>OX578272.1:202604696-203077394 GCA_951217065.1 Baccha elongata
AATGTTTCATGTCTTTCTCTATTTTACAGGTTCTTTTATAAAAAATGTTCACTTGAGGTAGCCAGCTGCGTTCCACCCTTTAAACATTTCTCCCGTAACACTCGTCTTGCTAGGAACGCTCATCAGTTTACACTTGAGCCCAATTTCGGTCGTACCGTGAAATATAGGGATTCTTTCTTTAGCCGTACAACACGAATGTGGAATGAATTGCCTGGCACAATTTTTCCTTACCATTTTGATCTGCAGACATTCAAGATCAATGTTCATCGACACCTCCTTTCCCTTCCTCCCTAAATTCCTATCGCTAGCGCTGTGACTTATCATTAAAAGGGCTATAACAAACCCCTTGAGCGCGTGTGCATTATAAAAAAAAAAAAAAAAAAAGTCTAATTCGACCTGCCAATGTTGTTCGGTCGTCTTACTAATTGCCTGTATGCGCCACTTAGCTTATCGCAATCTGACCGGCGGTTTACAGCATTATCTGTGTTGATAATATGCAGCATCTCCAGCATCATTCTCTTATTATATTGTTTCTCCGTCTGCAAGATTTTCCTTTAAGAAAATCAACTTTCGAAATTGGGTTATTGAGTGCGTAATGATAAAAATCATTCTATATGAAAAAACTAAAATTTTTATAACTATTTTCTTTATATATTTCATATAGGATGATTTTTATCATTACGCACTCAATAATCCGATTTCGAAAATTGATTTTCTTAAAAGGAATTTAATGCTCTGTAACCCACTTCAAAGACAAACACTTTGAGGAAAAATATGAGGTAAACATTTTTTTTTTCTTTTGCTATGCATGTAGCTCAGAAACGGTTAGGAAATTAAAAGTGCCAGCAACAAAAGTTATAGAATTTTATGGCCTTTAATATTACCACAAAGAATTTTTTCTGAGACTTATTTTTTCCGAGATATAAGCGTAAATGCTAAAAAGGGGAACTTCATACCCCTCCTTCTCCTGCTCACCTCCCAGACGTCAGGAATTTTAGTATGAGTTTTCATTTTACAAAAATGATGATTTTGGTTTTCGAAAACCCAATTTCAAGAATTAATTTTTTAAAGGAAATTTAGTTCTCTATAACTTGCTTCAATGATTTTTTTTTTGTCAGATTAACAGTTTTGAAAATATGACGGAATGTCTGATTGAAAATATGGGCAAAACACAATTTTTTGTTATTTGCCTTTTTTGAGATGCGTGCAGCTCGGGAACGGTTGGGATTTGAAAAAAATGAATATGGCAAAACTTGTAGAAAATTTCATCGGCTTTAATGTATTCTCAGAGAATTTTTTCCTACGACTTACCATTTCCGTGGTATAAGTGTATGTCCAAAAAAGGGTATCTTTATACCTCTCTCCCTCCTCCGGCTCACCTCCCAGATGTCAGGACTTTTGGTATGGTAACTACTACAAGTACGCTGAACAATATTCCGAAGGAATGGCTTAGATCCCTGCTCACGCACTCTACACCCCCTTTTAAGCTATTCATTGACTGGACTAAGATACTTTTGTATAAAGTGTACAGTGAATTAACAAAAATTTGTTGTTACTTTTTTTGTTGTCAGACCCTTGTTCCCTTGTGTAATTATAATATTAACTGTATATTAATGGTAGTTTTTAGCGATGTCTTTTTGATGTACTCAGCCTGGCTAAATAAAACTTCGAATGATTAAAATTCATAAGAAGGCAAGTCCTTTTTAAATAAAACAACAACTTTTTTATTTATTTGATATGTTTTCATCAAAAAATGTGCCAATGTAGTATTCAGATTTTGTATTACTCTTTATTATAAGTTCGGTAACTTGATTATCTTCCAGCTGATTTATCAAAAATTCTCCATATCAGCAATGGTCTATTTCTTTCCCTATTGGCTTTCGAAAATTGGTTAAAAACTGAGTGAATTCTAAATGTTCAGTAACTGCATTATGTGTATTACGATCCAGTTGGACATATATAAATAAGAGACTAAAATTCTCCAAAAATATTAATTAAGGCAAACAAAATATAGACACTTGTGTTGGCTAAGATCAAAGATTTAAACAAAACACCAAAGTTGTTTATTATAATAATATAGTATCAGCATAATTCAATTGCGTGCGATTCAGTAAATCATTTTTTTTAAACATAAAAGAGTAAAATTCTCTAAAAATATGAATTCAAATTTTGGAAAACTAATAAATGTTCATTTATCTATAGGTCTGCCTGATCCCTTTGCTAGGGTTTCCGTCGAGGGAACAGGTCAAATTTACACAACCGATATAAGTAAATCCTCGCTGGATCCCAAATGGAATGCACACTATGATTTATTTCTTGGTAATGGGGATGTTATTAAGATAACTGTATGGAACGATCGTAAAATTCGGAAAGGTGGCGGATTTTTAGGTTGCGTCCGTATTCCTGCGCCGATAATACAAAATCTCAAAGGAGCTGGATGTAAGTAAATATTTTTCTTTGTAAACTTTTTTATTATTTTCTGCAAATAAAATGCAATAAAATATATCTAATCGAAAAATATCAGTCCAACGTTTGGATTTATGTAAACAATCACCAGATGATGATGACCTGGTTCGAGGTCAAATTATTATTGCGCTACTTTCGAAAGATGGACCATGTGGAGGTAATCCCCTAGCGATTGTCGGTCCAGGAGGCGATGTGCGCGGTCCATCTGAAGACAATTCTTCTGAAAATATACTACCCGAAGCTTGGGAAGAACGACGAACGCAAAACGGACGAGTTTATTACGTTAATCACAGTATGAAATCAACTCAATGGGATCGCCCTTCCGATAATGGTAACAACTCCCAACAGCATCAAAGTGCTCACCCTCAACAACATATCAACTCTAAATGCGAGAGAACAAAAATACTGTCAGGACCGTCATCAATACCATCCACATGTAGCAACCTGTTAATAAGTAGTCGAACACTAAACAGTGATGATCAGCAATCTTCACATGAATATTGCGTAGAACAATTGACAAGTTCAGCTGGAAAAGAAAATTGTAGCCCTGCGAGGTTTTTGGATGTGAAAACATCAAAAGTCGAAGGTTCATCTGTTTCCACCAAGAATAGTTCGCAAAACCAAGAGAATTTAGTTGAATCAGTTGACAATATTCCATCAAGTGAATTGACTTCCACGTCAACGAACAATCCCTGCACACCAAGTTCTTCGAAAACAGTTAATAACTTACCATCACCGCGCTCTGGGAATGAAGGAGCACAAAAAAACAGGAATTCACACGTCATTGTTCAGCTACATCAACAAGAACAATCGGTACTTCATTCGTTCGAAGAAAGTTCTGAGAAAAATGATAACAACAATGGTAAAAAACAAAAACACTCAGCCACTTTCTCAATTCACGGACACAAATTATCTCCAACACGATTGACTTCACCTCAACGAATTAACCAAAACATAGAAAATGTAACAGCTAACCAAACGCATACAGTAGCATTGAACAACAGAGATGTGAGCAGTTCCCATGGGAATCAAAAGCAACAAGCTGAGACGCTGCATACAAATGCTAATTCTGAGAGCTCTAATGCAAACAACTTATGCAATGCAAATGATAGCCTGAATGCTGCGATGCAAACTTCGGGGCACAATAGAGCACCATTAGCGAGCAACAATATAGGTTCTAATAATGACGGCGAAGAGGGAAGTGGGAATGGACAAATGCAGCGAGTACGTAGCAGATCGGCTAGAAATTCCGAAGAATCAGCGAGGAGAAGGTCGCGTGTAAATCGAGCAAATGCTCATGTCCGCAATAACACTAGTACTAGACCTTTCATGGATCTTCCTTGCGGGTATGAAATGCGTACCACTCAACAAGGCCAAGTTTACTTCTATCACATTCCGACTGGTGTATCCACTTGGCATGACCCCAGAATTCCGCGTGATTTTGACACTCAAAACTTTTCGTTAGATGCAATAGGAGCACTGCCAAGTGGATGGGAACAGCGAAAGACTACATCAGGACGGGTTTATTTTGTTGACCACAATAACCGTACAACTCAATTTACCGATCCCCGACTTAATGGCCACATCCTGCAAATGATTCGTCGAACATCAAACCATTTAGAAACTCCGACAAGAACACAAGGTAACTTTTCTTAGCTATGTTACTTTTTATTTGCATTTCTTGGTACTACGTAAGTTATACATTAGTAAAAAATTAAAATAAGAATCTAACATGACATAACGCTGATAAAGTAGATAAACTCTTTCTGTTAAGTTGATTGTTTATTATTGTGAAATATAATTGTGTTATATAGTGTGTTTGTTTTTATAGTGAGTCTGTCATTTAGTATTTCGTCTTGGTCTAGTTTGTAAGCTTTATCATCATCATTATCATCGTCATCATCATCATCATCATCATCATCATCATCATCATCATCATCATCATCATCATCATCATCATCATCATCATCATCATCATCATCATCATCATCATCATCATCATCATCATCATCATCATCATCATCATCATCATCATCATTATCATCATCATCATCATCATCATCATCATCATCATCATCATCATCATCATCATCATCATCATCATCATCATCATCATCATCATCATCATCATCATCATCATCATCATCATCATCATCATCATCATCATCATCATCATCATCATCATCATCATCATCATCATCATCATCATCATCATCATCATCATCATCATCATCATCAACTTCATCATCATCATCATCATCATCATCATCATCATCATCATCATCATCATCATCATCATCAACATCATCATCATCATCATCAACATCATCATCAAAATCATCATCATCATCATCATCAACATTATCATCATCATCATCATCATCATCATCATCATCATCATTATCATCAGTATTAATAATACGGAAAAGGGCATTTAGATATTTTTGTGTTCGTCCGGGCTAATCTCAGAAATCTCCGGACCGATTTATTTTGTATTTTTTTGTATTTATTTATTAGTAACATAAGTATTTTTAAAACATTACATTTTTTGAAATAATACTTAGTGAACAAGGTTAACATAAAATGAAATTGTGGCTATTCATATTTAAAAAAAAAAAAGAAAAATTCTAAATAAAACTATATTATAAAGGTTCATGAAGTAGAAATTTTGAAAATAAGGAAAACGAAATTACAGAAATGAGAGAAATTAAATTAAAAGTAGTGAAGTTAAGGAATAATGTTATTAGCACCTAAAATAGTTATCCAGGGCAGTTTTAAACGCGTTGCAGTTGTTGATTCTCCTCACATTGGCAGGTAATGAGTTCCACAGACCAACAGCATACACGAAAAATTGTCGCTTGGATACATTATACTTATGGATTGGTACAATAAGTACTCTGCTTCTTTGCGACTGAGGAAAAACGAGTTTTTCATATAAATAATCAGGGGTCTCCGTTTGTACCAGATTGAATAAAAAAATTAACACCTTTCTGTCAAGATAGCTTTGAAATGACATGCCATAGAAGCAATTCGCGTAGTTGGAAATGTGATCAAACCTACGAAGAGAGTAAACGAAACGTATAACGTTGTTAAATACCACTCGTATTTTTCTTTGGCTCGTACTGTCTAAATCACAGAAAATCAAACTACCATATGTTAAGATTGGAAGAACAAGCGTTTTTACCAGAGTAGATTTAACCCTTATTGGGAGGCAGCCACCACTAAGGTAGAGAGACCTGAGTGCACCGTAAGTTTTGCCAATAGTGCATGATAGGTGATTGCCCCAGGTTAAGGTTTGGTTGAAAATTATGCCCAAGTTTCTAACCTTTTCAACATAGGGAAGCATTGAGCCGCCAAATTCGATGCTGGGAAAATAGGAAGTGTCGATCGCATTTTTATTAATAACAATTGCTTGACTTTTTTTGGGGTTAAGTCGCAGTTGGTTTTCTTCGGCCCACTTAAAAACCCTCTCCAGATCAGAATTAATGCGAAACGTAGCATCCTCGACCATACCTATTCGATAACTGAGATACAATTGGACATCATCAGAGTACATCAATACCTTACAAAACTTAAGAATCTCAGGAAGATCATTTATAAATAATGAGAAAAGTAGAGGGCCAAGGATTGACCCCTGAGGAACACCAGCATTGGTTGGAAGAAAATCTGAGAGTTGGGAGTTAATACACACGGCCTGAGTCCTTCCTGTAAGGTATTTTTGAATGAGAGTCACTGCAGTACCTTCAAAAAAATATTTAGATTTTAGTTTCTTCAACAATAAACCATGAGGAACTGAGTCAAAGGCCTTTGAAAAATCGAGCAACACCAGCGTGGATGCATGTTCATTATCTATTTCTTGGTGAATGTCATCTACAAGTTTTAAAAGAGCTGTAGAGCAACTATGCTGAGGTCTGAATCCAGCTTGTAATTTAAACATTTTTTTTTTTGTGTTTGAAAGGTTATACATAGAGGATAGGTTTAGGCATATTTTTTATTTTAATTAAGGTATTTCATAGGGTGAAATGGGGCAAACACAAATTTTTTTCATCATGGTGCGATTTAAATTTTTTATTGTGTTTGAAGGGTTATACTTAGAGGATGGTTTTGTGCATATTTTTTTCAAAATTTAGTTATTTAGTAGAGTGAAATAGTGTTAAAACCTCTGGTGCGATAATTTTTTTTATTTGAAGAGTTATACTTATAGCGTTTTTTTTTTTCCTATTAAGTTTTTATATTTCAATTTTCTTATAACTACTTCTAGACAAAAACCTTAACAACAAGTTTACATATTAACTTAACTAACTTACTGGCCCTATGCGAGCGCTCTAAATTATACCATAACCAACTTAAAATTATTACCTTTCGGCGTACCTAGCTTAAATATTATCGAAATTCATTTATTACTTAAAAATAAGAAAATTAGGAAAAAACTCATTATCTATAATTTTTTATAAAACTTAAAACTACACTTAAAACTACTTAAAATAACTTAAGACTAGAACAGCAACGGTTTTTTTTTTAATGCTACCATAATTGTTTTGTACTAACCTACTTTTAAAGCCAAGGACATGCCTAAACCTGCGTAAGTCAAACCAAGGCAATAAACTCAATTAGTCAACCTTTATTATTGTTTATTTTTTTAAATTTTATAAGTTATTTTACACATCATTCAACCACCAGAACTGGCGGTTTTGGTCCAATCTATCGATCTGGTCCCTTTCGGACACAGCCCTACTGAAACGAAGGCGCTCTGCTCCGCTTTCTGCGACTACGTCACGACCATAATGGAGTCACCTATCCACAGTTTTTCGGCCGACGTGGTTGATCAGCGGTACCGCCGAACTATCCTGCATCAGCCCTCGACTGTCTAAAAAGAGGAAAGCGTCGGGTGGGATAAATCCGCTTAGACGCACACTCTCGTAGTATTCATCTTTGGGGTAGTAAGCCCCGAAAATCAAGCCATTAGTTGAAGTCATCGCTCTTGAAATATGACCCCAAATCAGCTTGATTAAAAAATTATCTATTCTGTTTATGTTAGCCCTGTTGTATAGAACCTCGTTGGAGGTTTTATGTACTCCGACTCTGGTGTTCTGTGCAATCCAAGGCAGCGTCTTAGACACTGCCTCTCAAATACCTGAATCTTTTCCATTTGAGATGGTGCGTTGAACCACACCGGACATCCATAGGCAATCATAGGCCTGATTAAAGCCATGTAACAAATCACTTTCACCCTGTTCTTTCTCGTATCCGCAGAAGCTCTAGACAAAGGGGTTCTAAACAGAATAGTTTCGCATTTCTGAAAGTTGATTTTCAACTTCCAGTCATCGCAATATTGCTGAATCTTGTCGAAGTCACGCTGCAAAAGAATTTTGATAACTTCAACTTTTGTACCTGTTTTATATGCTATTAGGTCATCGGCATACGCCATTGCATGAGTAAGACTACTTATGAGATCGCTAGTGTAAATGTTGAAAAGAATCGGCGAGTTAACCGCTCCCTGCTGCAGACCATTTTTTATTTCAAATATTTTGGTAGACGTTACACTGCCACTCTTGACAACAAACTTTCTAAAGTATATACAATAATGATTTACTAATACCAAGTCTGGTCAGCTTTAGATACAGACCTTCTAACCATACGGTGTCGAAAGCTTTCTCCAAATCAACTAGACAGGCACCCGTTCACTGTTTTTTTTCGCATTGTTCCATTGAATATCAGAAACAAGCTTAGACGCGGATGGTATCGTGTCCTGCCGTAAAGCCGAATTGTTTATCGGGAATAATATTTTTGTCCTCAGCCCACTTGAACAAAGCCCTATTGAGAACTTTTCCGAATACCTTACTGATACTCGGAAGGAGACTTATCGACCGTAGATTTGCCGGATTGGAGTTATCCTTCCCCTTTTTAGGGAAAGGATGTACCACTGCTGTCTTCCAACGCACTGGATAATATGCATTATTCGAAATTCGTTGTCCTTGTTTCGTTTGCTGGGGTCGTCAACATTAAAATCATCCGTATCCGTGGCTTGTTGGTTTTTCAGAACCGCAAAATGTTTCCGTGGTAGGGAAGTTACCCCGACGCACAACTCCCATCCTGGAGGATCAGACTCTTAGATAGCTCCAAGAGCGGGGACCGGATAGACCGCTCCTTATAGGGCTCAGCTACGAATATGTCGTAGTAGCCCGTATAAGTAGTTCAACCTGACTGGAACTGTAGACGCTCCATCTGGGGAATTCCTCCGCTGTCGCCTTGTCCCTCTCCTTACTGTCCTTAGCTCTAAATATACCAGAGTAGCTAACGTAAGGTCTCTGTCGTCCAAAAACTGTTGGTGGCACCGTTGATTCTGATCGATTCCTCCGCCGCACACCATCCTTCTGATGGGCTCGTCTAAGACTTCAGCCGACTTATTCAGCCAGTCATTTCCGACAGAGCATTATAGTGTTGCTATTTTTGTCTTTTACTCAACACTCGCACTTAATAGTTCAAGCCATTTTTAATACACTGGGGTACACAAACTGTACGCACTTGTTCTTAGTTATTGATAAGAGCTTTTGTTGCTGTTAAGCTGAGATATTGATGATTTTTTTCATCATTAGAAATATGGAATATGGAAAAAAAATGTGTTAGGGGCCAGTTTAGCTATCATGAAACTTTTCTTTTTCAATTTTACAGCAAATTATCCAACAATGTTAGTGTTAATTAGAATCAAAATGAAGGAAATTAGTTATAGAATTTTTCTACTAAAAAAAAAAACAACTCAATTTGATCTTAATTCGCGTTATATTGTCACTTTTGTGATTTCAATGATCATTGAAAAAACAAAAGTGTTAATATTTCGTGCATTTAGCCCAAATTGCGTTATTTTTTTTAATAGAAAGATTCTATAAATTCATTAACTTCATTTTAATACCAATTAACACCAACATTGTTGAGTAATTTGCTTTAAATTGAAAAAAAAAAAATTCAATGATGCGTTTCAATGATAGCTATAACTGGCCCCTTAGATGCAGTTTCTTTGCTGGGGCAATTCTTTGCAAAAAAAAAAAAAATTATTTTGAGTGTGATGAATGATGATCGATGAATGTGTTGTGTTTTATGGTGAACTTTCTCTTCTTTTGGTATGCTATAGATAAGAGAGTTTGATCCAAGTTTTTATTTGTTGTTTGATGATGTGATGCTTATTTTTTTATATGAGTATATTTATTGAAGTCTTTTTTTCGATCGGATTAAATCGATGGGGTTTTTGGATACGGGTATGCAATCCAAATTTATAGATTTTGGTGTACTGGGGTTTCCAATTATGGGATGAAAAAAACTTGATTTTTTTTTTCGATTCGGGAAGAAAAAATCAAGTTTAAAAAAAGCAGTAGATTTCGATTTAAATATAACAATTTGTTGGACAATTGGGTCTTATCTCTAAGATGGGTTATGGAAAAAGAGAATGAGAAAAGGATGTTAGTAAAACTTTAAATGAGTTCCTTGTGAGTTGAGAGTGAAATTTTAGGGACATTTGAAGATGTTTCATGGACGCTAATACGGAAATGTTTATGAATGCCATCTCATAATATAGCATATTTCACATGAACAAAACCTATTAGCACTTATCCATAAATAATTTACCAAAATTACTTGGTTAAAAAATATAGTAAACAGGAAACTAGCAATTTAAATCAAAAACAGAAATTTCGCCCCAGCTGGTATTAAAAAAGAAGTTATAAAACCATAAAACATAAATACAAAGATTCTCAACTCTTAAAATTTAGCACTTCGGCAGGTCAGAAATACTAATAATACTTATATAAACTGAATATTTTTTTTATAGAAGAAGGACAACACACTGTTCCACGTCATAATTATCAGGACGGATCTTTCGATGAAACGAATAATGCAGCAGCAAGCGTTTCCGTTGCCTCAACTTCGAATTCTGCTCATCGCAGTTTGGGAGCAGGAACTACACCAGAATTATTTAGGCCGCATCAACATCACCAATCAGTGCCCGAGCTTCCACAAGGTCTCCTAGAGGGTGCGGATCTTCTTCCAAAGTATCGTCGCGATTTAGTTGGTAAAGTGCGAGCTTTGCGAAACGAATTGCAGGCTCTTCAGCCACAATCAGGTCATTGTCGGCTTGAAATAACACGCACAGAAATTTTCGAAGAGAGCTATAGACTGATTATGAAAATGCGGCCGAAAGATATGCGAAAACGACTTATGGTTAAGTTTAAAGGTGAAGAGGGTCTGGATTATGGCGGTGTGGCGCGAGAATGGCTTTATCTTTTATCGAGAGAAATGCTTAATCCTCATTATGGACTATTCCAATATAGTCGAGACGACCATTATACTTTGCAAATTAACCCAGATTCGGGTAAAAACAGTTGTTAATTTTATTTTAATTTTATTTTAATGTTATTTGTATTCTTAAATATTACGTTTTTTGTCAGGTGTTAATCCCGATCATTTGTCATATTTTCACTTCGTTGGACGTATCCTTGGAATCGCTGTCTTTCATGGCCAATGTATGGATGCTGGATTTACAACACCTTTTTACAAACAGCTCCTTAACAAACCCATTACGCTAAATGACATTGAAGGTGTCGACCCAGAGTTGCATAGGAGTCTTACATGGATGCTGTAATATGTCAACTTAAAAAAAACTGCAACTTTTTTTTAATAACTTTTCGTCTTTAGTGAAAATAACATAGATGTAATAATAGAATCCACATTTAGTGTGGAAAACAATAGCTTTGGCGTTTTAAAAGTACATGAATTGAAACCAGCGGGAGCCAGCACGGCAGTAACAGAAGAAAACAAAAGGGAGTACGTTAAATTATACGTCAATTATAGGTTCATGCGTGGCATAGAACAACAATTTCTAGCTTTGCAAAAGGGTAAAAGTAATATATAATTTAATTTTAATTCTTCCCAACATTTGTGTTCTCTCTTAATTGAAGGTTTTTGCGAACTGATTCCGAGTCAGTTATTAAGGCCATTTGATGAACGTGAACTAGAATTAGTAATTGGAGGTATAAGCAGTATCGATGTAAACGATTGGAAGAAAAACACTCGTTTGAAACACTGTACACCGGATGTACCTCAAGTAGTTTGGTTTTGGCAAGTAAGTAAATGTTTTAAATACATATAAAATAAATGCTTATCGTTTTTTACATCAACTGTACGTGCATCAAAAAGTTGGGCCTAGCGTTCGTTGAATTCTTCAGTAGTGTTAATAAAACATCGCTTTTTTTAGTTTTTCATAGTATCGATTGTTTTTTTTTTTTAAACAATCGATCTATTATTAATAGTAATAATTTAAAAGAGACTATATAGCAAGGGGAACTAAAGGTCGCACATAGCGACACTGCCCTTTATCGGAACTTCGACATTGGGCACTTCTAATTAGGTACATCCGTTTTCATTTGGCATGCGATACGTGTGTGGCTGCGTTTTTCTATTGTTTTCCAGCAGTAATACGATTGAACCCAATTGGATTCGCAAACGAAGTCAAAATCATCTTTATTCTCTCAATTTTACTTTAATTCTATAGGTATGATTTCTCTAACTTAGACCAAAAAGTAAAATGTCTAACTCTTAACATGAGCATCAGCAAGCAGTGCATACTGCATACATAAAATGTTTCTGCTTTCTCTATCTAAATCTATTAAAAAAAATTTTATTATTTCCAGTAAATTCAATCCACTTTGGTTGCTTTAACTAAAATAGTCATATTTTTGGTGATTGTGGAGAGAATTTCATGAAACTTTGAAAATTTGCGATTCGAGACAACTTACTACACATTCAAAATACTATCATTAAAGGATGTATGAAAAAATTAAAAACATTTTTTACGTTTAACTTCAAGAAAAATATGTTAATTTTAAAAATTTCATTAAGTTGGTTGCAAAATCTCCGCAAAAAAGACAAATTAAGTTAAAACAGAAAAAATGCACATCCAAAATATTCCAATTAAAGGGTGCCACAGCAAAATAGAAAACAAGACTCATTTTTTTAACATTATATTTAATTTTTTTTTTATTTATTCATAGAAAATTTTATTATTTATAATTTTTTATATTTTATTCCATTATCCTTCGGATATACTCCGCGGATGTGGTATCCTCAAAGTCTTCCATTTTTTCGCTGAAGATTAAGGAAGCTTGCATCGCTTCATCCTCAGCACTAATAGTTTTTGTTCTTTTAGAATACCCTGTAATCAAAAAAAAAAAAATTACCAAATTGATATACATAACATTGGTTGGGTGTTCTTGACAGCATCGCTTGCGGTTGTTGCTGTCGGTGTGGATGTCGTTGTTGCTGCTGTTGGAGAATCGTTGCCTTCGAAATCCTCCAACTCATCGTTGAAAATAAGAGAGGCCTCCCTCGCTTCGTCTTCAATACTCATACCCTGAAATTGACAAAAATATTAGTAAATTAATATACCTAATATTGGCTGCGTGTTCTTACCAGCATCGTCCTCATCCATCGCCAAAATGTAAATTTCTGACAGCAAATGTATTCGTTTTAATTTTTTTTTCGAAATTATTTAACAGCTCCGCAACTTTCGCCTGCAGCTCGGTTGAATTCATTTTTACAATGCTTAGATAACGTTTTTTTCCTGCTAAGAATTCATATTTTGTTGTCTGGCTCCTGGAAGTCATGCAATGCACAGAGACGTTGCTTTCACTACTTTCCTATTCAATCGTCGCATACATTTATTGTTTTCCAGTAGTATACAATTCACTGCATCGATATTTTACTACTTCATATCGTGTTTCAGTAGCTTAGTCCAATGGCGCATTTAGCCAAAAGCCAATACTCCAAAAGAAAAACTTTGTATTAAATAAAGTAAATAAAGTGTGAAATCAATTAAGTGACAAATTAACTGCTGGAACACAATGGAGCCGGAGCTGGATCCGCAAACGCATCCGTATTGAATGTCAAAATATTGAATACACACGAATTCAATTTTGTGAACACAACGAGACGGATCCGCAAACGCATCTGCAAACGGCGACGGACGAGTTGGCTAATTTTTAATAAATACATGCGTATTTTGTACATTTCACAAAGAAAAAAGAACTACGTGCTATAAAACCCTTTTAGAAATTAAGTCAGGTACAAATTTAAAGAAAAAAAAAATACATGAAGCTGTAGCGGGGGGTGTGTGAGTGTCCCCGTCTGCTTACGGTGATGAGTACGAACAAGAATATTACGAAGAAAAAAAGTTGCCAACTCTTCTTACTACTATGCAGAGGCTGAGGTGCTCTACGTACTGCGTAGCGAAAGAAGATGAAGTAAACTTTTTATTAAGCCAGTGGAGAGTCGTGGTCTGGGTTCCAGAAAATAGTCTTCTATCCAAAAGAAATAAAAACACTACAATTGGTATTTTGATAGTAGTCTTACAATTTTATTCAATCAGTTTTTAACAAAGGCGGAGGTACTCCACTGAATGTCGTATGCTGATTAAAGTCAACTGAAGACTGATTTTATTCAGTCTTGTCTCCTTCTTTTATACTCTTTTTTTGACAGATACAATTTATTGGTGATGCCAAATTATTTTAATTTAATTTTAATAAAAATAGGGAAAAATATAGTATTGCCAGAAGGGCTTGATTTGATTTCAGTAATAATGATTAAGTCTTATACATAATACATAATAATACGCAATTTATCAAATTACCAGATAGTTTCTGCTCTGTTGTTAATTCAAAAACCGAACTTATTGGCAGTGTATTTCCAGATATTATTAATAATTACTTAAATCATAATTGGCTCAGTAATCGTGCGATTTTAGCAGCGAGAAATGCCGGGTGATTTGATGACTTTTAAGTCAATTGACACTATTGTTGATGAAAATGAGATCGTCAATTTTCCAATCGAATTTTTAAATTCTCTAGATATGCCGGAATGCCGCCACACAAGCTCTGTCTCAAAATTGGTTCACCAGTCATTCTTTTGCGCAACTTAAATCCACCAAAATTATGTAACGGTACACGATTAGTCATCAAAAGAATTATCGGAAACGTACTTGAAGCAAAGATATTGACTGGAAAGTTCAAAGGAGAAGTTGTCCTGTTACCTCGAATAATACTAAAAGCAATACAATAAAGCCGCAGCAAAGCGCGGCCGGGTCAGCTAGTATTCGATAAAAATAACGTTGGCGCAAAATTTTAAACATTCCCCATTCTAGATATAAAGCTGATCCTCATTTATTTATTAAATTAAAATTGAAACACGTTTCAGAGTTTGACGAGTTAACTTTTGTTTTATTAATTAATGAATAAAAAACTTTGAGGTGTTCAGCAACACTGTAAAATATGAATGAAAAATCATTTAAGTTTGCTTTGGTTTTGTTTTCGTTTGAATGTAAAATGACATATGGTTGCTGGATAAAGTATATTTAAAAAAAAAATAAAAGAATGGTTTGTTGCTTTTAAAGTTAGATCAGTTCTTTAGATAAGTATACTATATGTGAACTTAACTTAGGTTAGGTTAAGTTAGTGGGCTGGCGGTTGATCGTGTGTCCGCCACAATTAGATCAATATAATTCAATTGTGATGCCCAGAGGTGTATAACTCCCATATTGTGTACCTGGAATGAAAAATCAATTATTAGTTTAGCCATCCACATGAATTCATGGCACAGGTCATCTGTGCTTAGCTTAATTTTTAATTTATGGAATCCAAGCAAGCTATGCCCGGTTATAATACCGATGAGAGAAGACCGAGATTTCTTTATTTATTTATTTATTTATTTATTTATTTATTTAACCTACCGAGTATAACTTTTACAGATTTCAGAAAAAAATAATAATAAGTATATTAAAACTATTCATTAAGTAAAACATATCTTCAATTTAGATCTAGGTGTACTTAAATCGATTTCACAGCATATCGAGTCTTTAATTATTTTTTTTTCACACTTGGGGCAGATTTCTGACATTATTAAAAAATAAACATAAAAATATATATATATATTTATGACTTTGAAGAGAAAAAATACCAATTTTTGTCAAGCGCATTCCGCCAAACCAATCACCATATGTCAAAATTGGTCTAACTATCGCTGTGTACATCCACATGATAATTTTAGGGCTTGGACTCCAGGTTTAACGAATATCCTGTTGCAAGCATAAAAAGCTATCGTTACTTTCTTAGCTTTATCCTTTTTGTTGAGGCTCCAATTGAGTTTTCTGTCTAAGAGCACCCCAAGGTATTTGGTATGATCAGAGACTTTCAGTGGAGTTCCTTCAATTGATGGTATTCTAAATGCTGGTATTTTCATTTGTTAGTAAAGAGAACTAGCTCAGTCTTTTGCGGGTTTACTGCCAGACCACAGTTTTTTGTGCAAGTATGAACCATCGATAAAGCATTATCTACTTGCTCGCTAATAGTGGATGAGAATTTTCCTGTCTGGAAAAATCTTATCACACACCTCTTATTTCTGTTTCTCAACATACACATTATCCAGCTAATAATAGTGGTGTTTACATTAAGGTCTACTAGAGCTTTCCTAACTGCTTCGTTCTGTACGTTATTGAAAGCTCCTTCAATATCCAGGAAAGCCGCAAGGGTATACTCTTTGTCTTTTAGTGTTTTTTCCACTGTGCTAACAGCAGAATGGAGAGCTGTTTCTACACTTTTGCTGAGCCGGATTCAGGTTGCTGCAAATATAAATTTCAATAAGTCTTTCAAATGTTTTAAATGAATGAGGTTAGATGGGTCTAAAAACATTTGCTTCAGTATGACTGGGCTTACCAACTTTGGGTCGTATGAATATCACTTTAACTTCACGCCATGCTTTCGGTACATATCACCATATAAGGCTGCTTAAGAATAAGAGTTAAGACTTCTTAACCTTTTTGTAGCATCATTGGAAAGATGTCATCCATTCCCAGAGAATACTATCTAAACTCTCAGGTTCCTGTAAAAAAGTGTTAAAGTATTTAAATTCATCTCTACTTCCTCTTTAAAAATATTTATTTTTCCTGTTGTTTCTAAATGGTTTTCGAGAATCTATAATGTCTGGTATAAGAAATTCAATGATTTTATGATCAGAGAATGATTTTTCTTTTGATACCTTCAATTGATCTATTAAAATAGTGTCAGAGTTACTTTTCAGAGTAACATCTAGAACCTCTTTTCTATTTTGCGTTACAAATGTTGGTTTATTTCTCCTATTTGCTGCTAATAAATTATTTTCTATAATTTATTCAAAGAGTAACTCACCTCGTGTGCTAATGTCCGTACTTCCCCACTGGATATGGTGTGAGTTTGTATCACAACCAAGAACAAGGTCCCATTTATCTAGTGCAGCAAGCTGGACTAGAAGAAAGAGATTAATCTGTTTTCTAGCTACAGTAATTTTATAACTTCTATCTAAAATTACTGTTTGTGCATACATGAGTGGTCTTGTACAGCGTAAGTCCTTTAGAGTGAAGTCCCCTTATTTTACCGCCTGCTAACCAGGGTTCTTGTGTAAAGGCAATATTTATTTGTCTATTCTCCATGAGATAGACTAGGTTGGAGCTGGCTGCTTTACTGTGATGAAGGTTTATTTGTACCAACTTCATATTAGTTTTTCCCCGTCTCCTCCCTAATTTGTTTCTTTGCCGTGTTGGCTATAAGTCTTAGTTTGCATCGGTTTGTACCGACGAGAATTTTAAAATTTATTTCTGAAGTGGTATGGACTTATGGCAGAGCAAAACTACCACTTCTGTGCTGCTGTTTTATGTTCACCCATCTCAATAACCTCCCAAATTTTGTTTAGGAGGTGGTGGACCCCTAACGAAGAGTTTGGCTTAAGGCCTGGTCAAATGAACAATTTATTTCTTGTCGATAAGACGAAGATCGGCGTTTGGTCATGAGGCTTGAGTCTATCTTAATATTTCATCAATTTGAACCCTTGAAACGTGGTGAGAGAACAAAAAGTGGGAAGGGCCCCTTATTCTTGATGATTGCCCCATTTACCTCGTCAAGAATCCGTAAAAAAAATCCGTTCTAGTAATTCCCATTGGTTTTCAGTAAGTTTCCATGTAGGATTGCCGTAGTCAACTACAGCAACTTGCTGACCTACAACGGTCACAAGATTAACCTTGGTTTTTTTCCGTTTGTTTTTTGTGTCGGTGTCGTCGGCAAAGTCGTGTCGTCGTTTCTGTGCCTTTTAGAACAACTCGCAATTTAGTCTACGAGTTTACATTCAACAGATTTATCAAAAACAAAGTACAACAAATTCAATTTATATAGGTAAATATTAAAATTAAGTAATAAAGATAAATATACAATTCAACAAAATTAATTAAGAAAACTTAATAATCTACTTTTAAATAAATTTCTTGGCAAAGATATATCCAAATTTGAATAAAACAAGTTAAACAAAACACAACTTGCAGAAATCGGTTCACGTTGACCGTACAACGTATGATGCGAATCGATTTATAATAGCGGTCTTGCTCTTAATGAAGTTGATGGAGCATACAGATATATGATATGGATGGTACCCTTCTCAAATATGCTCTTTTTTAACATTTTCTATTCCCTTTTTATTAAACTTAGTTATTGTAGAGCTCCAAACAATACAATTATATTCAAGAATAGGACGATCAATACTGCAATATAAAGAACTAATCGAATAAGGATCTTTAAACTCAAATAAGTTTCTTTTGACAAATCCAAGTCTGGAGTTTGCTTTCGATACAATATATTTAATATGTATATTACATTATTTTTATGTACATATATTTAATATGTATATTACACCCAAATCTTTGAACTCTTCAACTTATTGAAGTGGCAAATTATTTAATGAATAGTTTGGAATGATATTTAATAACGTTTTGTTGAAAGTCATACAACACACATTTTTCAATATTAACAACAAATCGTTTAACTTGCACCAGTCGGCAAAAAAAATCAGATCATTTTGAAGTAAAAAACAGTCATTTAAATAAGAAATTTGTGAAAAAAAACTTTATATCATCCGCATACGTAAGGCAATGGGAATTTTTAAGAACATTCGGAAGATCAATAATAAAAAGGAAGAACAATAACGGACCCAAATGATTACATTCATTGGGCTCGGTCCGTCCTTGGTTTGCGTGCGATTGTTCAGCGTTGTGTCCGTCATTGTCTGCAGCCTCCCTTTGGATTTTTCCAGGGCTAAGTTTTCCTTTACCGTTAAGGTTGTAGGATCTCTCCTAGCAAGCCGCCGGAAAATCCTCACTGCATTACGTCTTTGTCTTTGGAGGATTTCTTTTTCACTTAGATGTCCTTTTTTCGTTCGTTTCTCGGCTTGGACTTCAATAACGGTTGTGACGCTGTCAAATGTCAGGACCAGGTGGTTTTGCAGATGTGGAAGCACCCAAGTAGCATGTAAGGCTAAGGCCCTGGATATTCCCTTAGTGCGTTCCTCTCTGTTTAACCTCTGGACCTGTCTTTACATCTTTCAGATCCGAAGGAACACACTGTTCAATACAACGTCTGGTTGATGGATCAGATAGCCCAGTAGTTGCGTCCTTCGTTATTCCGCAGTCCCCTGGTTTAGAAGAGGTAGACGCACCCAGGTTGCATGTAGGGCTCAATCCCAGGATACTTCCCAAATACGTTTCCCCCTTCTCTACCCTCGCGACAGTCATCTTTTCACCTATCAGGCGTTTGTTTTTACTTAAAGTGCAATATACATGTAATAAGTATTTGCCACCACCTAATGATGTTCATAGACATGAACGAAACGTCGTGACATAAAAATATTTTGTTTCATCTGACCTGAAGCCCGTTTCTTATAACATATAAAATAAGTTCATTTAAAATATTATTTTCAATTCGTGCAACGTCTGGTAGGTGAGTTCGATTATGTTTTTTCTGATGTGTGTTCCTTTCTTCAAATGTTCTTTGTCAATCAGAGAAGCGGGAGGTCCCGTCAGTCATCTAGCGCTTGTGTTATCCACAAGAACAACTTCCGCCGATGTACGGGCGGAATGTCCGTTCTCCTTTGTTAGTTGTTCTTGCAGATACGCACGTGCATTATGAAGATGCTTTCGGTCTGTCTCTGTTAGTTAGTCCCATGTTTTTGTCCCCAATCTTTTGATTATTTGTGGGGATTTTAACAGTAAAATTTTCTTGGAAAACCATCTCACTGAAAGTATGAGTTCATTTAATTTGTTTCCAGTCAATACAACTTGTGCCACTCATTTTTCAAGAGATTAGTACTCTATTAGACGTTTTTTTCGTTAGTGACTTTAATAGTGTTTTACTTTACATATACATTACCTTTGACTTTGTTTGCCCTAATGCAACTTTCAAATTAAGACATTTTAAAAACACCGATTTCAGTGCTCTAGAGCAAGATACTCGAAACATTAATGGGATCATATTTATAGTTTAACATCTCCTAATGACCAAAGCGAGTGTCATTACTGACACTTTTGCAAACAAACTCCCCGCTCAATTATTGGCGTCTTCCCAATTGCATTTAATACACACAGTGTAAGACGACACTATAACACGGCGCGCCGCGGCGTGCAGTTCAATACATATTTTTTGTGCAATAATTAGTAGAAGACTAATAATTAATAAACAATAAAAAAAAAGCCTTATACATTAAAATTTAAAAATTTTTTCTTGCCATTGTAGGTGGTCGAATCGTATTCATCGGAAATGCGCGCCCGACTTTTGCAATTTGTAACAGGATCATCACGAGTACCACTGCAAGGGTTTCGGGCCTTACAAGGTTCTACTGGCGCTGTAGGGCCCAGGCTATTTACAATACATTTGACTACTGATGTACCAACGCAAAACTTACCAAAAGCGCATACATGCTTCAACAGAATCGATCTACCGCCTTATGAAAATTATCAACTGCTCTGTGACAAATTAACGCAGGCTGTGGAAGAAACGTGTGGATTTGCCGTAGAGTAAAGTTCAACATGCTCTCTCATCCATCGTCTCATCTATATCATACACATAAAGGATATGTACATTTTTATATAAAGCACATATAGACGAATATGCGTATATGTTAATACATATATGCATATCTTGATGAAAAAGGGATCTAATTAGTTCTTATTCATATTAAACAATTTATTCTTAAAACTTATAAGTGTATTTAATTGACACAGCAATATGGACTACAGTCACTCACAAAAGTAAGCACACAAAGGTTACACCTTACAAGTAGTGTAGAAAAACACTCGTTATTTCCATAAATATTCGGCGAAAAGTGCATTATCATTTTCTTTAGTACTTGTACCGTTGAGTAACATGAAAAAAGTACAATAACATTAGCGAGTTTGCAACTAATGCTAGAAACTTACGCTAGAGAGCGAATTCATATTACTTAAGGGTATGTCTCATGTCTGAATTTATGGTGGTACCATTACTAATTGTATTGTAACTTTTACGTTTGGAAAGATAATCTAATGAAATAAATTGTTTTATTTAGTCAAATAAACATTCCTTTAAATGCATTTGATTAAAATTTGATTTAAAATATTTTCAAACTTTTTGGGTCTGTTCATAAACACGTTTATTTGTTGGTTAGGCTGATGACTCAAAAGTTAATGTGAGGCTTATAATGAGAAATACTATATTTGTATTTGCATTTTCGTTTGTTTGTTTGTTTGTTTCGATATAAATAGAAAATGAAGGTAAGGAATTTCCTTCAATTGAACTATCAGTTCAGATCCTATTTGCAAAAGAAAAATGAAAAACAGTCATTTTGTTGGCACCATTGAAATCAACATTAGTCCTTTCATATTATTTGATACAAGATATGGAAGTGAATCGATGACAATAATACATACAATATTTTTTCCGTTGTTTACTGTTTCAAACACATCGTAAAAATTTTACTTAAGCAATTTGAAAATAAGTAAGGTATACAGTCTCTTTTTACTACTGGTGCTTTAAACGTGCAAATAATTAGCTAATAACTATAACCGTTGAGTTTATACGCATAACGAAATCATGTTGAAGTTCCCAACTTTGCTTGTAGGATGTCGTTACTATTGATTTGTTGTTTTTACTTTTGTAAAAATTATTCTTGAGTTAAAAGGCAAGAGAAATAAAGAAAAACGAATACAAATGTATACAGAATAACTTTGTTCTTCTTTCGTTACATGTTACATGGAATTATTGCAATAATAATTACTGGATATGATCATTTAGCGACATCTACTTCGGTGAGTTTGAAACCATCTTGATTAATCTATGTGTATAAACTTAATGCTATAACCAAAGATTATCTATTATCTAATTATGAAAACAATTAAAAATAATTTTTCTTTTACATTTGGGCGTTTATAACATCAGTAGTAAAAAGAGACTGTATACCTTTTAAACTTATTTTCTGTATTCAAATTGTTTACTGATGTGTTTGAAACAATTAAAAAACGGAAAAAATATTCTATGTTATTATTATCATCGATTTACTTCCATATTTTGCAACAAATAATATGAAAGGACTAATGTCGATTTCAATGGTGCCAAAAAAAGCACTGTTTTTGGTTTTTCTTTTGCAAGTAGGTTTTGAACTGATAGTTCAATTGTAGGGAATTCGTTACCTTCTTTTTTTTTATATCGAAACAAACAAACAAACGAAAATGCAAATACAAATATAGTAATTCTCATTATAAGCCTAACTTTAACTTGTGAGTCACCAGTGTAGAAACAGCCTAACCAACAAATAAACAAGTTTATGAACAGACCCAAAAAATTTGAATCTTGTTAAAAAACTCTAGAAGTATAAATATAAAAAGCATATTGATTTAACCAGTATTTGCGGCAACAGATTTATTTTAATAAATTATTCTGAATGTTTTTAAACGTGTTGTAAATATTACAGATTGTTTTATTAAATAAAATTCCAATATGTAACACGGCAATCAGTTCATGATTTTTTTTTAAGTTTCACGTTTCCCCTTAAACCATGCCCTTAAACTCATGAGTTGTGGTGGATTTCGTTCATGAAATGAGTTAGAATTCTCCCGAAGAAGGATATGTTCATAAATCCACGCTAAGCTATGATCACACTTGTATTTTCAGCTGGTACTCTATTACGCCATTCTCGTAATAGAAGCAAAATCGTAACTTATATATATATATATATTCATTGGAAATATATTTTTATTTCGTGTTTTTTCAAAGAATATTTTAGTTTTTTTCATATATTTTTGGGTTCGGGAGACGGATACTTTAAAATGCTTTAAAAATTTGCTTGTATGTATTATCATTGTATACAGGGTGAGTCATGAGCAATGCGACAAAATGCTAGGGCGTGTAGGTTGCGTTGAGACAAGAAAAAAATCGTATGGGAAGGGGGGGTCTATTCCCCTCCGTTTAGCCGGGAGGGGCAATTTTCGAAAAAACTGACTTAAAATGGGAAAAAAATTATTTAAAATCAACGGCTTCATTCACAATGCTGTGCGATACGTTTTTGAAAAGCCAATAACTTTTTCTTTCATTCTGTGTTTAAATAAATCTATTCTAAGAAACAGTTTTTGAAATATTAATTTTCAAAGTCAAAATTTTGAAAAAAAAAATTGAAAAAAAAATTTCAAATTAATTTTTTTCAAAATTTTACGTAATTAAGTGCTGATTTTAATTTCAAAATTCAATGCTGTTATTAATTTTAAGTCTAAATAAGAAAACCGGATGCAAAAATTTTATGTCGTTCTCAAGAAATTAAAAAAAAACCAAAACCAAATTTTTCTAAGAAAAACATTTATTTTTATTGTAACGAAGCAATTTATTTATTTATTTAGCATTAATCTTAGTTTTTTTTACTTTTTTTTTAATTGGAGTTTTATGAGAACGTAATAAAATTAAATAGTATTGGAATAACCCTGGATTAATATTATTTTCATTGATAACTTCTGAAAACTGACCTGTCAATATTTTTGCCTTGGCCTGCCCGCAGCCCATGGGTTCTACCTGTTATGGGGACAATAGGGACAATAAAACCGCATTTTTTTTAATGAAAAAAAAAAGAAAATTGCAACGCAAGATAAATAAAAGGCATTGCAGTTTTGCTTAGTAATTATTTTAAATTTGAATATTAACTCATTAACACGTAACGATGTCAAGCTCATACACCCGAGAAGAATTAACGGACATGCATTTCTGCTACGGTTTAGCTAATGGTCGAAGTCGTGAAGCCGAAAGACTGTACGCTGAAAGATATCCCGATAGGAGGTGTCCCCATCATAGCACGTTTCCAAGAATCCACCGACGTCTAAGAGATCATGGAGTGCTTGAGCATCGAAGAAGCGAAAGGCCAGTTTCTGATGAGTCAAGAATCTTAGATGAAAGAATTCTGGATTTAGTCCGAAATAATCCCTCCGTCAGTACAAGAAGGATATCCACTATGCTTGGAGTGTCCCAATCTAGAGCATGTCGAGTACTTCGGGCGGAAAATTTACACCCGTACCACTTTACGCCTGTTCAGGAACTCACCTCAAACGACAAGTTATTGAGAACCGAATTTTGTAGAACATTACTACTTAGAAATGAAACCGAACAAAACTATTTTAGAAGAATATTCTGGACGGATGAAGCACAGTTTACTAGGGATGGGGTTACTTACTTCCACAATTTACATTATTGGAGTAGTGCCAATCCACACAAAAAAAAACAAAACAAATCACAACACCGCTTTAGTTGTAATGTTTGGCTTGGTATTGTTGGACACACTGTGATCGGGCCCCGGTTTTTGAATTCCATTATTAATGGAGAATCATACCTGCAATTCCTACGAGACCTTTTACCCGATTTATTAGACAGCGTTCCATTGGTTATAGCAGATACTTTAATCTACCAACAAGATGGTGCTCCAGCACACTACAGCTTACAGGTGAGAAACTGGCTGGATGATCATTTTAGTGACCGTTGGATCGGAAGAAGGGGCCCCACGGAATGGCCGCCTAGGTCACCAGATTTAACTCCCCTAGATTTCTATGCATGGGGATTTATGAAGAATTATGTTTACGAAGTGGAAATAGTATCATTGGAACAACTGAAGGAACGAATTGAAGTCGCTGGAGTCAAATTGCAGGAAAATTTGTCAAGCATAAACTTATGTGAAGCCATTACTAGGAGATATAATCTATGCCTTCTAAACAATGGAGATCATATCGAGAGTTTTTTATAAGTACTTCCAATAAAAAGCATAGTAAAAATAAAAGGAATAAAAAAAACTAAAAAAACTAAGATTAATGCTTCTTAAATTGCTTCGTTACAATAAAAATAAATGTTTTTCTTAGAAAAAGGTGGTTTTGGTTTTTTTTAATTTCTTGAGAACGACATAAAATTTTTGCATCCGGTTTTCTTATTTAGACTTAAAATTAATAACAGCATTGAATTTTGAAATTAAAATTAGCACTTAAATACGTAAAATTTTGAAAAAAATGAATTTGAAATTTTTTTTTCAATTTTTTTTTTTCAAAATTTTGACTTTGAAAATTAATATTTCAAAAACTATTTCTTAGAGTAGATTTATTTAAACACAGAATGAAAGAAAAAGTTATTGGCTTTTCAAAAACGTATCGCACAGCATTGTGAATGAAGCCGTTGATTTTAAATAATTTTTTTCCCATTTTAAGTCAGTTTTTTCGAAAATTGCCCCTCCCGGCTAAACGGAGGGGAATAGACCCCCCCTCCCATACGATTTTTTTCTTGTCTCAACACAACCTACACGCCCTAGCATTTTGTCGCATTGCTCATGACTCACCCTGTATACATTTCTATAGTACGTCCATCGTATGTAGCAACATTGCTGCAATTCTCGATTGCTCGAAGCGCCATCTGGATATGTTGGGAGCTCTAGCTCTTTGGGGAGTGGCTTGTTGTTGGGAGATATTTTGAGGGAAACAAACTGGGGAATATTATAACGAGAAGGCATATAGAAAATTTCAAAGAGTTGGAAGAAGATGAAAATTATAATTGTTGACTTTTTTCTTGAGCTTCGTTTTTTTTTTGATAATGAATGTTCATAAGAAAAGGGAATTGAAAGTTATTTATTTACAATGTATGACTGTATGCATGGTGGAAAATAAATATTTGGCTGCTTCTGAATGTGTAGGTGCTAGCTTTAATGCTGAACTTTATGAAATGTGGCAAGCTACCTATTAAAATAGAATGTAGCTGCTGACGAAACAATGTGACGTCACAATTACAAATTCCATTGAAAATGCTTCTTACTAACATCTGATTCGGAACGGATTCGAATTTGTGTTGTTGTTTGTTGTATGCATACATTTTGCGATACAAATTTTTGAAAAGTAAATAAATAAAATTTACAAATTTTATAGAAATAAAGTTATAAATTGGTAATGCAAAACTTGCTTTATTGGAAGAAAATCATGGATACGGGTATCAAAGTTGACATCTTTAAACTTGATTTGCGGCTAAACTAAGCGTCTTAGCGACTTAAAAAATGCATATTCGTGATCTAGGGAGTGTCAGCTTTCAATCGCTGTATCACATGATTTAAAAAAACAGACTTTTATTTTTTAACTTCATTTCTTATAGGTACCTACCTTACATCAAAACTAAACAGGAAATTTAAAATCTACAAAGAGATACTGAAATGTGGCAACATATAACTGAATGGTATCTTTTAATAACTAAATATAAGATGATTTTGTATACAAATTTGAGTTATGTAACCATGGTTGCCATATGGAAAATATATTTATTTTCCTCACTTAAGTAGGTATAATGCGAGAATTGTTTGGCATCGACTCGGTTCTTCTTTTCAATTTTCCGAAAATACAACCGAGCCTGCGAAGCCTCTTCAATTCATACGTATATACACGATGATGAATTTCTCTCATAACTTTATCCTGTACCTATATACGGCTAGCTTAAAATTTTATTAAAAGTAATTTTTTTTTTGTTTTGATTAAGTTTTAAACTTTATTAAACAGCTTTTGTTACTTGTTACACAAATTCTTAACATAGTATGCAAAACTTTATTAAGAAAAAAAAAAATGATACAAATTTATCAATATGGTAACCATTTTTTGATAAATCCCTTTTTCATTTTCATTCATCTGCAACAAAAACAAAATATAATTTTTTTGAAGAAACTAATCTAAAATAAACTTATCTGTGCCCGAGTCTTGGCATAAAATATATATAAGTCCAATAATATACCTACATGTGCTTATCTATTTACGATTTTTTTTTGGTTATAAAATATAAATTACATACCTACCTACTTACTTTTTTATTATTTCATTTCGTCTTCAAGGTCGTGGCAGCAGCCAAGCAGCCAATAAAAAATGCTTCTCCCCTTGTTTTTAATCTGTCAAAAACCAGAAATTTTACAAACTGCTCAACCTCGTCATTGTTGTCAGAGCCAAACTAATATAGTCAACTCTTTCACACAATATATGTCTTCACTAATTCCTTTGTGCGAACAGCGCTAGTTTACGCAAATTTTTAGAAAGAATAAATCGTCGACGACGAAGCTACTATAGTTTCTATATGCAAAGGTATTATGTTAATGGAAAATAAAGTTGTGTCTAAATCTAATCTAAACAAAATAATACTGGATTTTTGTGCGAATAACTGTTTGATAATTTCTTAATATTAAAAGTTGTAATAAAATTTAGATTTTTTTCAGTTTTTAATGTTTCTTCTTGTAATTGGCACTTTAAACAAATTATTTCATTTATTTCTTGTATATTCTTGCATAATTTATATTGAACTAGAACACAACACCAAAACTAATGTTTCAAATATGATAGCACTGCATGAATGTTTGCATATCGTGTACTTGGAAACCACATTTAAATGTCAAATAGTGTGCAGTGAAACATTTGACTACATGCCGTATACTAGCCATACGTAAGCACCAAATATATGTGCATTCTTATGTAACCACATCGAATGCAACCCTTCTGGTTACATTTGCACATGTGTCTTTTTGGGTAAACATGCGGTGTACCTACTACCGAAATATTCGTGAATATAACAACATCGCTAAATGTTGCGCTAGTAACACAAATACACCATTGGTACGGGACGCCAGAGACACATTCGCATGTGGTTTTTTACATTCCGTGTACTACATCCTTAAGTTTAGTTTTTAGTATTTTTGTTGTATATGATTAAACCTTCTAAATATTAGGTACTAATATTTCAATGGAGGGAAATTTCTTACCCCAAAATTCTTTTTACACCGAAACAAACAAACGAAAACGCAACTAGTGAAGTAATGAGTTACAGGTGTAGGAACAGCCTTACCAAAATAAAGAACGAGTTTGTGAACAGACCCAAAAAGCTTATGATTTTGAAAAAGGCGGGAAAATGAATCCACCACTCAGCTTATGTGAGAGTGTGTGCAGTTTTCCTTGATCAGCTGATGTCGAAGCTTGTAGGTAACGTCAAATAAAATGACAGGATTACCCTCTCTGTTAGCTCCTCTGTGGCTATAACCTAGCTATAGTCCACAAATGCTGCATTTGATTTTGCACTTGTGTCGTGTTTTAGATCCTTGTGATGTGAACACACCCTTATTCGGGAATATCCTACCTCCATTCATGATCGAAATCCACCACAGCGCATGATTTTAAGGGGAAACCTAAATTGGCGTGTTGCTTATTGAAAAGCAATCTGTAATATTTGGAAGACATTTAAAAAAAATCCAAGACATTTATGAAAATAAAAATAATACAGCAAATATAGATAAATCAATATGCATTTTAAATTTTAAACAAGATTCTTGACACTAGCATTTAGGCCGTGTGCGAACAGCGTTAAAATTTTATCCATTGGCTAAATTATGGCACTAATGTGGTGAATATAAACTTCAAAAATTTAGCCTGCTCCAGAGCCAGTGGATCATAGAATAATAAATAAATAGAACATCAACTCAGGAGGCTCCACCCACTTTTACCTACAAACTTTCAAATCGGCACTATTAAACTTCTGTGTGCATGCGCCCTTGCATTTCAAATGGGACTGTCAAGTTTGGCCTACCACTACATTCATGAAATACTGCCGATTGGTGAAAAAGTAAAAAGGCTCCATTTTGTGTTGAATTTTTCAAATAAATTTTTGAAAATAATCCGTTGGCATCCGTTGGAGCGGGAAATAAACTCGAAATAAACATTTTTCTTCTTGAAATCATTTTTCTTACTACGATTTTAATAAGAAATGATGTAAAACATCACGAAATTGTTTTTGAACTTATTTTAGATGTTTATTTATCTAACTACAAATCAAAATAAAAATTAGCACATAGTGTGAACGCACCATCGCAAGTGTTTCACCACAAGTCACCCCCTTAAGTCTTTTTTTTTACTGTGGGCAGTTAACAAGCTGTCAAATAATAACAAACAATTAAAAATCATTACAAAACAGTTTATGAAATTGAATGCACGTAAGTTTTTGTTTTTTGTTTTCATAATATATGAAGATTTTAATATTTTTCCGCCATTAGATATTTAATTCCAATTAAAAAATTATCATTTTACTTTTCACAGCGATTTTTCATTTTATCACTTCATGAATTCGCATAATGCGATTCTCGAACTTATTATGATAAACAGCTGTCAATGTGTATACTAAAAAGTTCTAAATGATACACCCAGAGCAAAAAACAACGTTCAATTAGAGAAAACCACTTTGATTTAAGCCTATTTAAAAAAAAATTGCTTCGAATACGAATGTTTTAAAATCAAAGTTTGGGAAAAAAAAATTGAGAACGAACCATAACTAAATCAAATTTACTCGAGCTAAGGTACCATTATAAAACGGAAATCAAATTTAATCTATTAAATTTTATTTTGCCTTTTTGTCTCTCAGTGTAAGATCTCTCAGCGCGTTTTCACTGCTCTTCACAGAACGATTTTACTGTGATAATATATTTATCATTATGAAAAGTTTTGAAGTTTGTTTTCAAAAATCGGGAATCGAATTTAACGCTAAGGCGTGAAAAAGTTTGTCATTTCACATTTTCACAGATTGGGAATTGACCCCCAGATGATACTTCTTCAAAACTTCAAAATACTCAATTTTTGATTCCGATTCTATTTGATGTCCTGAAAAGATGTTTAAACATGGAAATACAATCGCCAGCTGAATATTCCAAACAATTGATTCTGTCAGCTCTTTTGCAATGTTGTCAAAAATCCAAAGCAGAAAATCTTCTTAGTAATATTCCTGAAAGCAATTTTAGAATTGATTTGATTGTTCAATGTATTCGCATGACTCAAAACCCACAAACACACTACAATGCTTTGTTGTTTCTCTCCCATTGTGCTGGACTCTTCCCACAACAAGTTTTGAATAATTTAGTCGACATATTTACATTTATGTGATCATCAATTACTCGACATGATGATGCTTTTAGTTTTCAAATTATATCTCATATCGTTGAATCAATCATACCGATTCTCGTGCAAGACAACAACACCATGGTGGCTGGGCATAATCAAGTTATTCCTGTTTCGAAAATATTCTCGGATATCTTATACAAAGCTCTTATTCACCCTGGACCCTGAAAAGTATTTCTGGCTGTTTTTATATGTGTCTTTGAATCGCAGGCCATCAATGTAGAAAAGATCAAATCAAGTGCACCGAAAACTATCCAAACTGGTGCTGGTGGAGACAAACTTCCTAGGCGAATCGTGATTGTTTTGGAACTATTAAATGAATTTAGTACAAGCGTCTCTATTAAAACTTGTGTTTCTCTTCTGGCTTACATCAAAAGACTTTCAATGAGTATAGAAGATCAAGAAGATAGAAATATACTTACTTCCGATGACAATGCATTATTTAATGTGAAAACAAGAAATGCCAAGCAACTTCGGCACTACAAATATTTGATTCTGCAATTTGTTTCTACATTTACCTCCTCAGTTGATTTCTTGAGAGCAATTTCTGTTCTCGATGAGGAAGAAAATTTATTAAATAAGTCTCTTTATCAAAGTTTAATCATAAAAACTTAAAGCTACATTCCACACGTTACATCAGCTATTGAAAAAAGCAAAAACGGCATTGAGCATTGAGAACGGCATAACTTTCCAATTTGAAATTCTGGAAAGTATTTCTGCATCATTGTTACGACACTTTGGATAATGTGATTTCACTGCTCTCGCCGGATATGTTTTTAATAGCAGTTCAAGGTTTAATGCAACATAAGCTGATGACTATTCGCAAGAAAGTAATAGAAATTAACATAAAAAATTTAAATTTAGTACCGATCAAAAACAGTCCAATGCTATTCCGTTGCAATTATATATCGATTTTATCAAGATCCTTGTTGAAGGTACAAATTTCGGAAACTTACAAAATTGGGATTCTTCATTCAAATCAATAGAATTGTGTTACGGCTACTATTGTAAACAGTATATGAGTCGGCAAAGTAATTTGCACACGTACTAGAATCAGGAGTAGAAGAATAAATTTATCTACGGCCACAGGTCATCCACTTCCAGTTCGTCCGTCCCCTCCCGTAAAAAAAATTTGTCACCCCGCTTTCCTATCTGTGAATACGTGTGAGTGGTGAGTTTGTTTGACTTATGTCAAAGGAAATATGACAAAAAAAACTATAAAAAATTGACCGACTTTTCTTTAAGTTTGGGGTTAAATTTTGTTTTGGCGGCCGTACAACCACAACGCAAATCTAGTCTCTTTAAATTCTTTAAACATTTAAGAACTAATAAAATTATTTATTTAGAAATATAAATTATCGCAAGATATTATGGAAAATTTCACATTAAGTTATTATGAAGTAATTCCGGATCTATCAGCCGAAGAAGTTTAAGTTTATAACCAAACTTTTACTTATCAAACATTAAATTTTTTTTTCATACGTTGATTCCCCTAGTTAGAATCATAAGTCAGCTCATGTAAGTTCAATTAGATTTTCCTATTTTACGCTATTATTACTTTTACGCTATTATTACTTTTTTTATATCGATATATATTTATGTTGTCGGATCCAGTAAGTCGAAATAAATGTTCAATTTATTAAGATTACAAATAATAATAATGAATTCTTTTTTAGGGAGCGGTTCCCCGTGGAAATGCCACAAAAGAGTTGATTCTCCAAATGGGCTTCCGAGAAGGACAAATGCTCTTCAAGTGCTCAAAGTGCTGCAGCATCAAACCAGATCGGGCGCATCACTGCTCGGTGTGCCAGCGATGTATACGGAAGATGGATCACCAATCACCATTGCCCGTGGGTGAATAACTGCGTCGGAGAGAACAACCAAAAGTATTTTGTTTTGTTCACTGTGAGTGCGGTTAGCTCTTCTATATCATCATTCTTAACTAAATCTCAATTTTTCAGCTCTACATTGCTCTGATCTCGGTCCATTCCATGATCCTGGTCGTGAACCAGTTTGCCGAGTGTGTTAAAAGTGAAAGGCGTCAATGATCGCCCTACTCACCTCTAGCTACAGTGTTTCTTTTGCTGTTCCTTACCTTCGAAGCACTGCTTTTTGCAGTCTTGACAGTCATAATGCTGGTAACACAGTTATCGGCTATATTTAATGATCAAACTGTATGTTTCAACTTTCATCTCACTTTACTTAATTTGATTTGAAAATCTTTTTTTATTTCCAGGGAATTGAACAACTCAAAAAGAAAGAAGCCCGTTGGGCGAAAAAATCGCGCTTGAAAAGCATACAATCGGTTTTTGGACGTTTCTCGTTGGCCTGGTTTTCTCCATTCACTCAGCCATCGTGCAAAGCAACATTTGATTCGCATTTTTATTCAGTATGAACTGAAAAATATTCTTAGGGTTTAGTTGAATTTGATATTAGTTCCAAGCGTAGGGTTAGAGAACTAAAAGTTACAGGTTGGTGATGACACTGCAGCAAGGTCATACTTTTATTGATTTACTTCTTCAAGTTGTACAATGTAAAATATTTTTTTTTATTATTACACGCAAGACTTAAAAAGCTTGGGAAAACTTCCGTACAAAATGTGCAGCGCACTAATTGATTAAGGGATTGAACAATATATAAATTAAAATAAGAACAAAATAATAAATAAGTAAATTTATCGATGAATGTGTTTCGTTATTTATTTTTTGGTTATTTAAGATAAGAAACTTTAATTTGTGGCGTGGTGGTATTTTATCATTGTTGTTTTTTTTAGATTGACTTGAAAATGCGTCATAGTCATACGATTTCTCTTTTATTTTTGATTTTAAAGCGAAATGATTGATCAGTTAAAAGATAAAAATTCGGAAAGAAAATCTTCAGTTTTCTTCAAATCCGGGGTAGGTAGAATGGAAGGGTATCGCACAAACACTAAAAACAAAGAATATGTACTTATCCTGCCATTTTTCTGTTCCACTGAGGCCGGAAATTTATTTGAAAGGACCAGACCTTCCAAATGCGAACAGTATATAATGATCAATAGCTAATCATCGTGTTATGACGACATCAATCATCTTATAAGCGTAGGGTAGATGAAGTGGGTTGAGAATTCTGTCATCTTCTGTGATCGAAAAATGTTCCTTAAACTGAAAGGAAGGCTCTACAATTGAGTTTTTTATTGAGATCTTAATAAAGTTCACAGTATTAGGAAATGAAGTATGATAATAAATTCTAAGATGCATGCTTCGCTAGATAGTAGTTGTAACAAAGCTTGATCGAATTAGAAGTAAGAAGGTTTAAAAACTTCACTGCAAAATATCGACCAACTCAACAATTACTTTGCCACAATCAGATCTGAAGAGTGGAAGTGGGAAAGGGAAAGTGTGATTCCATTTGAGATCATGACATCATCGAAAAAGAATAAAACTGAATAGAGACTCTCCTAATATTCTTTAGCTTAAATTGTTTTATCCACCCAAATCTACTTAAATTGCAATAAGGATGGTGCGTGCAGCGTAACCAACACTATATGCGTAAAAGATAAAGAATTCCATCGGCGATCGGTAATGTGTTTAGCCGCATTGTTCAAAGCAGCAGTAGCAGAAGATGTTTTGGTAGGGAGCAAGCACCAAATCATCTGTAATATCTGGTAGGATAAAAGTATGCCAGATGAACGATACTTTGTGATAGTTTACCCCGCCAATAAAAAAGTAGACGTTCCAACTATAGAAAAATTATTCACCTAAATATCGCTTATATCTTGTCGGTTGTATTGTTTGATCGCTTAAAACCATTGGTCGTACCAGTGTGATTTAAGGCCAGGCAAGTCAACCGTGTCGGTCAAATGTTCAAATTCTGACTGATTTTGGAAAAAATCTAGATATTCCTAGATATTTATACGTTTTATCGATTTCAAAGTCGCGTATGATATCATGGATAGAGACAAATTCGATTCCTTGGTCTGGTTGACAATGAAGAATTCTCGATGCTCATTGAAAGCAATTTAGGAAGAAAACCAGTGATTAGTTTAATTTACCAGTATTAGATTGACTGTTTATGAAGACAAAACGAAATACATGCCATCAACGAGAAAGGAATCTCAACATCATCGACTCGGCCAAAACGGCAATATGCAATGCATAGAAATAACTTCAAAGGTAGTCAATGACATCAGTGCATCAAACGAAGATTTTTTTTGCCAATAACTGTTTCTTTGGAATTAAGGAGACGTTATACAAGACCTTAATTGACCCTGTTCCGATTAAAGTTGCAGAAGCATGCACATTGAACGTTTTAGATGACAACATTTTTGAGTTATTTTGGGTTCTCTGCTTATCGAAGGAGTGTGGAAAAGAAGATTCAACGAAGAACTTCATGAACTATGTATACAGCGACTTAAACCTGCAAAAATTGAAAACATAGCGGCTTAGATGGCTATGGGAAACGTATATCATATGGAAATCAACGCACCAGCCTGACGAAAAACACTCAACAGATAGCGCCCACAATTCGGGGAAGAATTCAGTCAACTTGCTGTGCGTAATTGAAGGCGGCTAACAAGGAACAGAGACAGAGCTGGCTGGAGGGAAATGTTAGTTTAGACTCTTTTAGAATAAGATAAAGTAAAGAGCGCCATCAAAAGTAAAGTAAAGTAATTAATGTTTCGCATATCTTTTTTTTAAGTTTTCAACAATATATAACAATCAGGTGCTTCAACATTTATTAACACATTTATAAATGGAACTTCACTAAAATTATTGTATGTAAACATTAATTATTTGCAATGATAAACTGTTTTGTAATGATTTTTAAATGTTTGTTATTATTTGACAGCTTATTAACTGCCCACAGTAAAAAAAAAAGACTTAAGGGGGTGACTTGTGGTGAAACACTTGCGATGGTGCGTTCACACTATGTGCTAATTTTTATTTTGATTTGTAGTTAGATAAATAAACATCTAAAATAAGTTCAAAAACAATTTCGTGATGTTTTACACCATTTTTTATTAAAATCGTAGTTAGAAAAATGATTTAAAGAAGAAAAATGTTTATTTCCAGTTTATTTCCCGCTCCAACGGATGCCAACGGATTATTTTGAAAATTTTATTTGAAAAATTCAACACAAAATGGAGCCTTTTTACTTTTTCACCAATCGGCAGTATTTCATGAATGTAGTGGTAGGCCAAACTTGACAGTCCCATTTGAAATGCAAGGGCGCACGCACACAGAAGTTGAATAGTGCCGATTTGAAAGTTTGTAGGTAAAAGTGGGTGGAGCCTCCTGAGTTGATGTTCTATTTATTTTATTATTCTATGTCTACGGCCGAGTTCACACTTGACGGGGTAGTAAAGTTTCGTAAGGAAAATTTATGTCAAAAAAGTCCAACAAGCAAACCGAGCCATAGTAAGTTGAAATTAACATTTAATAATTCTTTTTATAATTAGTGCATTTAAGGCCGTGTGCGAACAGCGTTAAAATTTTATCCATTGGCTAAATTATGACACTAGTGTGGTGAATATAAACTTCAAAAATTTTAGCCAGTGGATAAAGGTGTGAATAAAGGAGTAAGAGAGACAGTCGGAGTAGTGTGTTTGTTTTTATTTGCATTTATTTTTGTTTGTTTTATATTAATCATTAATGTCAAATTTTCCGTTTGTGTTTTTGTAAATTATGTTTAACTTAACTTCGTTAGGTACAAAGAATTACTAAAATTAACCGATATACTCTTTTGTACATTAATATTCATTGTGAAACAATTTTTTTTGTAAAGTTTAGCTGCCAAACCAGTGTTCTGTACCGCGTTAAAACTTCCCATAATTTTAATTATTTTACAAAATTTTTATTCGTAAATAAAATAAATCTATACACATAAATAAAAATGGAGTGTCTGTTTGTAATTTCAAAATAACAGTATTTTACTACACGCATATGAGAGCATACACAGCCCTTATATCAAAACACACATTTTTAAAATGTTTGTCTGTCTGTTTGGCCTGGCTAATCTCGAGAACGGCTAGACCGATTTTGACAAGACTCACTGACCGATAGATAATGTCGATTTTTTTTGCATTTTCGTAAATATAAACCGATCAGAATCTACAGGACCGATTTTGACGGGACCTTCAGTGCCAGATGGCTGATAATATAGGAAGTAACTTATGATACAAATTATCCCCTAGGTGGCGCTCCCAAGGAGCATTTTAGAGCTACAGAACATTTACTGAACGTTTACATCGTAGCTGTAATGTTTCAGGCGTATATGAAATGTTTACTCACTGTACCCAAAATGTAAACGGTTTTGGGGAATGAAATGTCGTGTTGACAGTATATGAACAAATTCTATTTGATGTACCTGATTTGTACATTTACAAATGTAAACGTTCAAAAACTCTTCAAAACACATACAAGACAAACTACTTTTTAGTAACAAATCGTTTACAGATAGTATTCCTGGACTAGGTATATGAACGTTTACAAATGTAAACGTTCAAAAACACTTCGAAATAAATAACATAAAAACTAACTTAGGTACAAATCGTTTACAGAAAAATATGAAACTGTATAGGTAAATAAGTAATGCCATTTAAGAACAATTTCCATCTTGTTCTTGACATTATTATTATAATATGGGAGGTATAAAAATAATCAATAATTATATTTTTTGTGCAAGTAAAGGCAAAATATCGAACGCGAGAAATATTTTCTACCAGTTTTGTAAAACAGGTCGATAAAAATAAGGGGCCTGTAAAAACATTCTTATTTTAGAAATGATTTCTTATAAAAATATTTGAGACAATTTTTTTTCCCCACAAAAACCATATTTTTCAATAATTTGTTAGATAAATTTCAAAGTCCTATTTCAATCAAATCCGTAACATGCTTTGTTTTTACTATATATCAATAAAAATAGATTTTCAATGTTTTTGGTTTTCTAATTTGATAAAAAATGGAAACATTATAATGGCCGATCAATGCTATACGTGTTACATTATCTGTAAATGAAATGTTTTACAGTATGCTTACGTTTGAAGATGTGATGTGACTATACACTGTAAACGTTTTGTAAGAGTAAAGTTTTGATAACGGCTTTACAAAACTGCTACAAATGTAAACGTTTCGTGATATTGAATTTACATTAACGATATCTGATTTACAGTACGTTTACGTTTGAAGATGTGATGTGACTATACACTGTAAACGTTTTGTAAGAGTAAAGTTTTGATAATGGCTTTACAAAACTTCTACAAATGTAAACGTTTCGTGATATTGAATTTACATTAACGATATTTGATTTACAGTACGTTTACGTTTGAAGATGTGATGTGACTATACACTGTAAACATTTTGTAAGAGTAAAGTTTTGATAATGGCTTTACAAAACTGCTACAAATGTAAACGTTTCGTGATATTGAATTTACATTAACGATATTTGATTTACAGTACGTTTACGTTTGAAGATGTGATGTGACTATACACTGTAAACGTTTTGTAAGAGTAAAGTTTTGATAATGGCTTTACAAAACTGCTACAAATGTAAACGTTTCGTGATATTGAATTTACATTAACGACATTTGATTTACAGTACGTTTACGTTTGAAGATGTGTTGTTTCAACAACATTTTGTGTGTTACAATTCGTTTACCAATCATCCAATTAGTTAATGTAAAAATACAAAACATTTTTTCAGCAACTTTATATGAATTGTAAACGACATACAATAAATTTGTAACATAAAAGGTACAAAATGCTACTTGGATATGGAAAATTTTATTTTTCAACTGACGAACGCGACGACGGGAAACGGATGTCTTTAACTGGTGGATAGCTGATGTTCTAAGAAATGACTAAGGCTATTTCAAATAACCGAATAGATGGGGCTGGGGTCACTTTTGCGAAAACTCTTATATTATGACTTTGAAAGCTCTTGGCAAAATGTTGAACCAATAGGTTTATAATAACTCTTTCAAAAACAATGTTTTATCCTTTATTATTTCTGCGGTATACATATAATAAAAAATGCTGAGTTTTAAGTTTTTTTGTTTTATATCAGATTAGAACAGCAGCGATAGCGGTTGAAAATATTAAATGGGACCATATTTTCTAAACCACTGAACTGATCTGGATGATTGATATAATTCCAGACACATATTTGAACCGAGCTACTTTCTGCATAGTCAGTTTTTTATTTAGTTCAAAATCAAAAAAAATTCATAGGCAGCCTTATTGTGAAGTTCCCCCGGAATCGATTTCGCCTGGCGAAAATCTGTTCCCCCGGAATTTTAAAAGCTATTGGGGATTCCGCCCGAACGGTTTTTCACTTCGAATCAACAGTGACATTTCGGATAAGCGAGGCGTGTTTATGCACTTCTTGAAGTAACATCAATTTAATCTCGAACAAAGTGTGACAGTTTTGTTTTTCATTTCTAACAAAAAAATCATCATGAATCTTGATTTTGAAATCTTTTCGGTTTGAATATTTCATTTTTATAATTAAATATAATTTAATAAAAAAAAAAAAAAAAACTTTCTAAAATATCTTCTTTTATTTTTTTTTTGTAGTAAATGCATTTCTGAGAGAATATTTTCTGCTCCTTTAAGTTTGAGAATTAACTTGAAAAAATAAATGAACACACATAGTTTCTGATTTGACAGATCTAAATAAAGAAGAGCTAATTGTGTTGTGCGGTTTTTTTTCAAAGAGATTGATAAAATAAATTGTTTAAACAATCTTTTGGACGTGTAGGTATATGTTGTGAATATTGCAATTTGTGAATCAAGTAAATCATAGTTAATTGTTCAAAGTTAAATAATCATATCCTTGTAAATAGGTACCTATAATAAACCACAAATTTAAATATACATAAATACAAACATGTACCTATGTTTTAGTAGCAAATTATATTTATTTAAAAGAAATGTTGTTTTGTTTTCAAAAGTGCAGTCCAAACGAAGAGTTCCAAAAGGTAACAGTTCGGTGACAATTTTGAGGGATGATTAGATGTTAAATGTTTTGAAATATTTCATGTGTTTGTGAAAATATATCAATACATTATGTGTTACAGATTTAAACAATACTACAAATTATCGTTTTGTTATACTTGAGCTGACGAAAAATAAACAAATGTCTTGCAATTCACAACTTTTTTACTCGTTCGCCTTTAAAAATTAAGTGAACATTTTAGCTGTAATGACATTTGCATTTCGCCCGAAAAAAGTGACCACAATAGGGGGAATTTTTCGAACATTAAACATTTTTCGGATGCAATTCACAATAGGGGGAAAGAGAAATTTCAATTTTTCCGGGTGGAATGTAATTCGGGCGAACTTCACAATAAGGCTGAGGATTTACAAAATGTAGGCATACGTTGAAAATGCTAAATGGGACCATACCTTCTAAGCTACTAAACAGAATTGGATGGTTGCTACCATTCCAGAATCAGCTAAGAACTTTCCTATGTGCTGCGTTCTTTTTTTCGTTTTTTCCAAAACAAATTTTTACATTTCCCCGTACCAAGAAATAGAAGGGGAAATTTTTCAATTCTTGTAGGGAAATTTAAAAAAATATATTAGTGTTAAAAATCCTATTTAATCCAGTTCGCACACCAAAAAGCTAAACATTAATTCACCTCAACTCAAACGTCAAAAATTAGCTAGAGGATAAAATTTTAACGCTGTTCGCACACGGCCTAATGTTTAAAATTCATCTTTTTGAGTGGTATCAAACGTAGCGATTCATTTTGATTTCTGAGGAAAATCATTTTGTTGTTTTGAGAGAAATTAATTAATAAAAACAATTCAGACTTATTTTTACAAATATTATTTCAAATATTGATAGCATGTCTTATTATTATTTTGTTGCTAAATATTACAAAAAGACAAGCTAAATTTACAAAATATTGTCAAAACAAAATCTACCTCGATTTGTTATTGGTTTACGTCACCCAACTTTACACGTATTCACAGACGCGAAATGCAAAAAATGCGCACGGTCGGGTGCACACCAAAATTGCTTTTTAGATACGTCTGTATCGTATGAGTTTGTGAACGACCAAAACCGGATAGGTGTCAAAAGACACACAAACACATTTTCGTAGTCAGCTGTTTGCCAATTCTCCATTGGCTTCATGAGTAATGAGTATACTGAAAATTTTAGGATACCTTCAGATTTATTTCCCCACCTCAGCCATATGGTTGATCAGCACAGAGGAGCTAACAGAGAGGGTAATCCTGTCATTTTATTTGACGTTACCTACAAGCTTCGACATCAGCTGATCTCAGCTTAGGTGAAAAAGTGTTCTCACGCACACAAATGAAAACTGCACACACTCTCACCTAAGCTGAGTGGTGGATTATTTTCCCGCCTTTTTCAAAATCATCAGCTTTTTGGGTCTGTTCACAAACTCGTTTATTTTTTGGTTAGGCTGTTCCTACACCAGTAACTCATTACCTCACTAGTTGTGTTTTCGTTTGTTTGTTTCGATATAAAAAGAAATTTGGGGTAAGAAATTTCCCTGCATTGAAATATTAGTACCTAATATTTTGAAGGTTGAATCATATACAACAAAAACACTAAAAGCAAAACATAAGAATGTATTACACGGAGTATAAAAAACTCTGACGTCCCGTACCAATGGTGTATTTGTGTTATTAGCGCAACATGTAGCGATGTTGTTATATCCACGAATATTTCGGTAGTAGGTACACCGCATGTTTACCCAAAAAGACACATGTGCAAATGTAACCAGAAGGATTGCATTCGGTGTGGTTACATAAGAATGCACATATATTTGGTGCTTACGTATGGCTAGTATACGGCATGTAGTCAAATGTTTCACTGCGTACACTATTTGACATTTAAATGTGGTTTCCTAGTACACGAAATGCAAAAATTTATGCAGCGAAACATTATTTTTGGTGTTGTGTTCTAGTTCAATATAAATTATACAAGAATATACAAGAAATAATTGAAATAATTTGTTTAAAGTGCCAATTACAAGAAGAAACATTCCAAACTGAAAATAATTTTAATTTCATTACAACTCTTAATATTAAGAAATTATCAAACAGTTATTCGCACAAAAAGCCGTCTCCCGAACCAAAAAATATATGAAAAAAACTAAAATATTCTTTGAAAAAACACGAAATAAAAATATATTTCCAATAAATATATTATATATATATAAGTTCCCATTTTGCTTCTATTACGAGAATGGCGTAATAGAGTACCAGCTGAAAATACAAGTGTGATCGTAGCTTAGCGTGCATTTATGAACACAATTTATGAACACACCCTTATTCGGAAGAATCCTACCTCCATTCATGATCGAAATCCACCACTGCTCATGATTTTAAGGGGAAACGTATTCATATACGCGAAATGCAAAAAATCTAAACATTGGGTAACCGGAGGGACAGACGTAACTACAGATTTTTATCTTTATTAGATAATCTTTGTTGATCAGTTGTGTTTTAACCACAGAGGAGCTAACAGAGAGGGTAATCCTGTCATTTAATTTGACGTTACCAACAAGCTTCGATATCAGCTGATCTCAGCTTAAGTGAGAAAGTGTGCGTGAGAACAAAGGAAAACTGCACACACTCTCACCTAAGCTGAGTGGTGGATTCATTTTCCCGCCTTTTTCAAAATCATCAGCTTTTTGGGTCTGTTCACAAACTCGTTTGTTTTTTGGTTAGGCTGTTCCTACGCCAGTAACTCATTAATTCACTAGTTGCGTTTTCGTTTATTTGTTTCGATATAAAAATAAATTTCCCTCCATTGAAATATTAGTACCTAATATTTAGAAGGTTGAATCATATACAACAAAAATACTAAAAGCTAAACTTAAGGATGTAGTACACGGAATGTAAAAAACCACATGCGAATGTGTCTCTGACGTCCCGTACCAATGGTGTATTTGTGTTACTAGCGCAACATTTAACGATGTTGTTATATCCACGAATATTTCGGTAGTAGGTACACCGTATGTTTACCCAAAAAGACACATGTGCAAATGTAACCAGAAGGGTTGCATTCGATGTGGTTACATAAGAATGCACATATATTTGGTGCTTACGTATGTCTAGTAAACGGCATGTAGTCAAATGTTTCACTGCACACTATTTGACATTTAAATGTGGTTTCCTAGTACACGATATGCAAACATTCATGCAGCGCTATCATTTTTGAAACATTATTTTTGGTGTTGTGTTCTAGTTCAATATAAATTATACAAGAATATACAAGAAATAATTGAAATAATTTGTTTAAAGTGCCAATTACAAGAAGAAACATTCCAACCAAACAGTTATTCGCACAAAAACCCAATATTGTTTTTGTTTAGATTAGATTTAGATACAGCTTTATTTTCCATTAACATAATACATACACAAAAATTTATAAAACATTGTAAAGCATCCGTCTTCCGAACACAAAAATATATGAAAAAAACTTAAATATTCTTTAAAAAAACACGAAATAAAAAAATATGTTTCCAACAAATGTATATATATAAGTTACGATTTTGCTTCTATTACGAGAATGGCGTGCTAAAATAGAGTACCAGCTGAAAATACAAGTGTGATCACAGCTTAGCGTGCATTAATCGGGAGAATTCTAACTCATTTCATGAACGAAATCCACCACAGCTCATGAGTTTAAGGGGAAACGTGAAACTTAAAAAAAATCATGAACTGATTGCCCTGTTACATATTGGAATTTTATTTAATAAAACAAGAGAAGTGTGTTTTAAACAATCTGTAATATTTACAATACGTTTAAAAACATTCAGAAACATTTATTAAAATAAATCTGATGCCGCAAATACTGTTAAATCAATATGCATTTTATATTTATACTTCGAGTTTTTAATCAAGATTCAATATTTTTCATGTCTGTTCATAAACTTGTTTATTTGTTGGTTAGGCTGTTTCTACACTGGTGACTCACAAGTTAAAGTGAGGCTTATAATGAGAAATACTATATTTGTATTTGCATTTTCGTTTGTTTGTTTGTTTCTTTGTTTTGTTTTTATCATTTAAAGATTGTTTTTGCTAATAGCTATAACCATTGGCGCAAAATTATAGTCACTTTAACTCGAAACTAAAAGTAATTTAATGTGAAACTTGGTTAAAAATACGTTTTTCCGTATTATAAACGGCATAAAGTATACATTTTCTTAATGAAGTTGCCTAACTTTAAAAACAGCAAACCTTAGCACTATATTTTTAATGCAGCACAATAAAATCTTTGATAGGATGACAGCTCACTCTCTTGAAATTGCTGTTGTGGAATGTAACTACGCACAAACACTGCATAAATTCATCAACAACCCCTTTCAGTGGAATAAATAACTGGAAGTTAAAAAAGTGTTTATTCTTGAGTAAAAGTTAAAACACTTTTCTAAAATTGAAATACTGTTAAGTGGTGTGACGTTAATTGCTTAAATATAGGTTGACTATAATTTTGCGCCATTGAGTTTATAACATAGAGAAATCATGTGGAAGTTTCAAACTTTCATAGGATGTCGTTACTATCGACATGTGTTTTTTTACTCTAGTAGTAATTATTCTTGAGTTAAAAGGCAAGAGAAAAAAAGAAAAACAAATACAAATGTATACATAAAAATTTTGTTCGGTTTGGGTAGAGGGATTTTCGTTACATATGATCGATATGATCATTTAGCGACATCTAATTCGGTGAGTTTGAAACCATCTTGATTCCTCTATGTTTATAAACTCAATGCTATAATCTAGCTATAATCCGGGAATGCACAAAGCTGTATCTGATCTTGCACTTGTGTCTTTTCTTAAAAAGTTTAGATACGTAAATAAAGTACAAGGATATCCGATATTGAAAAATAAAAGTAAAAATTGGAAAAACAGGAAATAAAAATACAAGTTGCTGTTTTGCTTTTATTACGAGATATGCGAGATAAAATTAAACCAGCTGAAAATACAAATGTGATCTTAGCTTAGCGTACATTTATGAACACACCCTTATTCGGGAGAATCCTACCTCCATTCATGATCGAAATCCACCCCAGCAAACAATCTGTAATATTTGGAGAAATTTAAAAAACATCCAGAAACATTTATGAAAATAAAAATAATACAGCAAATATGGATAAATCAATATGCATTCTATATTTTAAACAAGATTCTTGACACTGGCATTTAATGTTTAAAATTCATCTTTTCGAGTGGCATCAAGCGTAGCGATTCCTTTTGATTTCTGAGGAAAATCATTTTGTTGTTTTAAGGGATATTAATTAATAAAAACAATTCAGACTTGTTTTTAAAAATATTATTTCAAATATTGATGGCATGTATTATTATTATTTTGTTGCTAAATATTACAAAAAGACAAATGAAATTTACTAAAATAACAAAACAAACAAATTGAACTGTCAAAACAAGAAAATCTACCTCGATTTGTTATTGGTCCACGTCACCAACCTCGCACGTATTCACAGACGCAAAATGCAGAAAATGTAAACATAAGGTAACCGGAGGGACGGACGTAACGACAGATTTTTATCTTTATTAGATAATCTTTGGTTTTAACCAAAGATTAAAAATTAAAAAGATTAAGGGCCAATCTTTTCAGCTCTGGTTAAATCTCTGGTTTGTTCACCATAGGCTTTTCTTAACCAGTTGTTTTGAAACTTGGTTACCCACAGTTCGTCTCTTCACCATTATATCTACTTTGGTTACCAAACCAAAGATAGTTCTAGTTTTCCAGTGGTCCAGTTGTGAAACTGAATCTCTGGTTAAGTTTGTTTATACTTTTTTGAATGCGGGAGAAAGAAATAAAAGATTTTGTCAATAATTGATAACAGCCTGTCTCGTTTCGATGCACATGGATAAACTGAATTGATTCATTTACGCACAAAGGAAAACAAAAAAATATACATAAAATGTAGGGGTGGAATTTATTAAGATGGTAGATCATCATTTTCTTTAATTTTATTTTATACGTAAGAAGTGATAATCAATTATTATCTGGTATATAATTTATCATTCTACACAAATGTGAAAAAAATAATCGCTAACCATAGAATTTCTGTGGTTAACCAAGCAAAATTGACTGGTTAACGAAATCTCTGTTAACCATAGATTCTCTGGTTAAAATTTTGCTGAAAAGACCAAATCTCTGTTAACCGACTGGAATAATGACACTAACCACGGAAAACTAGCTGGTTAACGTAATCTATGGTAACCATAGATTCTCTGGTAAAGATTTTGTTGAAAAGACAGAATCTATGGTTACCAGCTGAAATAGTCAATGATTAAACTTAACCAGAGCTGATCAGGACTGGTCAGGAGAATTACTCAGCCCACACACACGGCCGAATTGGCGTGTTCAGCATTCTGTGAATTACCAACAAAAGAAAAGAGAACAGTTCTTAAAGAATAAACTACTTTACCAACAAAAAATAAAAATAAAATAGAATGAAATTTATAAAGTGAAATTTAAATACAAATACGTAAATGCTTATGTGGTTATTTTCAGTGCTTATGAAAGGAATTATTATACAAGCGGGTCGCTTCAGCACACCAGTTTTCGTTTGAACCTCTGCTACTCTGACCTGGGAATCATTGCCTGGGAATACTCAAATCACCTTTCCCAAAGGCCACTTCGATCGATGCAAATTGCTGTTACAAATCAGGACGATATCATTTACGGCCAGGGGTTCGACTGGCTGGTAACACTTCGTACGTCGGCACAAGTCCGGTAGGTATTCTGTCAGCCACTTGTTCCAAAAGCGGTGCTGGACCTGTTGCACTTTTTGTCATTGCTTTCTTGTCACAGTCATATCTTCAGCTCGAGGATGAGGAGTTTGCTGAGAGTTGGGCACACCTAAAAGAAAATGATTAGGAGTTAAGGGTTCGTCTGTAGGTGTGTCTAGCGGTATATGAGTTAGAGGTCGCGAGTTAACTATGTTTTCTGCCTCACACATTAAACTAAAAAGGCTATGTTCTTCAAGGTTAACATCATACAAGGCCCTTCCCATGGCTCGCTTTACTCTTCTTACCAAACGTTCCCAGCATCCACCCGCATGTGGATTCAACCGACAATTGAATATACGTTCGATATTCGTGTTCGCTAGAGTGTCGGAAATTAAACCATCATTCCATTGTTGCAACTGCCTCTTGAGTTCTCTATCCGCTCCTACGAAGTTTTTTGCATTGTCCGAACGAATGCGCACTGGAGTACCACGCCGGTTGATAAAGTTTCGGATGCTCATCAAACAAGTACAGTCGTAAGGTTTCTAACTATCTCCAGATGTATAGCCCGGACGGTCAAACATGTAAACAGAGATATCCATCGCTTTTTGGTTCGTCGCTCAGAAACAACCAAGAAAGGTCCCATATAATCTAATCCAACTTACGAAAATGGCCTTACGAACGGCTTCAATCTGTCTTCTGGCAATTGTCTGTTCGCAAACAAGACATCTTTTCATTGCTTGCCGTACAGTTGTTCGTATGTGTGGAATCCAATAGCGTCGTCTTATCTCACTGATTAGAGTTGCTTCGTTCTGATGATTCAATAACTCGTGGTAGAACTTAACAATAAGATCGGTGATCCTATGTTTCTGCGGCATAATAATGGGATTACGAACATCATCAGGAACGGCGAAGGCTAAGTTAATTCCGCCATCGATTCGAATGACACCACCAGTATCCATAGTTGGGCTTAACTTTCGTAAGCTGCTACTGCGATTCAACTTTTCTTCTGCTGACAGTTGTTCATACTCCTCCGCGTAAACTTCCATCTGTACCCTGTGACATATTGCTAGTTCTCCATTTCTAAGTTCGCGCACCTTCAGTCCACCGCTTTCCCTTTTTATTGGATCCTTTCTGCAATTATCCCTGAATCGTGTTATCCAACCGATGACTCTTCTCATTCTTTGGAAGCATGAAAATCTCGCAAAAATATCTTCGGTGTTATTAAACAGAAACCTAGCTTGCATTCGAAGTTCCTCTTGCGGTGCCGAGTACCGCTTTTGTTGAGGCCAAATCATCTCTTCTTCCTTCAAGAAGTTAGGTCCATCGAGCCAAAATGATTTTCTATCAGTATTCTTTAGCCGTGTGCCAAAGTCTGCTGGATTGAGTCCACTCGGAAGCCACTTCCATTCCTCAATCCTACCGCTGCTCAGAATCTCAACCACCCGATGGGCCACATATGGTTTATACCGACGATGGTCTGATTGTATCGATGCTACAACCGTACTAGCATCACTCCACATTACCACTCTTATCGCCGTCACGTCATGAGACTGCAGAACCATCTGCCAAAGTCGCGTTGCTAACACTGCAGATTGGAGTTCCAGCCGTGGTATGGATGTTGCCTTTAACGGCGCGCATTTAGTTTTTCCAGCTAAGAATGCCAGTCTCTTCCGGGCTCTTCAAGAATTCTCCAGTAGGCAGCTGCAGCGTAGGCCTGTTCGCTTGCATCAGCGGAGATGTGTAGTTCCACCGGTTTGTGTATAAACGCACTGCTGTAACATCGATGAACTTTTATATCTTGTACTTCTTTTAGACATTCAATCCAAACTAACCATATTGCGTAAGCTTCATCAAGAATTTTATCATCCCAATCCGAACGTTCGCGCCATACAGATTGAAGAGCCAATTTAGCAATGAGAGAGTACTCCGCAGCTAGCCCGAAAGGATCAAACACTGACATAGAGATCGAAACCATTTCACGTTTTGTTGGCCTCCTTTCGCCTCTGAGTAAAATCGGATCAATTTTTCCAAAAGCCATCACAAATTTTAAGACATCTTTTTTTTTTTTTTTTCATTAACGCTTTATTATTCAAAAATATTATACAATTTCATATATTTCTGCGAAGCCTAGGCTTTTCTGCAGAAGATTGTTTATATTAAGTAACAATAAAGTGAGCTTAATTTTAAATTTTGAATTACAAAATTTAACAATTTCAATGTAAGATTTTAATTTTAAATTACATAAAAAATCTTCAACATACATAAAAAAATAAAAAAATAAAAAAAATAAACAGAAGTTAAATATTTTCATTAAGGAAGAAGTGTTTTAATTGTTTTTTTCTTGTTTTATAATTTTGTATTTGTTTAAGTTCTTGAGGTAAAGAATTTATAATTGATGGAACAACGTACTGCAGCTTTTGTTTATAAGTGAGTGTTTTTCAATGAATCTTTGTAATCTACTAACAACTATTCCTTCTAGGCATTTTTCAAAGACCGGAAGTATTGAAATCGGTCTGTAATTAGTCAGTTGATTCTTAACTCCACCTTTATAAATTGGTCTTACAACAGCAGTCTTAAGTAGTTTTGGTATTGTTGCTTCTGTTAGGCTTAGATTAATTATTTTGCACAAGATTGGAGCAAACAAATCGGCATGCTTTTGTATGTCCACTGCTCTGATGCCATCGATTCCAGGTGACTTATTCTTCCCAAGTGACTTAATAATCTTGTTGACCTCCATTACATTTGTAGCATATGGGAAGATAGTGTTTTCAATATGGATATTTGTGTTATGTGATGTTTTCAAATTACATTGGTGTATTATTTTTGCAGTTTGTGATGAGAAAAATTCAGCAAACTCGTTGGAAAGTGAATTGAATTCTGTTTTGAAGTTGCTTATCATTGTTTCATCAATGCTCGATTTCTTTCTTCCTAGAACTTTATTTATTAATCCCCAGGTCTTACGAGGGTTTGATCTGAACTCAACAAACTGGTTTTTATAGTAATTGGATTTTTGAATTATTATATCTTTATTGATTTTGTTTCTTAAGATTTTGTATTCTGTTTCATAACTTTTGTTTCTTCTATTATTTTTCCACTTCCTGTATAATGTGTCTCTTTTTTTACAATCTACAATAAGGTTTGGTGTTATCCAGGGGTTATTTTTTCGTATTTTCGAAACTTTATTAATGACTGTTGATTTCCTTTAGATATCTTTTAGTTTACCAGCAAAGTTATTGTACATTCCTTCAGCATCCTCCTCTTCTAAAACCAAATTCCAATTTTCTTCTCGAATAAGTTGATTTAGTTTCGAGTTCGTTATGTGAGAAGTACTAATAACCTGTTTTTCCGAATGTGTTTGAGTTTTTATATAATACAGTGTTGGATAATGATCGGTGATTTCGTTTTCAATTACTACAGTGTAAATTGGATTGTCGATTTTGCTTACTAAGATGTGATCAAGCAACGACTTGGTTCCATTTCGTGGATCAACTCTCGTGCATTTTGTTATGACGTTCGTAAGTCTCGACGATGCTAGCATTTCCAAATAATATTTTACGTAACTTATGTTTAGTTTTGTTTTTTGGACATCAATATTTATATCACCCAAAACAATATATTCTTCATTTTTCCTCATCGTTCTTAAATCGTTGCCAAGCTCTTCAATAAATGCAACTTTACTAAAACCAGGGGGTCTATATATTCCAATCATAAATGTTGTTTTATTCTCTTCAATGAACTGAATTTTAATGCTTTCATATGAAACCGTTGACGAAAATAACCTTTGGTGATTTAACTTGTTTCGAATAAACATCATTATTCCTCCCCCTCTTTGATCGTTTCGATTTAAAATTTCTTGTTGAAAACCATTAAGTTGGTAAAATCCATTCTCTTCCTCTTTAATGTTCGTTTCTACCAAAATAATTACATTTAATTCATTTATAAAGTGATTAATACTCAAACAGAAAATACTCCAGTGTAGGCGCATTGATCTTATATTAAAACATAGATAGCAACATTTATTATTTTTTAATTCACTCACATCAATGCCGCTAAAGCCCGGTATTACCCTACAATTCAAATTAACTTCGAGTTAATTTGTTACCCCATTGTAAACCAAGTACTTTACCAAAATGTTCAGCATCTCCTTTATCAAGGCTTAAGACTGGCGTCTTCAGTTCTGGTTCACCGAGTTCCTGCGTTACTGTCCTCGAATTTGAAACGAATCGCTTAAGATCAAATCATGCTTGCTTCTGTATCCAAACTATCTCTTTCGTAATACGGGTGGCTTCTCGTTCCGAGGAAAAGCAATGCACGTAGTCATCCACGTAGTGGTTATTTATAATTGCATCCACTGCACTTGGAAATTTGTCGCGAAACTCTTCTGCATTTTTATTCTTCACAAACTGGGCTGGTTCACCGAGTTCCTGCGTAACTGTCCTCGAATTTGAAACGAATCGCTTAAGATCAAATCATGCTTGCTTCTGTATCCAAACTATCTCTTTCATAATACGGGTGGCTTCTCGTTCCGAGGAAAAGCAATGCACGTAGTCATCCACGTAGTGGTTATTTATAATTGCATCCACTGCACTTGGAAATTTGTCGCGAAACTCTTCTGCATTTTTATTCTTCACAAACTGGGCTGAGCATGGAGAAGAAGTGGCTCCAAATGTCGTAGATGTCATAACATACTCCTCAACTGGATCTTTAGAATGAACCCGCCATAAGAACCGCTGTGACATCTGATCTTCAACGCGAATTTTCTCCTGATGAAACATTTCGACTATATCTGCACATACTCCGATTGGCCCCTGCCTGAACTTCATAAGGACTGTTGTCAATGGTTGACAACCATCCGGTCCACAAAGCAACATTGAGTTGAGAGATGTTCCTTACAACTTACAACTCCAAAATGTGGTAAATACCAGGTCTTCCTGAGTATTAATAGGAGTGAGTTTTCTTGCGTATCCCTTCTTTTGATACTCTTCAATGAGCCGCGAGTATTCACAGTGGAACTCTTTCTTCTGTTGAAACTTCTTTTCCAAAGACGCAAACCGTCTTTCTGCCATATCTTTGCTTGCTGGTAGACTAAAATCATCACTTCGCCACAGCAGCCCAGTTTCAAAACATGTTTTTTTTCGTATGGTTGTTCTTTCCAGAATTTCCTTCGCTCTCGCTATGTCATCTGACTCAATCATTTTTTCAACAGATCGTACCTCTAACTCGTCATCAGCGATATAACTTCTTACCAATTCATCCAGTTCATGAAGTTAACCATGCTGGGCAAAATACATTGGGCTACTGAAGTTCGAATAGTTATCTCTGTTGCCGTAGACAACCCATCCAAGTTTTGTGGAAACCACTGCAGGACCCTTCCATCCGTCGGAAATGATCTTACGCGAAACTCCCAGGTGAATGTTATCGAGACCATGAAGTAACTCCGGTGTCGCATCTTTGTATTCATCTATTGGCAGGCTTTTTTGCAAACGACACCTCGTACGCAGCTCTGAGATGTCTAACGTTTGTGTAGGCAGCCGAAGATTTGTTGCTGTTCTTACGTTTCTCAAATCAAATGCTTTGCTACCAGGTAGCATTCCGGAAATCTTCATGTCGACCCTCTTGGATGGTTCTGTTATGATGTTATTGGCAAACCACTGCATTGTAAGACTCTCTTCAGGTCCTTTAAGTCGAAGGCGATCAGCTAAACTTTTGTTAATTAGCGATATACTCGATCCTTCATCGATAAACGCAAATGTTTTCACCATATCCTTCCATTTCCATATAATTTTACTGGAAGTATCTTTAAAAATGTGAAGAGTGGTGCCCGTGAAAGATTGCTTTCGTTGATTGCTGATTTGTTGTTCTATGTTCTGAATCCCATGCAAAAGTTTGTTGAGCTTTCGATTGCAGTTCGGTGAACTACACTCATGCTGCTTGCTACATGAATCGGTACGATGCCCTCGATCGAGACAATTAAAACACAGTTTATATCGCCGAGCCAATCGCCATTTTTGACTATAGTTCATTTCCAAAAAACGTTTGCAGTTTGAAATCCCATGCCAGCCTGAACAAACTTTGCATTGATGTCTTTCTGTGTTATTATTTTCAGCATCATTAGTCAAAAAGAATCGAGTAGGCTTTTCACGTCTTGCCACGTTTCGAATTGCCGGTTCACTTAAATCTGAACAAGCTACTCTAACTTCATGTACCAACACCTGCAACCATTCACTAAAATGTTCAACCGTAATGTTGCGAGAATAGCGAGCCTACTCTTACCTTCTCTCGACAGGCAATTTCAGTAACAACTCATCCATCAGCATCGGATTTGACAGGTGATGCTCACACTTTGCTGCTTTCAGAAACGATGACAAGTTCTGGACTTTGGTTGCGAACGGTAGTATCTCTCCCAAACAATTCTCTGGTATGGTCGGTATACTTCTTATCTTGATGATTTGGCTATTTACCAGCGTCTCTGGTCGACCAAACTGTGTACACAAGGACTCCATAATTCGTCTCACATTGCTGCTATGAATCAGCAAGCACTTGACCGCTTCCTTCGCTTTACCCTTTAAAGCTTTCTGAAGTCGCATTAAGTTCTGCTGATCGTTGTAGTTGTACTGCTCTGTTGTAATGTCGAACGATTCGTTGAACATGGGCCAGTCCTCTGGAAGACCATCGAACTCAGGAAGATCGTAAAGCTTCCTCCCATGCTCTTGTCTGGTGTTAGACAACGTGTGGCTCACGTTACTAAGGGCAGCTGCTAGCACCCCGGAGTCACTACCGTTCTCTGCACTATCACCGTTAGCTCCACTGTTGCTAGCATTACCATTACCTCTATGTTTGAAGAACTTGAACTTGAACTTGAAGACATGAGAATTGTACTTTAGTTTTGGACCAATATACGGCTTATAGACAACAGTCAGATCATTGGGAGAAAAACAGCGTTTTTGGCGGCATCCAATATGTGATCATTTCACAGAAGGTAGTTGGTAACACACATACCGAGAATGGAAAGCTTTTCTGTTTCCTCTATACAAGTGCCACTCATAGATAGTGGCATAAGGGGTATGTTACGCTTTAACGACAAAAGACAACATTGAGTTTTAGAAGCATTAAATTCCACGCGGTTGTTAATCCCCTATTGAACAATTCTTTCAAGATCGGAATTTAATGAGCTCATCATACGCTGCCGCTCCAGTTTCACAACCAAAGAGCGGGGTTGTGAATCTGGAAACGAATATGGAAAGCTGAGGCTGCTGTCGTCAGCGAAACAATTTAGAGGATTAGAAGTTTCAGACAAAAGATCATTAATAAAAATCAAGAAGAGAGTCGGAGACAAAACGGAGCCCTGATGCACACCAGCATTTATATTGAAGATTACAGACTTGAAACCATCCAGTACTACTTGTATTGAATGGTCCGAACGGTAATTTCTAATCCAACGAACAAGAGATTCATCAATACCGAAAAAAGAGCTTGATGCCAAACTCTATCAAATGCTTTTGAAATATCAAGCGCAATAATCTTACTTTCACCAAAACGATGTAAAGATTGGTTCCATTTTTCGGTTAGATAAGCCATCAGATCACAAGTGAACCTATTGCCACGAAAACCGTACTGCAGGTCATTAAGAAGCTTTCGATCTTCGAGATATTTCTTAAGCTGATAGTTTATCAGCCTTTCTATGACCTTAGAAAGAAGGGAAGTAAGTGCAATCGGTTGATAATTGGAGGGGGAAGAAGATTCGCCTTTTTTAGGGATGGGCTGGACAAATGCTGTTTTCAATCCATTCGGGAAGAGACCAGTAGAATAGGATAGATGGAAAAGCTTACGCAGTGGTTTTGCCAGCGTGGAAGCACACCTCTTCAGAATAATGGGGGAAATACTATCCGGGCCAGCGTATTTGTGTATATCGAGATCCTTGAGAACTCTTGCAACTGTACGAGTGCGAAAGAAGATTCGCCCCATAAAACCGTTCACGCTCTCAAGTACAGGAGGTGTCATATCACTATGTGGCAGCGTGGAGTTAGCAGAATACTGAGCTGCAAACAAATTTGCTTTTCCTTGTGAGCTGACAACAGGGGTGTCGTTTGAGACGAGCGTCAAGACCGAGGACGAAATTGAATTTCGTATGTTTTTTACAAACGACCAAACATTTTTACTGCCTTTGGGACATTGCAGTATTTTTTGACGTAATTTTTGTTCATGTAGAAATTTGGTTTGTCGAATATGAGCGTTGCAGGCCTTTCTGGCTTGTTTGAAATTATTCCGGTTTTCCTCAGTAGGGTTGGCTTTGTAACAACGGAAACTTACTTCTCTCAACCTGATAGCCTGTCTACAGCTCAAATCGAACCACGAGTTTTCTTTAGGTTTGATGCTTTTTGACCTATTAGGAATGAAATATTTCATTTCGAGAAGAATGATATTTGTGACCATATCAGCACGTCATTATCGAGGAAGCATAATGACCAGTTAAAGTTTCTGAAAAAAAAATCATTGAGACCGTCCCAGTTGGCATTCTCGTATTGCCAAACGGTTCTTCTTGGGGTCTTTTCTTTAACTGGAATATTTTTACACGAGAATTTTGCCGATACGACAAAATGGTCCAACTTACCTAGAGGTGATGTTACGTTTATAGTGTACTTATCAGGATGAGAGGTAAGAAATAAGTCTGGAGTGTTGGTTGCATGACCTGCAAGGAATTTGTGCTGGCTCGTCGAAAAGTTGAGGCAAGTTTTTTAACTCAGCAAAGAGCTCGACATACCTACCTTCGGGTGTTGTCTGGCCAGAATAGCGAAGCCAACTAGAATTGTGTACATTCAAATCGCCGGCAGTGACGATTTCAGTGCGAGGATAATGGGCAACAATTCTTTGAATGGAGTCAGACAGCGCATCAAATTCGTAAAAAGTTGAATTGCTGTCCAAATTTGGGCGCCAATAAATGAAAAACATATGAATTAAATGCTTTTCCAAAGTAAATTTTAACCATATAAAACTAAAGAACGAGTTCAAACAAGAACCGTATTGTGGTTGAAGTTGGTAAGCAAAGTCATTTCTAATATAGACGGCGAGACCATGGTACGAAAAGAATAATGACACTAAGATATACCCGTTGAATATAAATTCTGCAGCATCAGTATTTACACCTACTTGGGTTTCACTTAGTGCCAAAACAGGCCTGTACACTACAGTATGGACAAACGCAGAAACGATATTCGATCTTAGCCCCCGATTGTTGCTAAAATCAACTCTAAATGTATCCTCCATTATAAAATTAAAACACAAAAAAAAAAAAATATGAAATTACACAACTAATCTAAACTAAGAATTAGTACTAAAAAACCAAAAGAACTTTTTAACAACACATTAATACTAGTGTTAGGCCTTAGTAGCAATATGTATTGATCCGCCCCTTGGAAAATTACGAAAATTCTCAGTTATACATGTGATATTATTTAAACTTGATCATTGCTTGCCTTGCATGAGAGAGTCACACAATGCAATCAATAACCAAATAAAAAGTAACTGTGTCAGCGAGGGTCAAGAAAAAAAGAATTTCGGCTGGTGTGTTTTTTTTATTTAAGTTGAATGGGCTGATATGGACTTTTATAATTTTATAATTTATTGTAGGTATATGTGTATTATTATTATTAGGTATATAGATTTGATTAATGAAGCACTTTCACTACGATCATGATTTGATGATCAGCACTTGTATATTTACTGAACTATTTTTTTTTATGCCAGCGGTGGATTTTTCTTTTGATGATTAATTTAAACACAGCAAACAAAAAAAACTTTAGACAAGACACTTTTACGACATATGTGCATGCGATGGTTTGCAGATAGATACTTTTAGGATCTGAAATTGCTTGGACTGCTCTGATTTGTTCAGGATCTGGCGACATACCATCACTTGAGATCTCATGTCCTAAATATTTAATTTTTCTGACTCTATACTGAAATTTACTTGGGTTGCACTTGACATTTACTTCTCTGGCTCTCTCTAAGAGAATCGTAGAGAACCATCTGGATTTTAACGACAATTAAATTATGAGCCCATTCTGATGGTCCCATTTTTTTGTTTATAATTTTCCGAGCCTCCATTTCATCAAGCTTGTCTTTGAGATTTTTCATCAGGCTAATTCGAACCCGACGTGAAAGATTATGTGTTGGCTTTGTAGACGCCTTCAATTCAAAGGTGCATGTTTCTGGAAATCTACACAATCCACTAAAAACATCTTTATTTTGAGAAATAAACTCTTCTTTTGCATTTGAATCAATTGTATAAACATTCCTAATGAGATTTAATTCCTGACATGTGCGTAAACCAAGTATTGGTTTCGTTTTCATATCAACAAACAACGAAAGGTACTTTCTTTTTTATACCATTATGGCTTATAGTCAGAATTACTGTACCCATTGATAGCAGCTTTCGGCTAGTCTGGTGATATCGGCCATAAAGTGATCAAATGGTTCACCATCTTTTTGGGATCTTTTGTAAAATAAATACCGTTCGTGAACCTCATTCGTGCGTGGATTACAGAATTCCTCAAATTTGGATATATGTAGCTGATTCAATAGATTTTTTTCTTCATCGGTTAATTGAAACGTTGAATAAAGTTGAATTGCCGACTCTCCAGCACAGCTCAAAAGCCTGGCAACTTGCACTGCTCCATCTTCTTTATTAGTTTTTGTAACAACGGCATACACTGTGTAACTTTGCTTAAACTTTGCAAAATTTTCTTGCAAATTTACTTCTAGGACCAGAGTACCTGGCTTCTTAAAATCCATTATAATTTAGATTTAATTATTTTTTACTGCTCCGTTAATTTTACTTTTTACATCGGCTGCGCCATGATGTGTTCTTATATTTGACATGAGTATGTTGACTGATTCACGAAAGAGATTATTATTATAAAGTACCTATAGATGTACATTAACTGTGACTACATGTACAGTGTGTATAGTGAGTACAATGTAATATACAACAATTTCCTAATGTTTCACACTAAGGAAGCCTACTACAAAATTAATGTTCGTGAGACTTATTTGGGTCCTTTGCTTCTATTTCTATCTTACTTTTTTTACGTTCCCGTTTCGTAACCACGCAAATAAACATAATACATTATAATTATTGTTTCAACTCGTGTGTAAAAAAACATGTCACAGTTCTTAGATTGTAGTTACACGGACATTGCATCAGTCGTATCTACGTGTTTTATCAAAAACATTTAGAGCTTAACGTCCTAAACATGCAATCATACATTTGAATTTATTTAATGGACATATAAAATGGGGATAATGATTTTAGAATACAAAAAAATAGCGTTGTTACAAATGTAACATTTCATTTTCATGAGTAAATTGTTGGATAAGTAATACAAAACCGTGTTTCCTATTTTTCAGTTATTATGAAAATAATCAATTCAAAAGTTATTTCAAGTTTTTGGAAGAAATATATTCGTATGGAGAGGCAAGTAAAAAACAAATTGTTTTGAATATTTATCAATCTTTTGGAATAATAGTATTAACTAGTCGGAATTTTGATTGCAGATGGCGACACCCCAACGGTGTCAAAACAATGTCCCGAATAATTAAAACAAAACTATTTGAAATTAAAATCAGTTTTTTTTTTGTAATTTTGCGTATTTAACTAAAAGATGTTCCGACCAAATAAAAGTAAATAACTAGTCACAAAGCCATTACACCGAAACAAATAACAGCCCAGTCAATAAATAGCTTAAAAAGGCGTGTAAGTGGAACCTAAAACCTAAACCATTCCTCGGTTGCTTATAAAAATAGTAACATAACCACACCGAAAATAATGATAAAATTCTTTGAAAAAGAAACTCGTGACAACATAATGAATGCATATAGAGAAGCAACAGAGAAAAAAATATTTGACCATATATTTCTCATTTTTAATAACAAATCTTCTCATCCAATTTACATAGATGAAATATTAACAAAAAAAAAAAAACAGTTGCTTGTTTAAGAAAGCGAAAGATTTCAAACGACAAAAAAGGCTTGCATTTACGTGGGTACAGAATGGAAGAATATTAGCGCGCCTCACAGAAACCGGCCCGATCAAAGAAATTCGTAACACTGATTTCTTTCTTGAACTGTGGGGAGCACCATCTTTCATTCACACCACAAAATTCTCTTTTTGACAGTGTAAACCTCATAAAATTATCTATTAAAAGTACTGCTAAGAACTTGTATTTATTTAAAATAAACATTCTTTTACACAACTTTTCTCGCAAAGCGATGACTTATTTGACAGCATATCTGCAGCGAAAATCAACATCAGTAGATATATTATTGATGTTATGTGTGTTTATCGTCAAACTACGATTAGACGGTTGTAATGTGTCCTTGCAAGGACAGTCTGACGTCACAAGCAAACTTGTCCTTGCACCGTCATTGTGCTGTCATTTTGCACCTTGTCCTTGTTAGCTACAATGACGATCACACGAATGACAAAAGTCTGTAATTTTTGTCCCAAAATGCAAGGACAGTCAAAATTTGTCATTGTGTCATTTGCCATTAGTTGTCCTAGCAAGGAAAAGGAAAACAATGACGATCACACGAATGACAACTTTCAAGTTGATGGTGATCTGAAACAGCAATAACACGTATGACACAATTTATGAATGACTCTAATTAGACCTTTTTCCATACGTTTCATACGTCTTATTGACATTTTGGGTGAGGGGTGTAGAAACGAAGGACGTATGAAAATTTTAAGACTTTTTCTGGTTGAACTTTGACGTTTCTTGTTTGACGCCGGTAAGCGAAATCGAATTATTTAGAATATTAAATATTGCAACAGTTTTAATATAATTTTGTTGTAAATGTGAACAAGAATTGATAAGAAACTAGGTATAAGCAATGATATTTAACAATAATATTTGTTTTTTTCAACAAAAAAAAAACTACCACAATTTCACTTTACGGCGTCAAACTTTGCTTTCCGGCGTCAGCGACAGCGGCTTTTTACTTTTGAACAACATTCTGCAATCGTCAAGCTACAATGACAACAATGACAGTTGTCATTGCAAGCACAAGCTGACAAAAAAAATTGTCATTGTGTCCCATGAGCCATGACAGAGTGATTACACGGGCATGGACAATTGTCATTGCAAGGACAGTAAATTGGCTGTCCTTGTGGTTGTCATTGTAGATATCCAGCAAGGACAGCATGTTACAATGACGATCACACGACATGACAACTTTAGGACAAATAGCTACGTCATTATGACGTCAGATTGTCATTGCAAGGACACTTTAAATGTCCGTTTAATAGTAGGTTCAGCCTTACCACCACGTTCATCAAAAAGAAAAATTTCTCTTAACCTTAGAAAAATGTGGTTCAAAGCTTTCTTCAAAACACTCCTTTTTAGCTGGTGATTTCAATGTCGACATTTTACTAAAAGGAGATTTTGAGCGAAAATATTTGAATTTATTTAGAATGTATGGATTTTTTAACATAAAGAAAAATATACCAACACAAAAAAATCTAACATAGATCACTTTTTTGTAAATGGTCCAAAACAAACTGTAGGTAGTTTAAGATGAAACGTTTTGAACGAGTTTTAAATGAAAGCAATTTTGATAGATTTTTTGGTGCTCTTTCCAAATTTTCACTTTGCCACCTCGTATCTTCGCCGCTAGAGCCGCTATCTTGAAAAAATGGAGATCAAAAACAGTTTTTTGGCAATATCTCCTCTCCTATTTATTTGAGGTCAAAAAATTCAAGGTACACATTAAAGCTTATAAAATTTCCTACATTTTATGTCTTAATGTTTTTTTTGTTTGATAAATTGTTTAGGCATGCGAGCGCCGCAAAGTTTACTCCAATACTAACATTAGGAAAAAAAACTAAATTTCAAACGGGTTGGGTGCGAAATCCCAAATAACAAAATCCCGAATTACAAAATGACGAACTACGAATTCCCGAATAACAAAATCCCGTATTACGAAATTCCGAATTACTTAGTACTTTATTATTAATTTGGTAAAAAATACGTATTTTCTCCCAAAAAAAATAAAAGTACGTACAGTTTACGTACTTATGCTCCGCCTAAGGGGAAGTCCAGTCGTCTGGCAGGCGCCTGTGTCAACAGTATTCTTAAATTACAAAATCGGGTTGCCCGCTTCGCGTGTTCAAGTGATTTTAACTCCCTTTCTGTAGTCAGTCCCGCTCACGTGTGTCGTATTTCTTGAGGAGTTGGACTTTCACAGTTTTAAATTGTGGGTGCGATTGCTGAGCGTCTCGAGCATGTAAACGACAACGCCCAACACACGATCGGATATGTTGGGTGAGCATCTTCAAAAACAGAGTTGGCAACTGGCTCCGCCAGCATGTTGGCATGTATGGGTGCTGCCAACACAGTTGGTGGTTGGCGTGCTTTGCTCATGGCTTAGATCAGCGATACTCTCCAACACGAGCCAAGTAGGCGAGCATATTGCTACGTGTGTGGGAAAATATCAAGAATGAGAGCAATGAAAGTTTTAAAATGATTTCTATTACGATTTGATTACCGCGGCGTTTGCTTTTTGACTGATGTTGGAAATCTGTTTGGAATTTGTATGGAGAATCGAGAGCATTTTCGGCTTACGGTTAGGATCGTAGCAAGCCGAGCATATTCTTTTTAAAACTGTTAAAGCTCAACTCCTCAAGAAATATGACATACCCAAAGCGGAGCAACGAAGAAAAAAATAAAAATACGTGGGTACAGTTTGAACCAACCTATTTTATATGAAAATCGATCAATCGACTATCTTAACCATTAATAAAGTACTAAGTAATTCGGGATTTTGTAATTCGGGATTCTTTAATTCGGGACTTGTAATTCGGTATTTTATAATTTGGGATTTCGCACCCAACCCGTTTGAAAATTAGTTTTTTTGTTAATGCTATAGTATTGGAATATACTTTGCGGCACTCGCATGCCTAAGCTATTGATTGTACAAAAAAAATATATAGACATAAAATGTAGGAAATTTTATAAGCTTTAATATCTTGACTTTTTTGACCTCATCTTTTGTATATGATGTAGGTACCTACATACATATGTGTTGTTTAGAAAACAGTTTCAATAGGTACATAGGTATTAATGATTTATTTTATTTCCGGACTAGTTATTATTATTATTATTTTAATTCCCTTTTTTTATTAGTGAAGTACCTACGTAGGTACCCATATGGTTTTTTATTGGGTGTTTTCCTCCAGAGTGTGTATATTAGTGGATTATTTGCTTAATTTATGAATGTGTTGCGAATTATGTTATGTTTAGTTTTGAGTAGCTGCATGCATAGGTATATCAAAGTAAGAGTGGATTTTGAATATTATATTTTATATATTATCCATTGAATTATAACGGAACAATTGACCAAAAGTCACGATTCCAATCATAAATCGAATCACAGTAAAAGTCACGTACCAGACGACATATGACACCCATTGCAAACGACACCAATAAGATGCATGCAACAACATGCAAAAATCAATCATCATATTCCAGAAAAATAACGGAAAATGCCAAGACGCTGATTCATCATATCCCAACTCCCATTATATCATAAGTTACATTTAAGAATTGAATTGTAGTTTGAGTAAGTTCTTAAGAAGCATTGGAACAGACAAGTTCTTAATAAGCGTTCGAACCAACAGGTTCTAATTTAAGTGAACGGTTGATACCTAGTGTTGATACCGAGTAATTGAAATAAAGTTTTTTAAAAGTTACTTGACGCAACTAATTAATTGGCGACTAGGTGCTAGTTGGCTCGCGAGTGAAATTTTACAAAAAAAAAACTGAAAATAAGAAGCATGTTTTAAAAAAAAATAATTCAGTGCGAGAACTAATGTCGAATTCCTTTGTTAATAGTGCAATATGTTAATAAAGTTAACTTAAGTGAATTGTTTAGAACGCGTATATAAAATATACACCACACAATTACAGAAAAAAAGCAACTTTGTTGTTTCAACATCCATAGGAAGGAAAAAAAGTCAACTTTTCCGATCAAATCTGAAAAAATCTAAGGAATTCGACATAAATAAAAAAATAATTATCCTTCAAAGAAAGGAGAAAAAATAAAAAATAAAAATATATAAGGAGAAATATAAAATAATGAAAAGTATCCTATTGATAGGAGAAATAAGAAAAAAATATTTAAACAAGTGAAACTAGTGAATAAAAAGTTTCAAAAGGAAACAAAATAAAAATTGAAAATTTTTAATGGAAAAAATAAGTGAAGAAGACAATGCAAAAAAAGAATTGATTGAACGAATAAAAAAAAATAAGCAAGTGTTCAAACAATATAAAGAATACGTTGAAAATAACAACATTTAGGATGACAAAGTTGTGATTATAAAAAAAATATATTAAAAAGTGTTAACCTTATATGGTAGTAATTAAAGAGGTATTACACATGTTCTAAAAATTGAACGTTACTCATAGTGATGACTCATTAGTCACAGTTTAGTAAAAACGGAATTGTAAAATTCTATTCAGTTCGGAAAATAACGCCACGTGAAACGAAAGAGTGAAACTGAACAAAAAGTTAATTAAGTGAAAAAAATAGACAACAATAGACTATTAAAGGGCAACAACTAAAAGGTGAAACTCACTGTTGTATGCTCCAACAAAAAATAAGAGACAATAAAAAAAAACGACAAATCATCAGTATAGCAGCAAAAGCACCAGTATTAATATCGTAAGATATTTAAACATGTATAGTAGTATACAATCATACACATATAAGTATTCAATTATAAAATATTTTGGCAATTGAATATAAGTATACAATTTATTGAATATATTTGATTTTTGTTGTTTTAAATATACATCTATATATATTAGAATTTTGTTTGCAACATCCATTAACTCTGGACGACTTACTGAATAAATTTAAAAACATAAACATGACTACCGACATAGCGTCAAGGCAACTCATCTTTGATTGACTATAACAATTTAGTCAATGCAAAACTGACTCTTCTTGTAAACAAAACCATTATCACTCATGGTACAGAGTCAAAATTGACAAAGGAACTGAACTCAGCAAATCGTAAAAATGCTTTACGTATTTTCATCACCGGGCTAAACGCTCCCTTATCGAATATACTGTTTTCCTTGTCACCCGACGATCTCCCTAGTTCTTTGGCAAGAGCACAAGAGTTGGAATCAAACAATGTACGAGCTAATTTTGCTCTAAAATTCCATCGCGCTCAAGCGTCATCGTCTGGTCATCCACGAGACACAGCGATAAAAACAATTTGAAATTCCCTCCAAGGAACAATAACGCAAATCAACAACAATTTCCAATGCCGGAACCTATGGAACTTGGTAGTTCTGCTCACAGACCACTACCACAAATATATAATAATAATTACAACAATAACAATTACAACAATAACAATCACCACAACAACAACAATCATTTTCAACGGCGTTAACATCAGCCACGTTGGTCTAAACCCAACTACATTACATACAACAATCCAACAAGGCCTGTATTTAAAAGAAAACCTGATGCCAGCCTACAACGATCTTCACAACCAACACCTCACAAAGTGGAGCGTGTAAATAACTTGAATGAAGATGGTTTTTTAGAAGAAACCCAGGATTGCCCTTCATATTCCGGAGCATTCCAGGAGGAAAATAAAAAAAATTCATCAACACAGGCGCAACTAGTTGCTACTGCAAGCCAAATGTGCTTGAAAAGAAACAAACTTTAATAATAAAAAAAATAGTCAGAACAATTAATGGATCTACATTAATTCATTATTTTTTTAAAGTTTTAATTTTTTTTATAGAATTGTTAGATTCTATGAAATAGAAAATTAAGATGCAGACTTACTGATAGGCTGCAATTTACTTCAAAGTGCAGAAATTAAACTGGACTTTGAACATAAAATTTTTAAATATAAAACTAGATGTGAAAAAATTTACATTCCTAGAGATGAATGTAACGTTATGAATAATATTAATAATAATGCTAATTTGTTAGCCAAACAAATAATAAGGAAAATTGGGGAAACGCATTCTCGAATAGATATGACTTTACCCTTTAGAACAGACGTAAGATCTGAAATACGTACAACTCGTGGAACTCCAATATGGAGTAAACAGTATCCATATCCGCTCTCAGCGAATTCTTTTATAAATAAAGAATTGAATAAAATGTTAAGGGATGGCATAATTCAACTATCCAAGAGTCCATACAATTCACCAGTATGGGTTGTACCAAAAAAAGGTACAAATGAAGACGGGTCTGCAAAAATGAGACTTGTCATAGATTACAAGAAATTAAATGAATTTACGGTTGCAGACAAATACCCTATTCCCGACACAAACGTAATATTATCTAACCTTGGAAAAGCAAAATATTTTTCAACTTTAGATTTAGATTCAGGTTTCCATCAAATAAAAATTAAATCCGATGACGTAGAGAAAACCAGTTTTTCTGTGAATAATGGCAAGCATTAATTTCTGAGGATGCCATTTGGTTTGAAAAACGCTCCAAGTATTGTTATTCTGAGAAAATATGTGGGAAAAATATGTCATGTATACATTGATGACATCATAGTTTACTCTGACAGCTTAGAAAAACATACAAAAGATTTAGAAACTATAATAAAAACACTAAAAGACTCAAATATGAAGATTTTTACTAGAGACATCAAAATTTTATGAAAAAGAAGTAGAATTTCTAGGATACAGAGTACGGTACAATATAATTAGACTGACCCCAATAAAATCGTAACAATTCAAAACTTTCCTGCTCCCAAAACTTTGACACAGTTAAGAAGTTTTCTAGGACATACAGGATATTACAGGAAATTTATTAAAAACTATGCAGGTATAGCAAAACCTTTGACTAAATGCTTAGCGGGAGAAAATGGAAGAGTATCCCAGTATATATCAAAGAAAACTGACACTGACTAAGATAAAGAAGCTTTAAAAGCATTTAAAACATTAAAAAAACATTAAGTGAATGAACTTGCACAACTAAATTTTGAGAAAAAATTCGTCTTAACAACAGACGCTTCCAATGACGCAATCGGTGGAGTATTATCACAAGATGATAAACCCATCACATTTATTTCAAAAACATTGAACAAAACAGAAAAAACTACGCAATAAATGAATAAGAGTTATATGCCATTGTATGGGCATTGAAAAACCTTCGAAATCACCTTTACGGAGTTTCCAATTTAGAAATATTTGACCTTTGCTGTTTCTTCACGAAACCCTAACGCAAAAATGTAAAGATGGCACTCAATTATTGAAGAATATGCTTCTAAAATGGTATATAAAAGGAAGTACTAACGTAGTGGCTGACGCGCTTTCCAGACAAAATTTAAATAATTAAACTGACAGTTCCTCAACAGATGCTACTCAGCACTCTGCAGAAAGTAGTGAAAACATCATTATAATGGAAACAAAAATGATTTTAAACTGCAATTTGTGATTGCAAAAGAAATTATAGAGTTAAGCTCATGAGAGAGTACAAAACTATTCTAACAAAGTTAGACATATCATCGAATATAACACAGTTAAAAATTTAATGACAATTTTAAAAGAATTTATCTGTCCAGGAATTGTAGCTTTATTTATAGGTCCAGAGGATCTATAGGAAATTAAATCAATATTAGTAAAAACTTTTAATAATAAATTCTTTAAGACAAGATTATTTTCCAATGATATAACCAACAAAGAGGATCAAGCTGCAATAGTGCAACAAACACATACAAGAGCACATAGAAATTACAGAGAAAATTTGAAACAAATTCATGATATCTATTATTGGCCAAATATGAGAAAGCAATTTAAGGAATATTCTTGAAATTTTGAGATTTCCAATAAATACAAAAACGATAGAAACCCACAGAGGATACCAATTGGAGAGGCTCCAATTCCAGAGAGGGAAGGGGAATACCTACATATAGATATATTTTCAGCACAACAAGCAAAGTACTTAATATGCATAGAAGCATACTTTAAATTTGTGTTAGTGAAACCACTTGAAGACAAATTAAACTTAGAAAACAAAGTTTTAGAATTTTTACAAATCTTCCCCAATTGTAAAAAGATTACAATAGATAATGAAAGAAGATTTAAATCATTGGTATTCAAAAACCTAATGGATAGATTAAACATTGAACTTTATTTTTGCGATCAAGGCCACATCAACAAATGGTCAAATAGAAAGAATACATTCTACAATAGCAGAAATGTCTAGGTTTATAAAAGACGAATATGAAATTTGAAGTCCTTTATAATAAAATTGAACATGATAGCTTACCTACTAAATTAAAAGAGGCCCAAGTAAAATGTTAGACAGAAACATTGCCAAAAGAAAAATTAAGTCTTATAAACCCAAAGATGTAGTTTATGAGAAAATTCTACAATTTCAGAATTAATAATAAAGTAATTAGGAAATAAAATAAGAACTAAAAATAGATTTATACATAAGGAAAATATTAAAAGTTAAAATGTTAATAGAATTACAAAATATAGTTCAAACAATAGCTTTGTCCAAATCAGGAACTCTAAACCCAGCCATTTTAAATTTACAAGACATTAAAGAAATTACAAAACATGGACATGGTTACATGACTATAACAGACTTAATGGACGTTTCAGAATTCAAAATTGTTCAAAATGAAGATTTAATTGTTATTTTTATTAAATATCCAATAATGATACAAAATTTAAAACTTTACGAATCGAGGGCCAAGCAGTAGGAAAACTTTTGATAAATAAAAAAATAGCCAAATGTTATAATAATTATATAAATATTAAAAATTGTAAAATAGAATTAAGATATACATTTTGTAAATTAGCATATAATCATGTTTTTCAAAATTATTAAATAATGAAGAAGCTTTATGCAATAAAATTAAAGAAAAGAACTTAGATTTAGAAATTATTAAAGATGGACCAATTCTACTATCGGGAGAACAACACAACAAAAATTGGAGTTTACCTAATAAGCTTTCTCAACGAAACAACAATTGATGGCAAAATATATGACATCCCAACATCCATAACAGAAAATTATCTGAAAACATATACCACTGACAAATACGAAATTGAAAATTATTTCGAATCACTTGACGAGAACCTTAAATTCGATAACACCAATTTAATAGAACAACTTCAAATTGAAGCATCAAACAGTCCCATCAACACGTCATTTACACTAATGGTCATTTTAGCGGTCGTAGGAACTAGCATAGTTTATTACTTCAAGATGAGATCATCCCAACAAACCAATCATTTGGAAGAAATGCGGTTCAGCAGACTCTTGAAAAGTGTAGAAGAGCTTCAGAAGAAGCGGGACGTTCTTCTTAAAGAAGGAGGGGTGTTAACATCACGATTATCCATTGAATTATAACGGAACAATTGACCAAAAGTCACGATTCCAATCATAAATCGAATCACAGTAAAAGTAACGTACCAGACGACATATGACACCCATTGCACACGACACCAATAAGATGCATGCAACAACATGCAAAAATGAATCATCATATTCCAGAAAAATAACGGATGATGCCAAGACGCTGATTCATCATATCCCAGCTCCCATCATATCATAAGTTACATTTAAGAATTGAATTGTAGTTTGAGTTAGTTCTTAAGAACCATTGGAACCGACAAGTTCTTAATAAGCGTTCGAACCAACAGGTTCTAATTTAAGTGAACCTAGTGTTGATACCGAGTAATTGAAATAAAGTTTTTTAAAAGTTACTATGAATAGTAACAGAAAAGTAATAGAAATAAAAAAGTTAGAATGAATAGAATGAGTTTTAAAGTGCAACTGTGTGTACCTATTATTATGAGTGAGCGAGAAATGTAAAATTTTTAAATGTTTATATGAATTCACTTTTGAATTATTTATGAGAGAGTGACAACTAAATGTTTTAAATGTTCAGACGGTTATGTCTTTAAGGCAATGAGTGAGTGTGTTAATATATTGTGTTTGCTTTTGCTTTGATAGGTACTGAGTGGGTGAGTTCAATTTATGATTGATAATTTGAATGAGTGCTGAATCAAATGTATTGTTTTATTGAGTTGTTCAATTTTTACATGAGCGAGTAATTTAATTAATTTTGGCTTGAATAAAAGATCGATTGAGTGCATCAGTACATTTGTTTTGAATACTGAGTGGATCATGCAATTACAATCTTTGATTACATTTCTGAATAAGTAGGTATGTTTTAGTATGTTAAAATTTTAAATTTCTAATGCATGTCTGATTGAGTGTTTGTTAAATAAGTGAGTACGTATAGCAGATATTTTTATATTCTTGTTTTTATCGATTTGTTTTTTTTTTATTTTATTTCATTTTGTGTTAAGTTTATGGTTTGTTTTGTTTTAATTTGATATTTTCATTAATTCAATTTTTGTTATTCTATTTTCGATGTTTAAGAGTGCATTTTATGTGGCGTAGTCAATTTTTTGTGAAAGGCCTTTGAAATCTTTCTGTTGAGTTTTAACTTTTATAACTTAAATGCAGATATCTATTCCGAAGTATATTTCGATAGCAAGAGCCAGTAACCATTTCGATGGTGGCAGTTATTCTTTGTTTACAAGAAAAATAACTCCTAGCTGGTGTTGCTGTTGGGTTTTTAACCATTTAGAACGGTTTTGGTGTCGGTTCATTTGCTTTCCACTCTGCCAAAAGGTCTGTAGTGAACATCTTTCACATCGTTCGATGTATTTGGTTCTCCCAATTGTTAAATCCGCTTTTGGGACAACATAACAAGAAGTGCCTATCAAAAGGTCAGGTGTAGGTACAGAAAATTTATCGAAGTTATCGGTTAATGAGCAGAGGGGTCTCGAGTAAACTTCTATTTTAAACAGAAGCATGCTGAGTTTCACTAATGCTAACATTTCGTTGGGGGTAAAAGGCTTTAAACGGTAGGTAATATATTTAACTCCTGCTTTCCATAATACACCAGAGTGAGGAGAAGCGGGAGGAAAACATTCCATTTAGTTCCCCTAATATTCTCTATTTCCAAAATACTTGGAACTAAGACTAGTGGGAGCGAAAGGTCGAGACACATTGACTCTTGATGCAGAGTACCCGTATGATGCAATGGTTTGGGTTTGGATTTATAAGAAATGGTGCATTTATGTATATATTTCTTAACTGTTATGTTGCCGTTGAAAATCCCAAACCTAAAGGTAATGTAATATATGATTTGAGTATGTGGGCTTTAGGTCAATAAAAGATGTTTTTTTATAATTAATGAGACGTTTCGAACGTGTTTACGTCCATCATCAGGCCTTTATTCAATAATAAAACAATTATTAGTCACAAAAAATTATTTGTGATATGTCACATAACTTACAAAAATCTTTTAACATCAAATTAATAAAATTTATTAATTAGCACCAACAAAAGCACTTTAAAACTGAACATGACTGTAAAATAAAATATTTGTTAACTACATTAAAAACATTAAGAAACAAAATTAAAATTACTTATTTTGTAAATAAAACAAAACCAAAATAACATTTTTATTATTACTTTAAATTTACTATTTAAAATTTTAAACATTAACGTCTCTGCACGGTCTCTTAACTACTTGGCTATACGAATAGCTCAGCTTATCGCAGTCCGATCTACGGTTAATTGCCCTATCATTGTTTACTATGTGCAGCATCTCTAAGAGCATTCTCTTATTATAATGCTTCTCAGTCTGCAACACCGAAACGTTTTCAAAATCAGGCAAGTGTTCTTCTTCCAAACAATGCTGAGCAAGCGCAGTCTTCTGTTGACTCTTGCTGTTGATGTCTGACTTATGGCCACATAGACGATTTTTAAGCTTCTGCTTGGATGTGCCTATGTACACCGCGTCGCATTTGGTCTCATTCTTACCTAAACAGTTTATTTGGTAAACGACATCAGCTTTCTCCATCTTCTCTACTTTCCCTTTGGTATTAGTAAATAATTCCCTTTTTAGAGTGTGTGCAGACCTGAAAGCTATTTTTATTTTATTTTTGTCTCTTATCGCGGCTGCCTGCATACGGTTGGACAGAGATGGTATAAACAATGCGCTTCTGTATGAGAATATATTTTCTGTTTGTGACGTTTCTCTTTGTTTTTCTTTTTTCTCATTATAATTTGTTAAGAGTTTTTGGATAATGGTAGGAGGAAAAGAATTGTTGAACAGGGTGTTCCTAATAATTTTTAAATTTTCAGGATAAAAACTTTTGTCACTGGTATCAAGAACCCGGTTTATAAAATTTTGCGCAGTATTAACAATAACTTGTTTTGGCTGTTTCGAGTTAAAGTTAATAAGTCGTCCCGAAGATGTGGGTTTACGATACCAATCGAAAATCAATTTATTTCCTTTTCTCACAACCATTACATCTAAATACGGTATTTTCCCATCTTTTTCCTGTTCTACCGTGAATTGGATACGTGGGTGAAAGGAATTAAGAGCTTTTTGCGTTGAATCTATGTTAACATAGATTTGTTCACAACCATTACATCTAAATACGGTATTTTCCCATCTTTTTCCTGTTCTACCGTGAATTGGATACGTGGGTGAAAGGAATTAAGAGCTTTTTGCGTTGAATCTATGTTAACATAGATTCAACGCAAAAAGCTCTTAATTCCTTTCACCCACGTATCCAATTCACGGTAGAACAGGAAAAAGATGGGAAAATACCGTATTTAGATGTAATGGTTGTGAGAAAAGGAAATAAATTGATTTTCGATTGGTATCGTAAACCCACATCTTCGGGACGACTTATTAACTTTAACTCGAAACAGCCAAAACAAGTTATTGTTAATACTGCGCAAAATTTTATAAACCGGGTTCTTGATACCAGTGACAAAAGTTTTTATCCTAAAAATTTAAAAATTATTAGGAACACCCTGTTCAACAATTCTTTTCCTCCTACCATTATCCAAAAACTCTTAACAAATTATAATGAGAAAAAAGAAAAACAAAGAGAAACGTCACAAACAGAAAATATATTCTCATACAGAAGCGCATTGTTTATACCATCTCTGTCCAACCGTATGCAGGCAGCCGCGATAAGAGACAAAAATAAAATAAAAATAGCTTTCAGGTCTGCACACACTCTAAAAAGGGAATTATTTACTAATACCAAAGGGAAAGTAGAGAAGATGGAGAAAGCTGATGTCGTTTACCAAATAAACTGTTTAGGTAAGAATGAGACCAAATGCGACGCGGTGTACATAGGCACATCCAAGCAGAAGCTTAAAAATCGTCTATGTGGCCATAAGTCAGACATCAACAGCAAGAGTCAACAGAAGACTGCGCTTGCTCAGCATTGTTTGGAAGAAGAACACTTGCCTGATTTTGAAAACGTTTCGGTGTTGCAGACTGAGAAGCATTATAATAAGAGAATGCTCTTAGAGATGCTGCACATAGTAAACAATGATAGGGCAATTAACCGTAGATCGGACTGCGATAAGCTGAGCTATTCGTATAGCCAAGTAGTTAAGAGACCGTGCAGAGACGTTAATGTTTAAAATTTTAAATAGTAAATTTAAAGTAATAATAAAAATGTTATTTTGGTTTTGTTTTATTTACAAAATAAGTAATTTTAATTTTGTTTCTTAATGTTTTTAATGTAGTTAACAAATATTTTATTTTACAGTCATGTTCAGTTTTAAAGTGCTTTTGTTGGTGCTAATTAATAAATTTTATTAATTTGATGTTAAAAGATTTTTGTAAGTTATGTGATATATCACAAATAATTTTTTGTGACTAATAATTGTTTTATTATTGAATAAAGGCCTGATGATGGACGTAAACACGTTCGAAACGTCGCATTAATTATAAAAAAACATCTTTTATTGACCTAAAGCCCACATACTCAAATCATATTTTGGTAAGATAACGCAGGTCACATAATAACCATAATAGGTAATGTAATATTTCAATTTTCTCCATCTTAAAATAATTGATATAATGTGTTTTTGTTTTTTAGATGCAGTCATCAAGCGATTATTTAACAAACTTCCGTCCGAAGTTTTAGACGAAGTGCTGAAAATTTTAATTTTTTTCACAAATAAAAAGCATTACAGTATTATTATAAACAGAAACAGTGGGGTGGACGACCCCGGTCCCCGGTGCAACCGGTAGAGAAATCGGTAAACCCTCGTGTTGTATCGTCAAATTAAACTACAGTAATTCCTTGGGCAGAACAATAGCTTTATTCTTGAGTGTTGATTACTCGAAGGTTATTAACAGACTGAAGATTAGTTCTAAGTATATGACAATTAATATTACAGAGAGAGAGAGAGAGAGAGAGTGAAACTTACTCACGACATAACAGCGCTTCCTTCCAAGGAGATTTATATTTTTTTTTATAACAAAATTTCATATTAAATAAAAACTTCATAGTAATTCACAAGAAAATCAAAATTAAATTCAAACAATACATATGTATAAGTATGTGTTGTGTGTATATAATACACTTGATGTTAATATATGAATCTAGACGGTGTTTCGATTACATCTTCTCGTATCCCCATTTATCTGGTTTCCTTCTTGTTCTCTCAGATCGTCTTAACACTTCCTGATTATTTTCCTTACCTGAACCTCCTGCACCTGCTGCCGATTCATCAGCCGTCTCAGAAACAATTGGCACCTCCGTTACATCTGTTGCTATACTAGTTGATCTATGTAGTCTTATTGGTAGCTCTGCTTTTTCATCTTCCTCCTCCTCAATTACATCATTTTCTTTGTTGCATATGAATGCTTCTTGGGATCTCACCTCCTCGCCTACTTTTCGCATTTGATCCGTATGCCTCTTCCAGATTCGGCCATCATCTAACTTCACCATGAAATGTAATTGTCCAACTATTTCAATCACATCACCGAATTTCCATTTAACTGCTGACGAGTAATCCCGCACTGCAACCCTCTCATTTAATGAAAATTTACATTTAGTGTTTTCATTTAAATGTTTTCGCTGTATTTTGTTGCCACCATCAGGTCCAGGCGCGATCTAATTTGATGTCCAAACATGAGCATGGCTGGTGATTTTCCCGTAGCTGGGTGTATAGCACGTCTATAGGCAAACAAAATATTTGATAATTCTTGACTTATTAAATTTTTGTTACAATTGATCGCTTTTAGTTTGTTTTTGAATGTTTGTACGTAACGTTCAGCTTGTCCATTGGTAGAGGGATGGTATGGAGCATCTTGTTTGTGTTGGTTGCTATTGTCTTTCAAAAACTTCTGAAAACTGTCCGTGATGAACTGTGATCCCCAATCACTAACGAAAATGTCGGGTAAGCTAAATGTACTGAAAATTTCTCTACATTTTGGTATTGTTGTATCCGTAGTCAAATTTGAAATTACGTGAACTTCCGGCCACTTAGTGAAAGCATCAATTAGAATGAAAAAGTAATTTCTTCTAAATGGACCGGCAAAATCCGCGTGAACCCTCTGAAAAGGCTTTCCAGGCATCTCCCAGCAGTGTGTGGGTTGAATTCGCTTGGCTTCTGGTCGGGTAAGTTGGCAATCTGTGCAGTTCATCACCATTTGCTCGATATCACGATCCATATTTGGCCACCAACAGTATCCTCTGGCTAGTGTTTTCATTTTGGCCATTCCAAAATGAGACGAGTGTAATTCGGCTAAAACTCGTGACCTTAATTCCTTTGGTATATACACTCTTATGTTTCTCATAAGAGCCTTGTTGTATTGCAAATTCTGTTTGGTTTATTCCAAATCGGTCCCTGGATTCACATTCACGACCAAACTGTAACGACTGTTTTAAAGTTTTCACTTCATCATCTCTTTCAGTTGCTTTGCTTAATTGATCCACCGTCACCAGTAATCTTGTGATGGCGTCGACTTCAAGGAGGTCAATTTCTTCAATGGCATCGCACTTTTGTGCAACAGGTAAGCGTGACATTGCATCGGCATTTCCATGTTCTTTTGCTTTTTTGTCGAATGTCATAATCGAATGATTCCAGGAAAATTGCATAATGCTGCATACGTGTAGCTAAAAGTGTAGGTAGTCCTTTTTCTGGCGAAAGAATCTGAGATATTGGTTTGTTGTCAGTGACCAATGTGAATCGTCTAGCATATACATATTGGTAAAAATTTTTGACACCAAATATGATTGCGTAAGCTTCCCTTTCCACTTGACTGTATTTTTGCTGAACTTGGGATAGTGTCTGTGACGCGTATTGAATAGGTCGTTCGCTCTTATCTGGATAAAGATGGCTAAGAACTGCCCCAACTCCGTACGGACTAGCGTCTGTTGCCAGTATTAAAGGCGGATCGTAGTGGGCCAGGATCACACCTGACTGCATTTGTTTTTTAACGGATTGAAATGACCTTTCACAATTTTCATCCCAATGGAAAAATACATTTTCTTTTAAAAGGTTATTAATAGGATATAAAATTGTACTTAACCTTACGTAGTACTTTAGCCTACGTAGTACTTCTTCTTAACGTTGTAAATGTACCGAGTCATTTTCCGCTGTAATTTTTATGTCGTCTAAAAACACTTTAACGCCCGAGATGTCCTTCAGAATCTGTTCCATAAGCCTTTGCCATTTTGCTGGTGCACACGCAATTCCAAACATCATTCTTTTAGGCCTATACAACCCCTTGTGGGTGCTTAAAGTTAGATAATCGCGGTCATCTGGGTGTATTTCTAATTGTAAGTAGGCTTTGGACAGATCAATTTTTGTAAATTTTTTTCCCCCAGCCATTGAGGTAAATAGTTCATCAATAGATGGTAACGGATACTCATCGATCTGCAAAAACTTGTTGATTGTGGCTTTGTAATCACCACAGATTCGAACTTGGTTATTTCGTTTGCGTACAGCAACTATCGGTGTAGCCCACTCGCAGGTATCCACCGTTTCCAAAATATCATTTTCTACTAACTTTTCTAGCTCATCTTCAACCGATTTAATTAAAGGAAATGCCACTCGGCGAGCTTTTATAAAAACCGGGGATACATTTTCTTTGATGTGTAATCGTGCTTGTATTCCTGTGATTTTGCCTGTTGTTTTGGAAAAAACTCGAGGCTAACTTCTTAACTAGTTTGTCAATTATAGTGCCTTGTTCGATTTGCATTACTGTGTCCAATTGATTTTCAAAGAGCTGGCCCCAATTTATTTTTATTTGTCTAAGCCATTCACGACCTAGCAGAGGGTTTCGTTGTGATCGAACGATGTACATTTTTAGTTTAACAACGTAAGCTTTCGTTTGAGCATTGACATAAACGTAACCAAAGCATTCCAACTTCTTTCCACAAAAGCTTACCAGTTCTGTATCGTTCCTTTGTAATCGCAGCTTGCCACAATGTTTCTTTGCGTCCGACAGACCGACAACAGTAACAGGTGATCCAGTATCTATTTGGAAAATAAAAGGAATGTCATTTACAATAAGTTCGCAACGCATTTTGGAACGAAGTGTTACCTGGTATGGACATCAATTTGTAGCAGCTCATCTGATATTTGACGCTCTCCTCTTCTAACTGATTTGTAGCTCCTTCTTCAGTTCGTCTCATCTTAAAGCAAGCACGATGCAGATGCCCCCTTGTATTGCAAAACGAACACATTGAGTTTTTGTAATTGCATTTGTTTGCTAAATGTTCCGTACTGTTACACCGATAGCAAACAATTTTCGTTGACGTCGAAGGTCTTATCGGCCTGGCATTAGATTTATTGTTCCATGTGCTTCTTTTCTTTTTATTTTTTTCATTTACGAAATTCACATCAGCTGTATATTCTTTTTCCTTATGTAATTCGGCACCACCTTTCTCTGACACCTCGATAGACTTTGCTGTTTCTAATGCCAGCTTCAGTGTAAGTTGATCTTTTTCTAGCAGTCGGTTTTGAATGCGTTGATTTTTAAGACCAAACACGAATTGGTTTCGTAAAGCGGTTTCTAAATTAGTGTCACATTTACAACCAGTTGACAGACGCCTGAGTGCATTAAGGAATTCTATGAAAGCGATAGTTTTCCAATATTTCGTTTGGAGTTGGGTCAAAAAAATCGGTTAACGTTTTGACAATGTCCTCATATGATTTGGTTGTCGGTTTTTCTGGTGCCAACTTATCACAAAGAACGTTGTAGGCTTCGCTTCCCATATAGTGAAGAAGCAATTTCACCTTTTTTTCTTTGGGGTGATCGAAGAGGGCAATTGCAGTCTCAAATCTGTCTACCCAGCGACTCCATTTTATATTTTTATCGTATGGTTCAATAGAAAATGGTGTTTGAAGAGATTGAACGACTACTGGTTGTGTCATATTAATTTGTATTTAATTTCACTTAAAATTTAATTATTTTGTAAAAAAAACTTTTCATATGACGAAATTGTATGTATAAATGTGTTTATCAAAGTGTGTTTTTTTTTAGAGTTTTGTGAATCTGAATTTCCTTGTCCTCGTCGCCACTTGTTGTATCGTCAAATTAAACTACAGTAATTCTTTGGGCAGAACAATAGCTTTATTCTTGAGTGTTGATTACTCGAAGGTTATTAACAGACTGAAGACTAGTTCTAAATGACAATTAATATTACAAAGAGAGAGAGAGAGTGAAACTTACTCACGACATAACACCTCGTAGAGCAACTCTGGGCACAACTGCACTCAGAAGGAATGGAGCGGTGCAGAATTAGCTGGAAACAGACTGTTTAACAGTAGCAGCCTTGGAGATATCGGCAGTTAGTCGAAGTGACTACCCGGCTTAGGGAACTTGGAGTAAGTGCTGGTCGAAGAATAACGGTGGAATAGAAGACTCTGGTCCTCAGCTTTGGCACAACTGATGGAGATCTCGGTAGAGCAACCCTCTAAGAGCACCTCTGAGCACAACTGCACTCAGAAGGAGTGGGGCGGTGCGAAATCAGCTTGGAACAGCCTGGTCCACAGTGGCAACTGTGGAGATATCAGTGGCTAGTCGAAGTGACTACCTGGCTTCGGGCACTTGGAGGAACTGTTGGTCAAAGGAAAACGGTCGAATAGAAGCTTCCTTTAGGACACAAAGGTGGGCAAGGCTGACTTATAGTAAACTACGTACTCTAAAGGTGTGTCTCGTCTTTTGCTCAAGCAGAGATTAGTCCTCAGGATCGATTGCTTACAAGGAATTCCGAAAAATCAGTGAATCCAGATGGTCATTGCTTTGAAGATAAAAATATTTAACTGCTGTAATCTCGATCAACAACAGCTAAAAGTTGCTGGAAACCTTCTACAAGAATTCGCTGATGTTTTCGCTTCACAGGACGGGCAATATGGACGTCAACCAGCAAGGCGCCTACCTTTAGCCAAACAAGACGAAGTTACTAAAATGATATCGACAATGCAGACAGATGGATTAATCGAGAATTCAAAAAGTCTTTGGGCATCACCAGTCGTATTAGTCAAAAAGAAGGACGGAAGTACTCGATTTTGTGTGGACTACCGAAGGTTGAACCATGACACCAAGAAGGACAGTTATCCTCTGCCTAGGATAAGCTATACTCTGGATGCGATGGCTGGAGCTCAATGGTTTTCAACATTGGACCTGAAGAGTGGTTACTGGCAGGTTGAAATTCACCCAGAAGATCGGGAGAAAACTGCATTCTCGACAGGTAACGGTTTATGGCAGTTCAAAGTAATGCCTTTTGGCCTGTGTAACGCTCCTGCAACATTTGAGCGTTTAATGGAATGCGTACTACAAGGCCTTACTTGGAAAGCCTGTCTAGTCTATTTGGATGATGTCATCGTGTTTGGGAAAACATTTGACGAGCATTGTAAAAATTTGAAAGGGGTATTCCAGAGGTTGCGAAATGCTCATCTGAAGCTCAATCCAGAAAAATGTACGCTGTTCAAGACTGAAGTGAAGTATTTGGGGCATATCATCTCGTCTCAAGGAGTAAAAACTGATCCCGAGAAAGTGGAAGTTGTGAATAACTGGCCAAATACACAAGACAAGCATCAACTTAGAAGTTTTCTTGGGCTAGCTACATATTATCGACGATTTGTGAAGGATTTTGCCAGAAAAACAATTCAAGTGGTCAAATGAGTGCGAGAAAAGCTTTAAGGAACTTAAAAGACGCTTGTGTAATGCCCCAGTGTTAACCTGTCCAACTCCTAGAAAACAGTTTATAATCGATGCAGATGCAAGCAATGTCGCAATAGGAGCCGTTTTCTCATAGTTTCATGACGGTGAAGAAAAAGTTGTAGCATACTTCAGCAAGGTGCTCTCAAAGACAGAGAGAAATTTCTGCGTAACCAGAAGAGAACTTGCTTTGGTTTTGGCCACAAAACACTTTCATAAATACATCTATGGACAGACGTTCCTTTTAAGGACGGACCATGGAGCGCTAAGATGGCTTTTGAATTTTAAAAATCCAGAAGTAGCCAGGTATATCGAGAGACTTCAGACATATGACTATGAAATCCAACATCGAAAAGGAAAACTACACTCGAATGCAGATGCCCTATCTCGTCGGCCATGTAACCAAGACTGCAAGCATTGCACTCGCCAGGAAGAAAAGGAATCTATTGCCATAGAGCGAACAAGAATTGAACCCATTGGCGGCTGGAGTAACGAGAAAATCAGGAATGCTCAGCAAGAAGATTTGGACATCTCACCCATTCTTGCATGGAAAGAACATGAAGAGAAACCAGAATGGGGAGACATTTCTGATAGAAGTCCGACCTCAAAGCCTATTGGGCACAATGGAATTCCCTTCATGTGCAGGAAAGTTTACTAAAACGAAGATGGGAATCCTCAGATGGCAAAACCTATGTGATGCAGCTTGTTGTACGCCGGACAAAGGTTTTTGACATTCTACGTGAGATGCATGATGGATCTTCTGGAGGCCATTTGGGTATCAACAAAACTCTGGAGAAAATTTGAGAACGTTTCTACTAGCTGCATGCAAAAGACGATGTGTAAAAATGGTGCAGAAAATGCGTCACTTGTGCAGCCACCAAGGGACCAGGTAGAAAACTACAGGGTAAGATGCAACAGTACAACGTTGGAGCACCTTTTGAAAGAATTGCCATCGATATTGCAGGCCCATTTCCTGAGTCTAACAAGGGAAACCGATTCATTCTTGTTGTCATGGATTACTTCAGTAAGTGGCCTGAGGCGTTTGCCATTCGAAACCAAGAAGCGAAGACAGTTGTGGATCAGATTGTGTACAATTGGGTCAGCAGGTTCGGTGTTCCTATGGAGCTCCATTCTGACAAAGGAAGGAACTTCGAATCCAAAATCTTTCAAGAGGTCTGTTCGCTCCTTGGCATCAAGAAGACGAGAACAACACCACTTCATCCGCAGTCTGACGGAATGGTTGAACGTTTCAACAGGACTCTCAAAGAACACCTTTCCAAAGTAGTAGGTGACTTCCAACGAGACTGGGACCAACACATTCGTCTATTTTTAATGGCATACCGAACTGCGGTGCACAGCACCACTGGTCACACTCCATCAGAAATTGTGCTCGGTACAAATACCCGGTTGCCTAGCGATATTAAATTCGGATGTCCAACGGGCGAAAAACGAAATGAAGAGGAATACATGGATTGCCTAAAGGAAAAACTCACTGACATCGATGACAGGACAAGGACTAAAATAAAGCTAGCTAGTGACCGAATGAAAACACGCTATGATGCAAATGCCACAACGAAACCTTTCCATGAGGGAGATCTAGTGTGGCTGTATAATCCTCATCGACAAAAGGGACTGTCACCAAAACTTCAACAAAACTGGGAAGGACCTTACAGTGTTGTTACAAGGATCAATGATGGGGTTTATCGAATTCAGCGAGGTCTAAAAGGTGTAATGGAGGTGGTGTTAAGATGAGAAGTGAAGAAAATATTGGAAAGGGGATATAAAGAATTAAATTATTCCAGGGAAAGTCTCTTAAGAAATGGACGAAATTTGTTGGGAATTGGGCTAGGATCTAGGAAGGAAAATAAAGGGACAGGTAAGAGGGGGAGGAAAAAGTTACGGACCTGAAGCGCGGTTGCATGCCTAGTTGTATAAGATTAGCTCAGTAGGGTGGGGTAGGTTCTTGCGCCTAGGTACCGTAACAGAACCACTACATAAAAATATGCATGCATTCAATTGTAAGGAATATAAATGCCTATCATTACCTTTGGAGGAGCAGATGATCGTTCCCCTTGCGGTTCAAAACCCTCCCTTCCGTGTGTCAGTTCCCGCGTATGTATAACTGACACCCAAAGAAAGTCCTATGCTTTCTATTGCCAAACCACTAGAACATCACCATCGAAATGATAACAACTATTTTTAAATTTTAAACCATTTTAATTAAAAGTTTATTTCAAATTAAATTAATTAGTAATAATTTTAAATTAGGAATCAATAAAAGGTACATTTTCTAAGAATTCATAACAACATATGTATTTTTGAGTAAATTATATTATAATAATTTAGTGAAGAGGAGCCAAAGTTTGATGTATTTCAGGCTAATTTTATCGATAGGAGTCTAACTAGGATCCGAATATGTTCAAATTTACTACTGTTTGGCCGTATACTACATAGACACATATATTTAAATTAATTGACTTACCTCTGTATTTGCGTCGTCAGGCCTGTCGAAGACAAATCCATTGGCAGCTGCTGTATGTGTGCATTTACACCAAATCAAAAAACATGTTCATATTATGTAGACACGACACAAAAAAACAACAAAATTGAAAATATTCTCAATTAGCTAGGTAGGTACCTTAGCGCAAATTAATTACCGAAAAAAAACTATCTAATTAAGTACAACTTGAGATACACCGTACACTGTAGATATAAATTCAATTTAGATTTTTTTTTAAGGCTTTTAACTTTTAATATTATTTTTATATATATTTTACCACTTTTTTTTTTATTATAAGGTTTAGTTTTTAATTTTTGTTTTTGCAATTTTGTTTCAGGTTTTATGTTATTTAAAATAAGTATTTATTAACAAGAACAACACGAAAGACAATCACACACATCGAACATCCGAAGACAGGTAGAAAGCAGGCGGTTGGAATAATCCCGTCAGCTTGAGTGTTTCAGATGCGGATGGGTTTCGCACGAAGGAAAGGGTTGGATTCAACTTTTTTTTTCTTTGATCGTTTTTTTTTTGTTTTGTTTTAATTAACTTTTCACAAATTTGCAGAGTGCAAATAAAATCTCGAGATGGGGCACGATTACGCGCTTGCACTTGGTAGTTCTTAATAGCTGGTTTATTCTGTTTTTTTTTTCTAGTAGTTTTGTCACTTATTGTTCGCTTGGGTATTGAAACACCTCGCATTAAATATAGTTTAAGACCACTTTATGTTCGTAGTTTTCTATGTTCTTTTATTTAGTTATAAAGTTTTTAAATTTCTGCCCAACGCAGTCGTATTTGAAAGACTTAATTTTACTTTAATTTTCTTATGCGTCTTTTCTTTTAGTTATATGTAGGTATATGTACAATTTTAAAAGGGTCCGAATCTGTTCTTAGCTGCAACTCTACTGACTCACTTTTGTTAATCTCATTCGAACTATTCCACCAGTTTATGGAAAAGATGTTAAGGCTAGCGGCACTATGGCATGAGCATTGGTTTAATTTCCGACCCCCTACGCATGATCTTTCCCTTAACCCATCAACTTTCTTCTTTTTCAGCCAAAGACACCGTTACAGCTAAGAAGATAAAGTTATCTAAGAGTAACAAGAGAAATAATGTAACGTTAAAGTTAGTGAGAGGAAATTAAAGCTTAGGTAGTGGAGAATTTTAGTAGCTACATTGATTCTATTGAGTGTGTTTTTTTTTTATAACAAAGTCACTCAATAGAAAAGAAATTGTAGGAGGTGCACTTCTCAGCTTGAATTGAGAAACAAAAATATAAAAGCAAGATAAATTGATCTGTTACAAAGGCAAGCCAAAAGTTGTTCACATTGATTGGCTATACTGCTACAGTAGAGAAGATGGTGAACAAATTGTTCGGGGCGAACAATCTTAGGAGGAGGGCAATGTGACGTGTTAAATGGGATGTTCTCCGTTGATTGCAACTTAAAGTAACAGCCACAACAACGTTAACGAAACCACTTTTCTTAACGAAAGACTATAGACTAGAAAGCTCCAGAAGGCTCTGACTGGCTGTACTAGAAGATTCTAAAGCGGAGTGCTGAATGGTGCAGCCACTATAAATACGAGGGCACCATGCGGCAAGAAATGAGTTTGAATTTTAAATCAGTCGTGTACAAGTCGGTAATTTGAAAGTGATATAGTTTGAATTTAAAATAAAGAAAGTAAAAAGGAAATAATAAGTGTTTTTAAATATTAAGTGGAATCAGAAGTAAAAAGTCGTAAAGTGAGTTGTATTAAAATAGAAATAAGTTTTATTTATAAAAAAGAACCTAGATAAAACCTATTAATACTATTGTTAAAATATTTATTAATGATACTGAACTCCTCTAAAACTTTCCAGTTAAAACTACCAAATGACCGGACTATAATCCGATTGTTAATGATGGCCTTTGTACTGTAGCTGCCTGTACTAACTTAGATTGATTATACATTTGATTAATAAAAGAAACTACAGGTATCCTACGTCGGAAAAAGCACAAAATATAAGGCCTACCGCGGGTTGACACTTTTAGCATTTTGCTTTTGGCTCTCATGTAGATCATTTTTCAACGTTTATGTTATTCTGTTACAAACCTTCACGCTGAATGCGTATTATGTTGATTGGAATCGCTGTTTAGAGTATTATATTATTTTGTCTTAAGCATTTATGTTCTACATAAATCCTTAAGTGAAAAAGTATACTACTTATGGATTTATGTAGAACATAAATACTTATATACTCGTGTCATACCGGCTCGTAGTTAGATCAATAAATGTGTTTTTGTTGAGTTTAGTAGAAAATATCAAATAAGCTAATACCATACAACTTGATATATTAATAAGACTTAAAGCTAAAACCCTGTTTTGTATAAAAATAGTTCTCTAATGAAAAATTGTATCCTCAAATTTGTTTTGCAGATTACTGATGATGATAACATTGATTATGTCCCTTAGTGGAATCTCTCTATTTTCATACTACACCATCCAAAGATATAATTTTGACCCAGTTAGTGTAACCGTGGATACTGAATACATAAATTGGAATTCGTCGTTTCCTGCTGTAAGCATATGCCTTGTCAAAGGAAAGAACACCCAAACGCTGAAGCCGTTAATAGACAAGCTCAACATTTCTTACAAGGGATCCCGTACAAACTTCTTACGCAATGTGCATTCCTGCATGTTTGCAAGTATTTCACGTCTAGAATTGTCCCTTCTACAAAAATGTGAGGAGCTGCAAACTATGCATGACATCAACATAGAGGAGCTTATTGATAAAGTAAGTATCACGGGTATTGTTATTATGTAGATTAGACTATGTATATAAATTTCTTATTTTTTCAAAAATAAATGTTGGAGTTGAAGCACCGCAGAACGTTTGTAGTTTTTATTATATTTATATTTCAATACAACTTGACAAACGTAAATTTATTTAATTATATGTTTGCTCTTTTTGTCTTTTTATTTTTAATGCGAATAAAACAAGTTTAACCTATTGCTTACTCCCAACGTTACATGAGTTTTCCTCACTTCTTCAGGGGATATATTTTTATTAAACCTTTTATCATTTTATATACATTTCTATAGTATTTTCATGCTGAATAATCACCACCTGGCCATCTTAAGAAACTTGTGAATAACACATTTTTAGGTTCGGGCATTTACTAGGTGTCTACTCTGTTACCCTAACAACAGTCGTAAGCATATATGATTTTTGTTTTGTTTACGACTCTTGTCAAGGAAATATGGATTTTAGAGCCAATAAAATACGTCAAATATTGTTAATTTGTTTTGTTGACGACTATTGTTAGGGTAACAGTATAGACACTTAGTAAATGTAAGAACCTCCAAATGTGAGGCTCACAACTTTCTTTAGATGGCGCTGCTCCATGATTGTACTATAGAAATTTATATACAATGCTATTATTAAAGAAGATAATGACAGTGATATATTTTCTTACTTTATATTTATTTCTTTTACTTATTCGTCAACTTATCCTATATTGCATTGATCCATCGACGACGGCACTAACACAAAATTAAAATAAATTAACAAATGTACAAAAATAAAAAATAAAAACAAACAATAATTAAATCAAAACTTAAAAAAAAAAAAAAACTACACGATAATTGAACGTATAGTATCACAGATGGTAGGTAGGTACTAGGTTTGATTATATTGTAACGTGTTCAATAAGATGTTCTCCGTTCTATTATGTTTTGTTTTACGATGCGTAAACTCACCATTTTGATTCCAACTTAAAGTGACAGCCACAACGAAGTTAACGAAACCCCATTTTTTTAACGAAAGACCATAGACTAGAAAGCTCCAGAAGGCTCTGACTGGCACTGTACTAGAAGATTCTAAAGCGGAGTGCTGAATGGTGCAACCACAATAAATACGAGCCACCATGCGGCAAGAAGTCAGTTTGAATTTAAAATTATGCGTGCACAAGTCGGTAATTTGAAAGTGATAAAGTTTGAATTTAAAATAAAGAATAAAAAGGAAATAAAGAGTATTTTGAAATATTAAGTGGAATTAAAAGTGAAAGACGTGAAGTGAGTTTTATTTAATAAAACGAACCTAGATAAAACTTAACATTGGTGTCAGAAGTGTAATTAAATAAAACTTTAGTGAAAAGTGATGGTGTTGAAAGTAAAAATATGGGTAAGCTTCTAAAGGATTTAAACGCTGTTGAACTTAAAGCAGAACTAAACAAACGGGGTCTTCCTACTGCTGGAACGAAAAATGACCTCATTATTCGTCTGCAAGAAGCCATGAGACGACACGTTGAAAATCCAGACACATATGTCTTGGAAATAGAAATGGCAGAAGAACAAGTAAGTACCAACACAGACTTTTCCAATATGTTGGCTCTTCTTCTCAAACGTTTCGAAGATCAAAGAAACGAACAAACGAAACTTCTCGAACGTTTCGAAGATCAAAGAGAAGAACAAAAGAATGAACAAAAGAAACTTCTCGAACGATTCGATGATCAAAGAAACGAACAAACAAAACTTCTCGGACGTTTCGAAGATTAAAGAAAAGAACAATCAAAACTTCTCGAACGTTTCGAGTATCAAAGTAACGAACAAACGAAATTTTTCGAAGATTAAAGAGAAGAACAAAAGAATGAACAAACGAAACTTCTCGAACGTTTCGATGATCAAAGAAACGAGCAAAAAAGCTCTTTGAAGAACAAATGAACCTTGTCGAAGGCAAACTCACTACTTTAGAGAACAAGTTTGTTGTTGTAGATGAACGTGTTGAAGGAGTAGAAAAACTTTTACTCAAAGTAGATACAAGTTTGCAGAAGGTTGAAGAAAAATACGAAAAAGTTGGGGATAAATTCAATTATTTGTCAAAAGAATTCGACAAGGTTAGAAAATTTAAAGTGCGAGAAAGTTCTGGTGAATCTTACAAGAGAAAAGAAAGACATCCGCCAACTTTTGATGGGCAAATTTCTTGGTCAATCTACAAGAGACAATTTGAAGCAGCAGCAATAACAAACGGGTGGGACAATGAAGACAAGTTTGTTGCACATACACTGGCTCTCAGAGGACCTGCTGCTGAGTTACTGCAAACAATACCAGCAGAGATGCATGGCAACTTTAGTGCACTTTCACAAGCCATTGAAAAACGCTTTGGAGATGGCCAAATGCAAGAAGTCTTTAGAGTTCAACTAAACACCAGAGTTCAGAAACGGGGTAAAACTCTTCAGGCAGCTTCAAGCAGACATCGAACGACTAGCTCACTTGGCATATCCAACTGCGGGCGATAAAATCATATTACCAAAAAATGGCATTCCAAAACAATCGTCGAGATGGACAAATCCGATGCTAGAACTGCAACAAGACCGGACATTTCCAGCGGAGTTTGAAGCGCTTGTCAACATTGCGGAAACAGAAATAATACATCAGATGAGACTACAAACAAGACCAAAGCCCCACCTCGTTAAGTTTCCCAGCAGGGACATGAGTAAGAACCAACTTTGAGGGGCAGAAGCTGGTTTCTGGTATCTATGGCCCCAGAAACATCATCCAAGTCTCGCAGACTAAACGAAACAATAAGAGTCTAACTGTGGAAGCAGCTCTTCACAACAAGCAATACGTGGTTACCATCGACACCGGTGCAACCGCTTCCATTGTACAAAGAGACTTGGTCAAGATGGCATGGGTAAACAACACGGAGAAGCAGCAAGAGTGTACGGAGAAGTCCATCTTCGGATCTACTTGGCAGAATTAGAGTTTGAACATCCATTTCTAGTGGCAGATATATGCGATGAGTGCATTATTGGAATCGACTTTATGAAAAAGCATGAACTAATTCTCGACGTTGGTAACCAAGTTCTTAAATACCGAAATATAGAGATTCCAATGGTTTATGGCAATCAAAACTCATCATCGATAAGAGTAATCATCAAAGAAGATATGTGCCTACCTCCTTCGTCAGAAGTCTTTGTTTGGACAAACATCAAAGATGATTCTGGGAGCCATCGATACCTCATGGTGGAACCAGACTCTGAGCATTGCTCCCAAAATTACATCGTGGGAAAGACGCTGGTGGCACCTCAAAATAACATGGTGCCCATCTGAATACTAAACATCAAACCATATGAGATCAAGCTCAGAAAAGGAGAAGTTGTCGGTAAGTGTGACCCTGTAGCGGCAATAACAAAGGTAACCGAAGAACATCCCGAAAAATATGTGAACCCAGATAAAGTCATTGCTTTGAAGAGAAAAATTATTAACTGCTGTAATCTCGATCAACAACAGCTAAGAGTTGCTGGAAACCTTCTACAAGAGTTCGCTGATGTTTCGCTTCACAGGACGGGCAATATGGACGAACACAACTTGCACAGCATCGAATCGATACTGGTGATGCAAGGCCGATCCGTCAACCAGCAAGGCGCCTACCTTTAGCCAAATAAGATGAAGTTGCTTAAATTATATCGACAATGCAGACAGATGGTTTAATCGAGAATTCAAAAAGTTCTTGGGCATCACCAGTCGTACTAGTCAAAAAAAAAAAGGACGGAAGTACTCGATTCTGTGTGGACTACCAAAGACTGAACGATGTCACCAAAAAGGACAGTTGTCCTCTGCCTAAGATAAGCAATACTCTGGATGCGATGGCTGGAGCTCAAAGGTTTTCAACATTGGACCTGAAGAGTGGTTACTGGCAGGTTGAAATTCACCCAGATGATCGGGAGAAAACTGCATTCTCGACAGGTAACAGTTTATGGCAGTTCAAAGTAATGCCTTTTGGCCTGTGTAGTCTATTTGGATGATGTCATCGTGTTTGTTAAAACATTTGACGAGCATTGTGAAAACTTAAAAGGGATATTCCAGAGGTTGCGAAATGCTCATCTGAAGCTCAATCTAGAAAAATGTACGCTGTTCAAGACTGAAGTGAAGTATTTGGGGCATATCATCTCGTCTCAAGGGGTAAGAACTGATCCCGAGAAAGTGAAAGCTGTGAAGAGCTGGCCAAATCCACAAGATAAGCATCAACTTAGAAGTTTTCTTGGGCTAGCTACAAAAAGAAGGCCTTCCAACTGACCCAATAGCTCTCAACAGAATTTATACTCGTTTTCATGAAGACTTTAATATCTCCTCTTCTACAGTTCTGAAAGACCTTGCTACTTACGCTTCGCACCTAAGTTCTAAGCGTATACCTTCTATAAGATAGAAGTAAACGTCTCGTCTTTAACTATATTCTAGCTTTACAACCCGTGTCTTCTTGCCCAACTCCTTCCACCCTGTCAATTTATTACCAGGACGTTAGAGGACTCCGTACAAAAACTTCAAGTGTTTTTCTCAACTCTCAGAAACTTCCTTTCGACATCTTTGCCCTAACTGAAACAAATCTCTGCGCTGGTTTTCAGGATAGCGAACGGGCAAAGTAGCGATCATGCTCCCTCTGGACGAGGTGTTCTCTTAGCGGTAAATAATCGTTTAAACGCATCTTTAATCGAAATTTCTAAATCTCCACTCTTTGAATTTTTGTGCATAAAGCTATCTATCTATAAAAGATGCATTTTTATTTTTTGTTGCTATATTTGCCCTTCACAACCCACAACCGTCTATCAGCAATTTGTTGACTCATTAGACTCCCTACTTGAGGGTACAGCATCTAATGATGACTTTTTAGTCATTGGTGATTTCAATCTCCCAGACTTACAATGGATTCCATCAGAGCACGAGACAGGTTTCATCCCGTCAAATCTAAGTTCCGAGAAAGAATTTCTTTTCACCGATCGCTTATTAGGATCAAGACTCTTTCAACTTAGTGGAATTTGCAATAATTTAGGTAGGCAACTCGATCTCATTTTCAGCTCGGACCCTTTCAACTCTATTGTCTCCAAAAGCGTCCATCTTCTCTCCACCCTCGAGCTCTATCACCCTCCTCTCTCTCTTATCTTCTCTTGCGAACAAAGTCCCCCAACCATTGAGTCAGAAAACTCTGCTCATTTTAATTTTCGCAAATCAACTTAATATTCTTCTTAACAAAATTAATTTCAACCTCTTTCTTAATACAAAAACCCCATAGACATAGCACTTTCTTTCTTCCTCACCTCTATTTTCGAATGTTTTATTCAATGTGTTTAAAAAAGTTGTGTGTCATCTCCTCCCTTGTACACTAAAGAGTTGCGTGTTCTTCGCAATTTGAGAAATAAGCTGTGCAAAACTTACATACGATTTCCAACCCCCTTCAACTATGTGTATTACCAAGAAGCTTCGGCCAATTTTTCCACCCTTTGCGAATCTCTTTACCTCGAATATCTAGAAAAAATGCAAGCCTGTCTCATCTCCCAACCGAAGCGGTTCTACCAATTCATCAATGTTAAGCGGAAATCCGACGGTCTTCCTTCCTTTTTCGATTTCCACGGAACATCGTCCTCTGACCCTCAAGTGATAGCCAACCTCTTTGCTACTTCCTTCAGTCAATCGTACAGTGACACCTTAAATGAACCCGACCTTGAATATCACAAGTTCCTGTTGTATAGTTCACACACGTCTTTTGTCTCCCTTAAAATTAGTTCTCAAATGGTCGTTGACAAGATCAATTCACCAAAGATGACTTTTCCCCTGGCCCTGATGGCATCCCAGCTATTTTTCTTAAAAGATGTGTTAACGTTCTCTGCGAACCCCTAACCAATCTCTGTCGCTTTCACAAGCAGTCTTCCCGTCTTTATGGAAAAGCTCTTTCATATTTCCAATTCATAAAAAAGGTAACAAAAACGATATTTCAAACTATCGTCCGATTGCCAAACTCTCATCCATCCCCAAGCTCTTTGAAAGTTTAGTTTATGATTCTCTGTCCTTTCATTGTAAATCGATTGTTTCCCCTTTCCAGCACGGATTCTTAAAAGGTAGGTCCACAACCACTAATCTTACCCAATTTGTTACTATGACACTCTGTGTTTTGGAAAAAGGATTCGATGTCGATGTCATAACCACTGACTACAGCAAAGCACTTGATAAAATCTGTCATTAAATCATATATGTAAAGCTAGAAGCTAGAAGTTTTGGCCATTAATGATGTTAGCAGTATTATCAACTACTCGAAACTGTTTATTTACGCAGATGACATCAAAATAACGAAAGTAATTTCTACTTCTTATGATTGTTCCCTGCTTCAACAAGACCTTGACTCATTCCTCACTTGGGGCAACAAAAATTTCGAAAGATGATCTCAGATGGAATTGCTGAAGCAGTTCCTTCAGACGGTAAGGAGCAGTCAAACCGGAATTTTTATCTACCACATCGCCCTGTATACAAGGAAGAAGGTACATCAACCAAGATGAGGATAGTGTTTGATGCCTCCGCAGGTGGTGACCACACTCCGTCACTCAATGATTTGCTTCAAGTTGGGGCAAACCTATTACCAGATTTTTAAACGTGCTATTAAACTTTCGCTTAGCACGCTTTGGCATAGTGGCTGACGTGGAAAAGGCTTTTTTGAAAGTTTTGCTGAATGTCACGGATCGGGACACACACCGCTTTATTTGGTACGCATCATCAACATCATTTGAACAGAAGCCAAAATACAAAGACTACAGAATGACCAGACTGACTTTTGGTGTCAATTCCAGCCCGTTTCTTTTGACTTGAAGAAAACCATTACAGATGTCAACTCATATTATTATTTTCTTTCTCATCATAATTGACTATTTACTTTAGTGAGCATCCGCACGAAATGCCATTTTTTCATGGACTAAAGGCCATAAAAAGCTAATTTGAATCAGTATTTACTTTTCTTTTAAAATAAACCAGAGTAGCCAAATAACTTAAATTAAGATTAAAAATAAAATAATATGGTTGGTTGTTGTAGGAAGCGGGTAGTCACTGAGTGGCATCAACATGTACCGAATACTACTTACCCATTGCGCTTATTTTACCTCCAAGTGGTAACCATTGGGTACTGGGTCGTCCATCCGGACTTGGCTTGCTTAGCTAATAAGTGCGTGTGTTGAGCAAAGGACAAAAATAGCAACACTATAAAGCTCTGTCGAAAATGACTGAATAAGTCGGCTGAAGTCTAAGAAGAGCCCATCAGAAGGATGGTGTGCGACAGATGAATTCATCAGAATCAACGGTGGCACCAACACATTTTTGGACGACAGAGACGTGAGCTATTCTGGTATATTTAGAGATGAAGTCACTAAGGATGGGGGAAGGAGTGTTTCCACTAAGTTCCGAAACACCAACAATCCTCGGATACTGTCGGAATTTACTGTCGTTGTACAGACCACGTGCAGCCGAACGATTAGTGGAGACCCTGGATAGGCTAAGGGCTGACGTAACAGCTATCCAGGAAGTGCGATGGGATAGTGAGGGCGTTAGAAAAATGACATTGTGTGACGTATACCACGGACCGTGTTCCAAGAGTTTGGACATCATAAAATTGACTAGACATGCTTTCCAAGTAAGGAGGTATCGATGGCTCCCAGAATCATCTTTGATGTTTGTCCAAACAAAGACTTCTGACGAAGGAGGTAGGCACATATCTTCTTTGATGATTGCTCTTATCGATGATTAGTTTTGATTCCATAAACCATTGGAATCTCTATATTTCGGTATTTAAAAACTTGGTTACCAATGTCGAGAATTATTTCATGCTTTTTCATAAAGTCGATTCCAATAATGCACTCATTGCATATATCTGCCACTAGAAATGAATGTTCAAACTCTAGTTCTGCCAAGCGGATCCGAAGATGGACTTCTTGCTGCTTCTCCTGTTGGGGCAAACCTATTACCAGATTTTTAAACGTGCTATTAAACTTTCGCTTAGCACGCTTTGGCATAGTGGCTGACGTGGAAAAGGCTTTTTTGAAAGTTTTGCTGAATGTCACGGATCGGGACACACACCGCTTTATTTGGTACGCATCATCAACATCATCTGAACAGAAGCCAAAATACAAAGACTACAGAATGACCAGACTGACTTTTGGTGTCAATTCCAGCCCGTTTCTTTTGACTTGAAGAAAACCATTACAGATGTCAACTCATATTATTATTTTCTTTCTCATCATAATTGACTATTTACTTTAGTGAGCATCCGCACGAAACGCCATTTTTTCATGGACTAAAGGCCATAAAAAGCTAATTTGAATCAGTATTTACTTTTCTTTTAAAATAAACCAGAGTAGCCAAATAACTTAAATTAAGATTAAAATTAAAATAATATGGTTGGTTGTTGTAGGAAGCGGGTAGTCACTGAGAGGCATCAACATGGCGATGCCCAGTGATGTACCAAATACTACTTACCCATTGCGCTTATTTTACCTCCAAGTGGTAACCATTGGTGGGTCGTCCATCCGGACTTGGCTTGCTTAGCTAATAAGTGCGTGTGTTGAGCAAAGGACAAAAATAGCAACACTATAAAGCTCTGTCGAAAATGACTGGCTGAATAAGTCGGCTGAAGTCTAAGAAGAGCCCATCAGAAGGATGGTGTGCGACAGATGAATTCATCAGAATCAACGGTGGCACCAACACATTTTTGGACGACAGAGACGTGAGCTATTCTGGTATATTTAGAGATGAAGTCACTAAGGATGGGGGAAGGAGTGTTTCCACTAAGTTCCGAAACACCAACAATCCTCGGATACGGATGAAATTTATGTCTACCCCAGTAAACGAAACAAGAATAACGAATTTCGGACCTGTACGTGGAATTTACTGTCGTTGTACAGACCACGTGCAGCCGAACGATTAGTGGAGACCCTGGATAGGCTAAGGGCTGACGTAACAGCTATCCAGGAAGTGCGATGGGATAGTGAGGGCGTTAGAAAAATGACATTGTGTGACGTATACCACGGACCGTGTTCCAAGAGTTTGGACATCATAAAATTGACTAGACATGCTTTCCAAGTAAGGAGGTATCGATGGCTCCCAGAATCATCTTTGATGTTTGTCCAAACAAAGACTTCTGACGAAGGAGGTAGGCACATATCTTCTTTGATGATTGCTCTTATCGATGATTAGTTTTGATTCCATAAACCATTGGAATCTCTATATTTCGGTATTTAAAAACTTGGTTACCAATGTCGAGAATTATTTCATGCTTTTTCATAAAGTCGATTCCAATAATGCACTCATTGCATATATCTGCCACTAGAAATGAATGTTCAAACTCTAGTTCTGCCAAGCGGATCCGAAGACGGACTTCTTGCTGCTTCTCCTGTTGCAGTCTTGAGACAATAGTTGTTTTTGTTGTTTAGCTATGCAAACTCGACCAAGTCTTCGTACAATGGAATCGGTGGCACCGGTGTCGATGGTAACCACGTATTGCTTGTTGTTTAAAGCTGCTTCCATAGTTAGACTTTTATTGTTTCGTTTAGTCTGCGAGCCTTGAATGATGTTTCTGGGGCCATAGATACCAGAAACCAGCTTCTGCCCCTCGAAGTTGTATCTTCCTCGTTTCCCTGCTGGAAAACTTGACGAGGTGGAGCGTTGGTCTTTGTTTGTAGTCTCATCTGATGTATTATTTCTGCTTCCGCAATGTTGACATGCGCTTCTTCTTGATGGCATTCGACACTGGCGCTGGAAATGTCCGGTCTTGTTGCAATTCCAGCATCGGATTTGTCCATCCGATGAAGGAAGCCCAAGATGAGGAGCAACGTAAGAAGGACGAAGAAAAGTCGAAGAAGCACGCTGCAGATACCAAGGAAGACGACGAGTATGAAGATGATGATGACAAAGAAGAAGGAGTGCCTGAAGTGGAAGAAGACTCTTCAAATGAACACGATGAGTTGTAAACTCCTTAGTCGGGAGATCTTTCCTTCTCATTGCGTGCTGTAGCCGTGTACGTTTCACTTGTTTTGTTTAGTTTTTTTTTTCGGTTCAACACGTTTTCATTTTAGATAAAACAAAAAAAAAAACAAAAATTTTATGTTTTATCTAGTTTCGTTTTATTAAATAAAACTTATTTCCATTTTAGTACAACTAACTTAACGTCTTTTCACTTTTAATTACACTTAATATGTCAAAACACTCTTTATTTCCTTTTAACTTTCTCTATTTTAAATTCAAACTTTATCAGTCTCAAATTACCGACTTGTACATGACTAATTTCAAATTCCAACTGACTTCTTGCCGCATGGTGCGCTCGTATTTATAGTGGCTGCACCATTCAGCACTCCGCTTAAGACTCTTCTGATACAGTGTCAGACAGTACCTTCTGGAGCTTTCTAGTCTATGTTATTTCGTTAAAAAAATGACGTTTCGTTAACTTCGTTGTAAAGCGTCGTTTGCGTTTGTCACTTTAAAGGGCAAACCATAATAGTCGTAAGCAAACGAAAGCTAATGTCATAATTCTACGTCAAGTTTTCTTAAGTGCCGCCATTACCTTCAGTCGACCATAATGGTCTAACTCACAAGAAGCCAATTTCTAATGTATTGGGCTGGCTGTCAGATCTACGTACGTAAACTGCGCTCTGGAGCTCTCTTTACGTACGGAGGCAAAAGTGAACGAAAACTTGCCGAAACTGAGCAATCCGACATTATGTGCGCACTATACAAATTCCTTGTTCTCGCTAATTTCGTACGGCACCGTACGTACTAATTCTTCTATTATGCTTCTGCCTTAAGTTGGAATCACAATGGTGAGCTTACGCATCGTAAAACAAAAATAGAACAGAGAACATCTTATAGAACACGTTACACGTTAAATGAATCCTAATTGCTTCAAATGCTTTATCAATTGATACTGATGGAAATAACGTTGTGACATCAAAAGATATCTTCATCTCGTCGACTTCAACTTTGAGGTCTTTTATTTTGTCCACAAAATCAAACGTATCTTTCACGGCGTACCCCTCAAAATTACCAAACTTTTTCATATCATTCACCAACCATTTGGCTACTTTTGTTAACGGGGAATTAACATTCGAAACGATTTTTCTCATTTTATTGCCAGTTTTGTGAATTTTGGGGAGACCGTACATTGACGCGATGAAGTGGTTGGGAACTCGTAAGCGGAATTTGTTCATCTTTAAAATTTTTAGCATCTTTTAAAATTTAAATTTTTTATTGCAGCAAAATTGTCATCTTCAATTGATTATATCATCCGTTGGTCGTACTCATTTTTACTCATGATAACAATCTTTTTGCCTTTGTCGGATTTCATGTATTAAACGTCATGTTTTTTTTCAATTTATTTAGAGCAACGTTCCATTTTGTTTTGTTAGTGGTATCCGTTTGAGTTTTTTTCGTCTGTATATTTCATACTAATGGTATGGCTGCACTACGTATTTTGTGTTTCACATCCAAAGGTTTGTACTGTGTGGCTGATTCTATGTCGGTGATCAAATCAATCATTGGTATTTTCCGAGGTTGAACACTGTTCACTAAATCTACCTTTTCATCGAAAGAATCATCAGATATGTTAACATTCAAGTCCTTAACAGGTTTAACTAATTTTTTGTTCGTTGTTCCAGAAACTTGATCTTGTTTTAATTTTTCTTTTCTTATTGAAAATAGAATCACATCGGGCAAATAAAGCGAATTGAAAAAATTGGATTTTGCCGTTTGCCGAAAATCAACTTCAACTGATCGATGTATCACCAACGATTCTTTTTGCACATACCAACAAAAACTAGCTGCTTTTCAATCAATTATACACCGCTTATGTCGTCTACCTCTATTGACTGAATCTTATATGAGTGAATGTAAGCAAATCACACATAAAGGGCCAACCATAATAGTCGTAAGCAAACGAAAGCTAATGTCATAGTTCTAAGTCAAGTTTCCTTAAGTGCCGCCATTACCTTCAGTCGACCATAATGGTCGAACGCACACGCAAGCCAATTTCACATGTATTTGGCTGGCTGTCAGATTTACGTACATAAACTGCGCTCTGGAGCGCTCTTTACGTACGGAGGCAAAAGTAAACGAAAACTTGCCGAAACTGAGCAGTCCGACATTATGTGCGCACTATACGATTTGCTTGTTCTCGCTGATTTCGTACGGCACCGTACGTGCCATTTCGTCTATTATGGTTCTGCCTTAAAGCTGATGTGAACGGCTTAAATACATCGATAGTTGATCCGTTAATTAAAAAATGTTCAAATAAGCTACGGAACGAAAACATCAGTACTCTTTTTAAGTCAAAAAGAGGAAAAAACATCTCAGCGAATCTCTTTACCATACTCATCAGGAGTATTGATAAATTGAAAAAAGTCTTCGAAAACTTTGGAATGGGTGTGTTTTACACTAACAACAACAAACTTCTTTTTTTTCTTTGGGATCGACGAAAGGCAAAACTACTGCACAACTTAGTGGAGTATATCAAATCACTTGCTCAGACTGTGAGCATAGATATATAGGACAAACGCGACGATGTGTTAAGACTAGGTTTGACGAACACATTCGTTTTGTAAAGAAAAAAAAGGTTGACAATATCATCACATATATGAGTCGATTTTTATTTCTAAGGGACAGTCTTTTCAGCTCTGGTTATTTGTAACCATTAGTTATCTCAGTGTTTAACCGTAGATATTTTCTGTGTTTCTATGGTTACCAGCAAATGGTTAAATTTAACTAGAGCTGAAAAGACTGGGCCTTAATCTAATAATTTAATGAATCTAGAACCAAGTCCAATAATTTTACCACTTTTTAATATTTTAAATAACATAAAACAAATGTCATTATTTATTTCTTTTGATTTGTAATAATGTATTTATGTGCATGTATAATTATTTATATTCTTATTCCTATGTTTTTGTATTTCCATCTTGCATATTTTAATAAGAGTTAAACTGTAAAACACATTAGACATTTTGTTATATAACAAACACTTCTGACTCAGTGCTCAATCGACGCTCGCTAAAGATGGTTCTTCTGTTGGAACCGAAATAAATACGTTGCAATTAAAATAAATAAAATAATAATAAATATACTAATTTTGTTTGTCTTTATTTTTTATTTAATCACGTTTATGCAGTCTATAAGGTTAAAGACTAAATTTATTAATTATTACAAATTGTGATTTGGAAATAGAATAAAATTCAACACAAACAATCAAAAACAGAGCAAGAAATTCTACAAACAATGTAATTGCTCTAATATTGTTCATGTTGACTTTCCCAAGAAAATTTTAAAAACAAAGGAAAGTGCCCCAAAATGTATGGGCAAAAAACCCAGCGTCGATTAAAACAAGACAAGCCGGACAAACAAACATAGGTCCCATCGCACGACTCGCAAGGCCCAGTTCAACCATGCTAGGTTCGTTCTGACAAAAATTGCGAAACGGGAAGAAACGTAAGCATTAAGCGAACGCGATCGTGAGGACAGGGAGAAGTTCTCCAAAATAGTTGAAGACTATAACAAGTTCTTGGGGGGCGCTACTCTTCAGAGGAAAGCGCAAGTTGCAAAGCGCAACAGGTCTCAGGATGAGACTACTCGGCCCTCGAAAAAGAGTAGGGCTCTTCCAGTTCCTGTCAGAAATAAAAAAAACACTTTACCATCCACATCAGGCAGTCAGCCAGTGGCGAAAACTTTGAGTGATATCGTCAGGGACGACCTTCAAGTTGCGCTGACGGACGAGTTTTCCTCTACAGGGAAACCGGTCCTCGAAGCGTGGAACGCTATTGAGGCTCGACTGCAGGGTATGGTGGTGGAACATATCCTAGAGGGTAAGGGAGGGCACTCTCCATCCTTCAGCTCTGCTGAGATGGTAAGAGGATATAGGGTGTCAAGTGCAAGGATCAGTTGTCGAAGGAATTCCTTGGCAATTGCGTTACTAAGATTAGTGATGAATGAAAAGGCATGAAGCTCAAGCTAATCCAAGCCAGGGTCATTCCCAGACGACCAAAGGCTGGCATTTGGGTACCGTATATGGAAAATTTGGATGGTGAGAGCTTTCTCAAAGTCCTAAAATGCCAAAACCCGGGGGTTGCTATGGACGACTGGGTCGTCATTAAAGCCGCAGGGGCCAATGCCAACAAGACAACGATGTCCTTCCTGCTCTTGATTGATGAGGCAGGAAGGTTATCGATTGTAAATTCTCATCGGCTAAATTTTGGCATCAGGGAAGCCAAAGTGAGGATTTTGCCACCTCAAAGGGACAACACAGGAGTTGTCGAAACATCCGACGTGACGTTGGAACCATTGAGTGTGGCCGCAACTTTAAACCAAAATGCTGAAATTCACGCAGATTAATCTGAAGCACTAAAGAAGTGCTTCAGACAATCTCAGAATCTTCCTCAGGGAGGAAGATGTGGATTTCGGCATCATTCAAGAGCCATGGGTTCGAAGCCATAAGATCTGCGGGCTTCAAGACCAGCTCTACAATCTCTATTACATCTCAAACAACAATAACCAAGGTAACCCTCGCACATGTCCCGTTTAGAAACCCAAAAAAACCCGACTGGAACAAATTCAGTCAAGTTGTAAATTCCAAACTAATAACTGTACCGAATCTTGTTTTAGATTCCGTAGAAGAACTGGAGGCGAAAGTAAGCCCTTTTGAAACGGCTTTGAATGTAACATTCAAAGCTTCTTGTCCAGTTAGGTACAGTAAAAAACTTTCCCTCCATGGTAGAATGAAGATCTCTCAAATCTTAGGAAGATTACAAGAAAGACCTTCAATATCTGCTACGTTAGCAAACAATGGCAACCGTACAAGGACTGCCTCAAAGATTACAAAAAAGCGGTATCCTCAGCAAAAAGGCTGGCTTGGAAAGAATACTGTGAATCAATTGAAAATATAAAAGACTCTGCTAGGCTAGGCAAAATACTGTCAAAACAACACTCTTGTCCATCTCTCCTCAAAAAGGAGAATGGTACTTTGACAGTGGATTCAGCCGAATCTCTAGAGGCTTTAATGACAACCCATTTTCCAGGCTGTAAGGATTACAGCCTAGTAACAGACAATACCCTTAGTGCTCAGTCAGAACACTTAGAAAATATTCATGCTATTATAACCAAGGAAAAGATTTCCTGGTCTATTAATAACTTCTCCCCATACAAATCTCCAGCTGTAGATGGCATTATTCCCATATTGCTGCAAAAGTTGCATAACACAGTTGTACCCTGGTTAGAAGAATTCTTCACAAATTGCTTCCGGTTTAACTACGTCCCCAAGTCGTGGAGACAAGTTAAAGTTATTTTCATTCCAAAGGTGGGGAGACGAGGACACGAAGCCCTAAAGGACTTTAGGCCCATCAGCCTCACTTCCATCGTCATGAAAACACTGGAAAGAATAATTGACATATACATAAGAGGGATTTTAGATAGAAATCCTCTTTCCAAATCACAGCACGCTTACCTTAAGGGAAGGTCCACGGAAACTGCTCTTCACGAGGTGGTGTGCACCATTGAAAAAACAATTCAATACAAAGAATATACCCTTGCAACCTTCCTTGACGTCGAGGGAGCTTTCAATAACGTTCTTGCTAATTCGATTCAGGGATCTCTTGGCAAGTTCGGCGTCGATGCTTACATTACAAAATGGATTTTATCCATGTTAAGATCAAGAACCATTCAAGCAACGTTGGGTAATGACCACATTATTAAACTCGTAGACAGGGGTACACCTCAGGGAGGAGTTCTATCCCCCTTACTATGGTTGCTTGTCATGGACACAATCCTTTGTGAACTGGACAACTGTGGTGTAAAGGCGGTGGCGTATGCGGATGACCTGGTGGTTATGACATCAGGGGTGTTTCCTACAGTGATAAGTGATATCATGGAAACTGCCTTGAAAAGAGTTGACACCTTGGCTACTAGCTGTGGACAAGGTGTCAATCCAAATAAAACCGAATTGATGCTCTTCACCACTAGGACTAAAATTCCCCCCTTCACCCTACCCAAGTTGAACGGTCATACTCTTTCTCTATCAACAAAAGCTAAATACCTAGGAGTTATTCTGGACCCTAAGCTTAGCTGGAAAATCAATATCGAAGAACGTGTGAAGAAAGCAAGTATAGCCTTCTATGCATGTAGTAAAACTTTCGGGAAATATTGGGGTCTGAAGCCTAAAATGATATTATGGACTTACACAGCTGTAGTTCGTCCAATTCTAACATACGGATCGATCGTATGGTGGCCAGCCCTAAGTAAAAAATATAATATAGACAAACTGAAAAAGATACAAAGAACAGCCAGCATAGGTTCCACAGGTGCAATTAGATCTTGCCCAACCGATGCCTTAAGCGTTATTCTTAATCTTTTGCCTCTAGACCTTCACATCAAATACATGGTATCCTGCAGTGCAACCAGGCTTAAAGAAGCAAGCTGTTGGGCAGAAGGACCCTATGGTCATGGACAAATTTTAAAACTGTTGCCAATAGATCTTCGCTCAGTCCATATTGACTACCAATACCCTTGTTTTGACTTTGATAAAAGTTTCAATGTGCTTTTTCCTACCAGAGACGAATGGAAAAACGATACGGTGACAAATGAATATGACACCACAATTTTCACTGACGGCTCAAAGATGGTTAACGGAGTTGGGGCGGGTGTTTACTCCTACAAACTTAAAATTAATCAATCGTTCCGCTGCCCGACGCTGCCAGCATATTTCAAGCTGAAGTGATTGCTTTTAAGGAAGCCTGTAGGATACTCAAACTAAAAACAATATCTAACCATAATATTCACAATGTAGCCATTTGTATAGATAGCCAAGCTGCAATTAAAGCAATTAACAGCTGCCTGGTGTCTTCAAAGATAGTTTATCAATGCAGAGCAGAGCTCTCAGGTTTCAGTGATAGTATAAAAATTTCTCTAGTATGAGTCCCAGGCCATAGCGACATCCAAGGCAATGAGCGAGCAGATGATCTTGCTAGGCAAGGATCAGCCCTTCTCGTCTCTCAGGCGGAATCAGTAGATCTTCCACTGGGCTTGGTGAAGGGCAGAATCTATGACCATTTCCTTTCAGAATCAACAAAGAGGTGGCAAGGTTTGGCAACCTGTAAAATAACTAGAAAGATATGGCCAACCTATGACAAAAACAGATCGAATGATTTAATAACACGAAACAGAATAGACACGGCCAGCGTCGTTGCAATTGTAGTGCCCATACACTACAGATACATAGAATCAAAACAATACGTCGTTCCATCCGGTCATTGGCTTTAGCATTATAAAACATAAAGCAATTATAGATACTCCGTTTACATCCGCGGTCAATAAACGTCTTTATATCCAAATAAACTCAATGTCATTTAACGCCTCAGATTACTTTCGGTTTATAGTAAATACTCTGTTTACATCTACGGTCAATAAACGCGACTGCATTTCGTCTTCATATTCAAATATACCCAATGCCACTTGACGCTTTGAATTACTATTGTTTTGGTTCAATGTCCCTCTATGATATGCACTGCCTGTGCCTGCACTTCACCCAATATATTTGTGTGTCATCAAATAGGCATGGATATTCAACATGAATTTGATGACACGACAAAAATATAGCTTACCGTATGATATGTATACTTTTATATTAGATATTGAAAATTATGTTTATGTATGTTATAAGTGAACATTTTACTTGTTAGTGTGTAAGGAATTATTTTGTATAAATAGGCTAAGAATTGAATCAATAAAAAGACTCTTCAATCAGAACTCAAATCGGCACATTGGCCTGTTCTTTTCTCATCATTTTTATTCCAGCTAAGATCGGCAGTTTAGCCATTGAATATTAGGCTTGGGGAAGCTAAATAATATCCCCCATAGATTATTAGTAGAGGCAGGCACCCCTTATCTTTACACAATCGTCACTGGCCATTGGCCAATAGGCGAACACGCAGCTAAACAGCGCATACCTTTCAACAGCTACTGCCGTAGTTGTAGAAATCCGCTGGAGAAGGAAACTATTGAGCATTTCCTCTGCCACTGTCCGGCCCTGGCTAGGTCTCGCCTCCAGGCATTTGGTAGCCTGTTTCTCGATAACCTAAACGTGCTATCGAACAAAAGGATAAATGATTTTACCGCTTTTCTCAACAGCAACAGTTGGCTCTAACAAACCAAGCAATATCTCTGTATATAACTGTCTTTGAACGGGCTTAGCCTCATATAGATCTAGTGTAAAGTTATTGGGCAGGCTCTCAGTCCAGGTGGAACCACCAAGCACACAGTGTGAGCTAATTTCTTCCTTTGGGACTGCGGGCACAGACCAAAAACTGGTCCCCTTAGCTTTTCAAAGCACTCACTCACTTTCCATTTCAACTTTCACCTTTTAAGTTTCTGGAACTTACCTTAAGGACTAGCTTTTCGGACTAGCACTTACTCTATCTTGCGGCGAAAGCATCAAAACACGGATTTACAAATGGCAGATGTACCGCCTTTGAACGGGCCTAGCCTCATATAGATCTAGTGTAAAGTTAATTGGTCGACTCTCAGTCCAAATGGAACCACCCAGCACACAGTGTGAGCTAGGTTCTTCCCTTGTGACTGCGGGCACAGACCAAAAACTGATCCCGTCACTACCACTATATCACAAAAAATTAGGTCAAACGAGTTATGGTATCAAAACGGCGCTTTTCTGTGCTAATTGGGTTTAATCGGAAAAGTTGTTCTGCGAAACCGCCATCTTACCTACTTACCTACCTATGGATCGAAAGGGCATCATTTGTAGATAACGAATATGCTATTATTTTCTTAAAAATGTATACCTGGAACTGGCTATGACAGTTCTTTTATTTTAAATAACAGTGTTTTTTTTATGAAAACAAATCTAGTTATTGATATTACACATGGGGTTTGCTCTAAAATACCACTAAATTGAATTATGTTTAAAACAGTCCAAAACCGAAAATTGTCCTCGTCCATTTCATTTACATTCTCAAAATCAATCGTAACTTTTTCTACTAGGGCTTGTGTCTAGATTTGAACTACGTATTTATTTTGCGTGTGCCGTAATGTTTGTCTATGTGGCACATAATTAGCAATTTAGCAAAATTATCCCAGGCGGTATTTCATAAAATATGCGTGAAGAGGGGAGTCAAGCAAACACCTTCTAGCTGAATTTTGAATACGTATCGGTGCAGTAAGGACAATTCATTGATTTTCCGGTACAGTTTGTGTTTGTGCCGGTGGAGAGGGCCGTATTGTGTGGTCAATTCTTTGGCAAAAAGTTCGGCATACTGCTCTTGAACAAAAAATAGCAATCTGTTACCCATTGGCTTTATTTACGTTTTCTGTATTAATTTATTTAAATTCGTTCTGTTAAAAAAGCGACACATAACTCAAGCGGTTTATCCATTTGATTAATTAGGATATCTGCAACTCTTGGAGAGTCACTTTAAAATCTTCAGTTATGATATGATGCTGCCTTTCTTCCATTGAATTGCCGCAATTAATATAATGGCGGGTATCACCCATATTGGCACATCAAGTTTTGAAAAATAATACAATAATCAATGAAAACTCTAAAATCGTGAAAAAAAAACTGAATCGGTGTGCATTATAAAAAGCAATTGGTCCCTGCAATCCTGCATGACCCTGCTGCGAATCCATATATCTTTTTTTCGCAATTGCTATAGGTATAATTTTTAAATTACAAGAATAATTTACTCTATGTATCATACCTACTATATCAAGTAAACACTTTTTTTATTTGTTTAGGTACATACAAAAAAAAACACTTATTATTAAAAATAAATAAAATAGTCATAGGCACAGGCAGTCCCGGTGAAAACTTTAAAAGAAAATAATATCATATTCGTTATCTATAATTAATACCTTTTTGATCCATATATGTCTTGTTTTAATCGACGATGTATATTTTTGGCATCCTCCTTTTTAGAAAAACTGGAAATATAAAGTAGCAAAAGTAGAAATAAAATTGAGTAGTTAGGTTCCTATAACTTCAAATCAATAATAATGCAGGTGTTTTTAGTATGCCTTTACTGTTATTAGATAGTAACAGGTATTTTAATTGTACTTTGTATTAAAATAGAAAAGGAAGGAAAATGTAATATTGTATGTATTTTAAGATTAACTTTCAACAGTATATACATAAATAAGTATGTTCCCTATCTTACCCTAATACTATATCTTTCTCTTTATTTCTAGCTATTCCCATATGACTGCAATAAGTTTTTGGATTTCCTGTATTATGACAACGAGCTTATATATAATTGCTCAGATTTCCTAGAGTACCACAAAACAGAACTTGGTTATTGCTTCATTGCGAATTCTATCATCGATTAGTAAGAAAATATTTAAAATATATTTGTGTGATCGTAAAAATATTTCGTATACGTGTATCATAATCATAATAATTATTGAATAAAAGTAGCGTCGATATTTTAAAGTGTAGTGACCCTTTCAGTAACTTATAATTTAATGAAAATCCCTACGCCACTGTCTAAGCCACGAAAACAGACAGTTTGTTGTTACATATACCTAATCTCTATATTACAAAATGACTATAACTAACTTCTTTAGTTAGTTGGAAACAAGGTTTCGTGTGCGGCAGTCGCTAAATTAAAATTATTTACCCAATCAAAGCCAACAATAGAAATCATTAATTAAATATATCTATTGGAAGTTGAATTGAACACTCCTATTTGATTGACTACTGTCAATCTGAAATGTTTATGACATACTAATAAAATACATTTTCTTCCTCTTTTCAACACTCACACAAACCAGACGTGTTTAACTTTATTTCCTGACAATTCCACTGAAGTTAATTTTTATAAATCTATCAGGTTATGGGCCATCCGCAGCCTATTTTTATTATAAATAAGTAAAAAGTATTGAAGTATTTGCTGCGATAATTATTTTCCGATATTTTACTGAAAGCGAGGTTATAGTTTGCTTTGTAGTAAACTATTCACATGGTTCATAATATAAAATTCGAACCAATAAAATTAAGCAAATCGTATGCAGAAATCTTGAATTCATCTCTAGAAATCGATAATTTATCCGACGATTCTTCAAATGATTCAGCTGAAGAAATGAATTCACAACTAGCTTTCAATCATCTTAAAGGCAGAGAAAATTACTCGGAATGGAAGATCGGAGCAAAGGCTCACATGATCATCAAGGGTTTGTGGGATCATTGCACAAACATATTATCGAGCACAGCAAATAACAACCAGAGGAAAGCCGATCTGAAAGCAATAGGCGAGCTTAGATTATTGCTTGAGCCGTAAAGTGGCATTGTTGCAACAATTGGTATCACTTAAGCAAAGAGAATGCTCATCAATGGAAGACTATGTAAATAAAATGAGTTCATTGTGGTCTAAAGTGAAGACAGCGGGCTTTAACATAGACGATGAAGTAGCTGGATCATTAATGTTGGTAGGTCTGCCAGTGGAGTATAAACCTATGATCCTAACGGTAGAAAACTCTTCAAAAAAAATCACATTTGACTATGTCAAAAATTTGTTGTTGCAAGGTTTGGTCTTTGACAGTGAGAAAAGTGATTTAAGTGAGGCAGCCTTAGTCATACAAAATAAAAAGAAACCGCAAAATAAAAATGTAAAGCATTGCTTTGGTTGCGGTTCTAAGCAGCATTTCGTTAAAAATTGCCTTAAGGCAAAGAACAAAAATAAAAACAACAAAATAAAAACGAAAGAAGTGAAACCATGCTTTTTTCATCAACATATGTTAGTTCAATCAAGTGAATTGCAATCAGATTGGTATGTTGATAGTGGCTGTACAGCGCATATGACAAAACACAAATCGATCATTAAGAATATTCATGAACCAATGCAAAAAGAAGTTGTTGTTGCTAACAATAATAAGATTTCTATCGATTGTGTCGGCAGTGTGAAGCAGTTTGTACTAAACAATGGTAAACAAAAAGAGATTACAATCGACAAAGTTAATTTTGTACCAAGTATTTGAGCGAATCTCTTGTCTGTAAGCCAAATGGTAAAAAATGACAAAACTGTTTTGTTAACGAAAGACGGTTGTAAAATATTCGACTCAGATTGGAATGTCTAATGGAGGTTTTATCGTCTTTCCTCCAAATAGTGTTTACTTAAAAAAAAGAAATTTATAGAAATTGTTGGCAACGCTTATTATAAATAATATGTCATTGTTAATTGGCCTTAAGCCTAGAATTTGTGACTGCTTAAAAGAAACAACTAAAGTAACTTAACTTCTTAACTTCATGTAAATTTATTATTTGGTTTTCATTAAAATATATCTATTTAAATAAAAACATTTGTGTGTTAATTTACGGAACACAACAAAGTGGCGACGAGAATTCGGTCTATATAAAAAAAATAAACGGATTGAACTGGTAAAATCGGATTTTTTTTTCTTTTCGCTAATTTCAAAGTCGACCATGCCGAATGCAAACCCACCGCCTATGGTCAAAATCCAGTTTTACCACAAGTCATAGAGAACATTCAAGTTCAACCTGTTCAACCACTATTGGACCCCATTCTTGTGCAAATTATCTCGCAGAACAGTGCACTGTTCGAGAGAATTTCCCAAATTACGCTGGGAGCACCAAGTGGTACAGCAACAGAGTTGAAAATGGATGCGTTAGCAAAGAACATCAATGAGTTCCACCACGATCCTGACAACGGACAAATATTTCCAGTGTGGTACCGCCGGTATGCGGATCTCTTCGTCGAAGATGCGAAAGAATTCGATGATGCAAGCAAGGTAAGACTTTTGCTTCGAAAAATACTTTCAATAGATCACGACAAATATGTAGATTATATTTTACCAAAACTTCCGCGCGATTTGAGTTTCGCAGAAACAGTAGAAAAATTATCGCAATTGTTTGGGCGTACTGAATCAGTATTCACTGCTGGATTTAATTGTCTTCAGATGACAAAAAGCGACGTTGACGACTATGTCACCTTCGCTGCCAAAGTCAATCGTTGCTGCGAAAATTTCGAACTAGATAAGTTCACTATAAACCAACTCAAAAGCATAGTGTATGTAATGGGTCTAAAATCGCCAAAAGATGAGGACATACGCATTAAACTTCTTCCACTTTTGGATAGAGAAAAAGATCTCACAGTCGATAATCTAGTTACCGAAATTCTTCGTTGCAAAAATTTGCAAAAAGACACGCACATGATTGAATCCGGCACTGCATTAACCTCAAAAGTGCAACTAATTGCAGCGAAATACACTCAACACAATAAGCACAGTTCACACAGCCAAAACGGAAGAAAATTTACACACAACCACGAGGTCAACAATACAAAACCGAGAACACCTTGTTGGAATTGTGGCGGCATGCACTTCTCAAAGGACTGCACTTTTTCAAAACATAAGTGTCGGGAGTGCAACAATGTGGGTCACAAAGAAGGTTATTGTCCTTGCTCTAGAAAATCACTAAAGCAAGTGAACAATAATTATAATGCTTTCAAAAAAAAACAGACAAGCAAATTCAGTGAGAAGCAACCGTGTTTTCGTAGTAAATCAAGTGTGGGCACAAAAACGAAAATACGTCGACATCAAAATCAACGGCATCAATGTGAAACTGCAATTCGACACAGGGTCCGACATAACGATCATCTCGAAGTCAATGTGGTCATCAGTTGGATCTCCTGTCATCATCAAAACACATCACACAGCCAGAGACGCTTCATCAAACCAAATTCCCATCATCGGCAAATTCGAAGCGCAAACTACATTCGACGGAAAGCACCATCTCAGCACAGTCTACGTGTCAGAAGTGTCCAATCTCAATATTTTCGGCGTAGATCTAATGGGAACATTTCAGCTTTGGGAAAAACCAATAAATCTCTTTTGCAAGCCAATCAACATGATGTCTAGTGAAGCTGCCATCACATCAATCAAAAGCAGATTTCCAGAAGTTTTTCGTGATGGTCCAGGTCATTGTTCCCAATTTCAAATAAACATTCTATTAAAACAAAATATTAAACCAGTTTTTATTTCAAAAAGACCTGTACCAGATTATTCAACAGGGTTGAATGCCTGCGTGGAACCCCACAGTCATCCGCTACCACTTCCAGATGAAATTTTTGCCAAAATCCCAAATTGCAAATGTTTCACCCGCATAGATATGTCAGATGCCTATTTGCAGATGGAAGTCGATGATGAAACAAAACAAATACTTACCATACACACACTTCGCGGCCTGTACACTTTCAATAGGCTCGCACCAGGAATCAAAGCAGCCCCCGGAGCTTTTCAAAAAGCAATGGATACAATCCTGGCCGGCATACAAGAGGCATCAGCATATATAGACGACATCTTGGTGGCTACAGAAACGGAAAGCCAAAACATCACAGCAGTCGAAGAAGTACTCAAAAGATTCTCAGAATACGGTCTCAGAGTAAACTGGGATAAATGCAACTTTTTCGCAAAGGAATGCAAATACTTGGGACACGTAATCAGTCGCGAGGGACTTCGACCTGATCCAAACAAGTTTACCGCCATCAAACAATTACCACCACCAACGAACGTAAGTGAACTCCGATCATTTTTGGGAGCCGTCAATTATTATGGCAAATTTATTAAAGAAATGCGTTCCTTGAGAGCGCCGCTGGACGACCTTCTCAAAAACAACACAAAGTTCACGTGGTCAACTGAATGTCAACAAAGTCAAACGTTACTTTCATCTATCTACTCATCACCCACTACAACCCAGCTCTACCCATAGTCATCGCAGCAGACGCATCAATCGTTGGAATCGGCGCTCGCATTTCACATATCATGTCAGATGGCACGGAAAAGGCTATTTACCATACTTCTCGCTCACTGACAGTAGCAGAAAAAGGTTACAGTCAGATTGAGAAAGAAGCACTGGCTTTAGTATTTGCAGTTACAAAATTCCATCGCATGATATATGGCAGAAAGTTCATCCTTCGCAACGACCACAAACCACTGCTGTCGATATTCGGATCAAAAAAGGGAATACCAACACACACGGCGAACAGACTTCAACGTTGGGCATTAACTTTAATGTCTTACGACTTCGACATAAAATATATTTCAACTCACGACTTTGGATATGTCGACATTCTTTCTCGCCTCATAAACAACCAGATGAAACCTGACGAAGATTTTGTGGTAGCCAGCGCTAGACTTGAATCAGATGTACATACAGGTCTTATGGACAACATCCTAAAACTACCTACCAGTGGACAACATCCTAAAACTACCTACCAGTCAATCAACACAAAAAGATTCAACTCTAAAGAAAGTCGCGCATTATGTCCAAAAAGGCTGGCCAAATAAAATTGATGAAACCGCTCTATAAGCATTTTTCAACAGAAAATAACTATTGTCGATGGTAGACCACTGTTTACTTTACGGAGAGCGCATCATCATTCCAGATATTTATCGAGGGCGAATTCTCAACCAACTTCATAAAGGACATCAAGGCATAGTTCGAATGAAGGAAATCGCACTTTCAACAGTGTATTGGCCCACAATAGATGCAGACATTACAGATTGGGTTCGTCAGTGTCATGGCTGCGCAACAGAAGCTCGAGAACCAGTCAAAACATTGCTCTCATCATGGCCAATACCAAAAAATCCAATGCAACGTATTCACATTGACATCGCTGGACCAGTCAACTCGAAATACTACTTGGTAATCGTAGATGCTTACTCGAAGTATCCAGAGATTTGCCAAACCGAGAACATCACATCAGCTACCGTCATCCACCAGCTAACACAATTTTTTTCACATTTCGGACAACCACAAGAGATAGTCTCAGACAACGGCACTCAATTTGTGAGTGCTCTATTTCAACAATTCTGCACTTCGAGAGGAATCAAACACACCCGCACAGCTCCGTATCACCCTCAATCAAACGGGCAGGCAGAACGATTTGTCGACACTTTGAAAAGAGCACTAGCCAAAAATAAAGACGCAGGGACGGATAGTCAACATCTTCAAGAATTTCTTCTAGCATACCGGTCGACTCCAAACCGAAATTCTCCAAATTCAAAATCACCAGCAGAATGTTTTATTGGAAGAAAAATAAGAACAAACATCGACTTATTAAAGAAACCAGAAGAAATTTCAACTACCCGAAACAAAAATAGAATTTGTGACTGCTTAAAAGAAACAACTAAAGTAACTTAACGTCTTAACTTCATGTAAATTTATTATTTGGTTTTCATTAAAGTATATCTATTTAAATAAAAACATTTGTGTGTTAATTTACGGAACACAACATAAATCCTAATAAAATAATATTTTAGTTGAAAGATATATCTGTTGTATCAAATTTCTTCAATGTAAAATGTGCGGTAACAAGCCATTGTAAAAGCGAAATAAAATCTATCTATCTATCTATATTATTGCCACGGCTAGCTTAATAAATGATTTGTTCAAGCTAGATGTTACTCATGATGTAAAATTTTTTACTGTTGAGGTGCAAAAAGAGTCAAGTGTCACAACGAAACCAAAAGAAAATACGTTTTTATGGCATCGGCGGTTTGGACATGCTAGTTTTGATTACATGGCTTTTTACAAAAAGAGGTAAACAATATTTCGATTCCAAGAAACAGTGTATGTGATACGTGTATCAAAGGCAAGAAAAGTCGTGCCAATAAATTACTTCAATTGATTCATAGTGACGTTTGCCAGGCATCATCTGTCAAATCTATGAGCGGTTTTTGCCATTTTGTGTAATTTATCGATGATTTTTCAAGAAAAGTCTTCATTTATGTGATTAAAAACAAAAGTGAAATATTTGATTGCTTTGTTAAGTTTAAAGCCATGACTGAAAAGCAAATAGGCCACAAAATAAAGTGCTTAAGAAGCGATAATGGCACCGAATATTGCAACAAGAAATTCGAAAATTTCTTTGCGAAAAATGGAATATTACATCAAAAGTCTGCTGTATATAGTCCCCAACAAAACGGATTATCAGAGCGCATGAAAAGAACTATTATGGACATGGTGCGCTGTATGCTAATTGATTCTGGTCTTCCAAAATCGTTCTGGGCAGAAGCTGTAATGACTGCAACTTACATCATATACCGGATTCCATGTAAAGGTACTGGATACTTGTCACCGGAGGAAATTTGGTCAAATCAAAAACAAAATTTGTCATTGCTTAAGGTGCATTTGCACACGTACCAGCTGTGAAGCGTGATAAATTAGATAACAAATCCATTGAGTGCATTTTTATCGGGTATGCTTCAGATGCGAATGCATACAGGCTCTACAATTAACAATTAAACTCCGTTACTATAAGCAGGGACGTTTCATTTTTAGAATCCGATGACACGCAACAGGTAATTGATTTGAAATTAGATAACTCTAATCGTTTTTTGTTGGATAATTCCGAAGATGACAATGATGAAATTTGCGAATCAAGGGAGGATGCGTCTCTTGAGGATTTACAAACAAATGTTGATCCGCAAATTACTAGTTTATCATAAAATACGAATAGTTTTGAAGCCGTTGATTCATCAGATGTGCAAGTTGATGACACTTTTACTTCTCTTACCGATGACAACAACGATAGCTTATGGAAACCAAGCAACTTAAATGAAGAACTAGATTTGGAACCTCGGCAGAAGTCGTCTAGAAATCAGGGAAAGCCAAAACCAAATTACACCAATTTCGCTTTTGCATTTTTTCTGAATGATCCACCGACATTTAAAAAGGCTATTGCAAGTGATGATGCTGATTCATGGAAGCGTGCAATGAAAGAAGAATTTGACTCGCTTCAACAAAACCACACGTGGAACTTAGTCAAGTTACCTGCGGGCAAATCATCAATACAATGTAAGTGGGTGTTTAAAACAAAGAGGGATACCCAAGGAAATGTCGTGCGATTCAAAGCCAGATTGGTTTCCAGAGGATTTACACAAATTGAAGGTGTGGACTACCACGAAACTTTTTCACCTGTAGTTCGTTTTACGACGATTCGTTATTTAATGGCGATTGCAGCTAAGTTTGATCTAAATATTCGACAATTGGATGTTGTCATAGCCTTTCTTCATTTCAAACTAGAGGAAGAAATATTTATGTCGCAGCCTGAAGGATTCTGCAAACAATAGAGTCGTGTTTGGAATTCTACATTCAATCAAGTTTTGTTGGATTTTGGACTAAAGCGTTCGTCGACAGATCAATGTGTGTGCTACTTGGTGGGAAGCTCAAGGATATTCTTCGTAGCCATTTACGTTGATGACATTTTAATATTCAGCAACGATGCGAGTCTAGAGGAGAAAATGACTGATGTGCTCTTTGAACAATTTAAAATAAAGGACATGGGAGAGATATCATCCGTTTTGGGAGTCCGAGTAACAAGAAATAAGAAAGCAGGTACGATATATTTTGATCAAAGCCAGTATATAGAAGATATTTTATCCCGTTTTAATATGAGTGACTTCAATCCGACCGTTGCACCCATCAGAAGAAATCAAATGAAGTATGTTCCGTATCGACAACTTGTTGGCGCATTACAATTCTGCGTTTCAAGGCCAGACATCTGTTTTCCAGTCAACGTAATAAGTCGCTATAATGTGAATCCAGGCAAGGCACACTGGGGTGCTGCCAAGCGCGTCTTACGCTTTCTCAAAGCCACAATGGACAAGAAGATAACATACTCGAATTCGCAGACTCAACCTCAAGGATATTGTGATGCTGATTGGGCTAGTGATGAAAATGAACGGTGGTCCACAACTGGTTATGTATTCACGTTGCAAGGCGGTGCTATTTCTTGGTGCACCAAACAACAAAAAACCAGCTCAATATCAACTACAGAAGCTGAATTCATGTCAATTAACTCACCGAAGTCAGAACTATTTTGCGACAAGTTAATTGCAGTTAAGCTGGCCATCAACAACGCATACTCTGCTCGGACAAAGCACGTTGATGTGAAGGAAAAGTTCGTGCATCAAAATGTAAGGTCGATTTTTGGTTTTACTAATTAAATCTTATTGTTCTTTAATTTTGCCAATTAATTTTTTTTATGAATTGCATTAAAAAAATATGTACCTACATGAAGTATCTATTATTATTATTATTATTGAATTATTATATTTAAATTTATGTTATCAAACTTAAAGAAGAAGCAAAACATTTTTTGTAATTATAAATAATAAAATAAAAGGTTTTCAATTCATGGAGATTATTGGAAGTTGAATTGAACACTCCTATTTGATTGACTACTGTCAATCTGACATGTTTATGACATACTAATAAAATACATTCTCTTCCTCTTTTCAACATTCACACAAACCAGACGTGTTTAACTTTATTTCCTGATTTATAGACAATTCCACTGAAGTTAATCTTTATAAATCTATCAATATCTTTCAATAAAATCATTTGTATATGAATTATTAAATACTACGAGTACTTAATGAACTATACGACCTACATATTAGTGACCCCGACGTTGCGGCGGCAAACGGTTCTCAAATTAAAACATACGGTTCAAAGCTCTTAAATCTCGACGTAGGCATTCGACGCTAATTTTCTTTTCGTTTACTCTGGCTGCAGTAACCAGACCTTTTATAGGATATAAAACGCCGTCAACTTATTGATCGTTTAACAAATCTATCCACTTGTGCAAGCATAGCCGATTTTGAATCACCAAGACTTTCTATCGTCGATAACCAGTACGGGAACTTGCTGAGACAATTTGCTTCACTAACACAGGCCACAGATTACAAGACGCTCGTTAAACACAAAGTTGTTCACTACATTGTGACCTCCGGCCAACTACAAGTTTCGACACCAAGACGTTTGTATAGTTCAAAATAGAAAACTGCAAATGCTGAATTCGAACGGGTTTGGGTACGAAATCCCGACTACCAAAATCCCGACTGGACAAAATCCCGACTGAGAATCGCGACTTCCAAAATCCCGACTGCCAGAATCCCGACTGCCAAAATCCCGACTTACGAAATCCCGACTGACTAACTACTTTTTTTTGGTAAAGGAAATTTAAAACTGAATTTTTCAATATAAAATAATTGCAAAATTGTTGGTGCCGTTGACAATGCGGCCGTCTTCGTAGATGTAGATGAAGATGCTTGTAAGTTGTCACAAGTAGGAAAAAAAAAACACAAAGTTCAACGTACTCCCAAACTGATTGGCACTGGTGGAGCACTTTCATCTGCGAAAATCTAATAAGCTGTACAAAATTGAAAAAAAAGATGCAAATGAATCGGAATGTGTATGATAATGTTTTAAATGCATCTATGTGGCCAAAAGGCATAGAAATAAAAAAGTTTTTTCATTATTCAAAAAACGGGAATCCTCTCCCGTTGAGAATTTCGCCTCTGGAATAAATAAGTTTTCTTCATCAGTGGTGCGCCCGGGTGTATTGAATGTTTACTATCAAAATGCCGGGGGCCTACGCACAAAAACAAATCAATTATTTGGTTGTACTTCGCTGCATGAACATGATGTCATCGTTTTAACTGAAACCTGGTTAAATATCCATTTCAACTCTTCGGAAATGTTTGATCCATATTATACCGTCTATCGACTGGATCGTTCATTGGATACCAACAAAGAGCGAGGTGGAGGAGTTGTATGTAGTTTATCTATTGAATCTTATGAAATTGAACAACTATGTGTATATATAAATCCACGATCTTTAAGTAGCAGTAATTCCTTTTTGTTTATTGTTAGTTATATTCCACCAAGGAGTAATTTAGATATCTATACAAAACACATTCAAAACATAACTAATATTGTAAAGAATCTAAAGACAAATCAATTTCCATGTGTTTTAGGAGATTTTAATATTGGAAAAATTGATTGGTGTTTTATTGATGAAGAACAAATTTTAGTTCCTTTTAATGTGAAAAAAGACATTGAAATTGAAGTTGTGGATTCTATTTCATCACTTAATTTATTTCAAATTAATAATTCAAAAAATAGTATTGGTCGTATTTTAGATCTGATTTTTATTAATAATGATGTAAAATATAATATTGAAAAAACAGAATTTCCATTTTTAAGGAACACTATTTTTCACAATGCAATTCAAGTAACAATTGAGCTTTATGAGTTTATTGTAGATGTTTCTAGTTGTAGTAGCTCAAATTATAATTTTTTGAAAGCCGACTTCATTTCATTAAATAATTATTACAATTCTATTGACTGGGAAAATGCTTTCGAAAGTCTTGCGTTAAATAATATGTTTGAAACATTTAAAGGTATCATTTTTAATGGGGCTAATCAGTTTGTACCGAAATTCAAAATAAAAAATACGTTTAAATTACCTTGGTATAATAAGCGGTTAAAAAATATTGAAAATGTGAAAAACAAAGCACTGAAAAAGGCAAAACAGTCGGGTAGTCCTGATGATCGTGCAAGATTTCTTTAGTGTAGAAGAGAATTTGATTTTCTCAATAAATTTTTATATAAACTGATATTAATGCTGAACAAAATATTAAGCAAAACAGTAAATCATTTTGGGTATTTTTAAATTCTAAAAGAAAAACCTCTTATCTTCCGAAGTCAATGGAATTCGATAAGGATATTTCAACAGATGTGCAAAGTTCTTGCAATTTATTTACAAAATAAATTGCAAAAAAAAAAACTTGATATAGACAAAAAATCAGGTTTTGATTCCATTCCCCCTCTCTTATTGTCCAAATGTTCCACGGCGCTTTGTAAAGCATTAACAATGATTTTTAATAAATCATTAAATGCTGGAGAAGTGTTTGATGAATGGAAAATTTCATTTGTAAGTCCAGTTTATAAGAATGGGCTTAAACATTTGGTCAAAAACTATAGGCCTATATCTAAATTATCTGCTGTTCCTAAACTTTTAGAAGTTATTAACAGAAAAACTTCGTTTTTCTATAAAGAATGTTATTTCAACTAAACAGCATGGATTTGTCAGCGGTCGTTCGACTACAACTAATCATGAACTCAATTGAAAATGGAAACCAAATCGATGTTCTTTACACAGATTTTATTAAAGCCTTTGATAGAGTCCATCATGGTCTTTTACTTAAAAAATTAAATAAATTAGGAATGAATCAAGTTTTGCTTGAATGGCTAAATTCTTACTTATCAAACAGGAAGCAAATCGTCCAAATTGAAGGTTTACATTCGTTCAAGATTAATGTTGAGTCGGGTCTTCCTCAGGGATTTCATTTGGGGCCATTGTTTTTTGATCTTTTTGTGAATGATTACCATCAATCTTAAAACATTCGGATTGTTTGATGTTCGCAGATGATTTAAAGCTATTTTCACCCATAACTTCTATCTCGGACTGTGAAAAATTTCAAGATGATATAAGTTTACTTTTAGAATGGTATGATTATAATCATTTTAAACTTAATTTTGCTAAATGCAATATTTTCAGTGCTTATAGATCATTGCTTAAAATTAATTTTGTTTACAAATTCGGAAACGATCCAGTTTTAAAAGTTAGTGAAGTGAAGGACTTGGGAGTCATCTTTGATCATAAGATAACTTTTTCATCACACATTGACTTCATTATTTCCAAAGTAAATTCTATGCTAGGCTTTTTAAGAAGAAACTCAACCGAATTTAGGGATGTCTACACCTTAAAAACTCTTTTCATGTCTTTGATGCTACCTATTCTTGAATATGGTTGTATTATTTGGTTTCCATATTACAATAATGCTGTTCAAAGAATTAAAAAGATTCAAAAGAGGTTTACACGTTTTGCATTGAAAGATCTTAGATGGTCGGACGGCTTACCCGATTATTTTTCCAGATGTGCCTTAATTGATTTAAAATCCTTGGAATGTCGACGAAAAAGTCAATGCAATGTCTTTATAAAAGATTTAATAGATAATACTGTGAAGTCAGATGAACTTTTATCATTAGTTTCCTGGTACGTACCTGAGAGAAAGTTTGGCACTAGAAATGATGTTTTCTATGTTCCCTTGCATAAAACTAATTATGGATTAAATGACCCAATTACGCGGGCACTTATATTAGAAAATTCAGTTTGTAATGAAGTCGATTTTTCATCTCCAAGATTAAAATTTAAAAATAATATTAAATCTATTTTAAATACTAAATAAATGAACCATGATTGTGTAATGTTTTGTTTAAGTATATTAATTATTGTAATCAACAGATTTAAGATCAATTGATGAATAAATAAATAAATACAAAATGTTTCATAATTTCATGTAGGTATCGTTTTTATCGGTTATTTTTCATGTATTTAATTTGTTTTCAGGGGTAGCAATTAGAGCATTCAATATTTAGTTCCGCTCACGCAACTTCGTTGCTCCGCTTAGGGTATATCCAGTCGTCTGGCAGGTGCCTGAGTCCAATGTTTCCATATTGCAAAGCACCTGGGTATCCTGCTTCGCGGGTTCAAGGGATTTTAACTCCCTCTCTGAAGTCAGTCACGCTAACGCAACTTCCAATGTTTCCATATTCCACTGCACCTGGGTAGCCAGCTTCGCGGGTTCAAGGGATTTTAACTCCCTTTCTGTAGTCAGTCCCACTCACGCAACTTTGTTGCTCAGCTTAGGGTATGTCCAGTCGTCTGGCAGGCGCCTAAGTCCAATGTTTCTATTATCCACAGCACATGGATGAACCACATGATTGGAGTCTATGCAAAAATTACCGAGGTTTAAACTGTGTTACCGTTCCCAACAGATATTCTATACGGCATCCTTCAGACGAAAGGATAAAAGCAATTCAAAATTTTCCCAACCCATCGTCTTTGAATTCAACGATTCGTGGAAATGGTAAATTTCTATCACCGCTTCATTCCGAAGCTTGCAGAACTTTTCACACCAGTTTATGAGCAAAAAACTACTAAGCAACGCCAAAAACAAGAAAGCAAATGTTTGGCCATTAGAATGTTTAAATGTTTTTTCGAAAATAAAAACCGCCCTCTCTTAAGCTACTTTATTAGTACATTGTAGTTTGTTTATTGATCAACATAAGTATAGTAAAACATCATTGTCTTTTAAGTAACACATAGTATAGTTACTATTATAGGTACAATATTATGGTTAAACAAAAGAAAAGAAGAAAAAGTATATACATATTATAATAAGAAAATAATGACAAGGACATTAAGAGAACCATAGTTGTTATTAAAAAAATTTCAACATTATAGGGAAATTGCGAAATACAATTTTAAGAACATATACAAATGAAAAGTGAAACGAGAAAAATGCAAAATGAAATTAGGACTTTAAATGGTTTTGAAGAGCCATTTTAAACATAACACGGTTGCTAATTCTCCGCAGGTCGGCAGGCAAGGATTTCCAAAGACCCACAGCATACACAAAGAACTGTCGCTTTGAATCAACATACTTCTGTGTTGGTTCAATGAGAATATTGCTTCTCTGCGATTGGGGAAATACGATCTTTTCGTATAGATACTCAGGTGCTCCCGTGTGCATCAAATTAAATAAGAACATTAACACTTTACTGTCCAGATAGATTTGCAGAGACATGTTAAACATATTATTTGTGTATTGAGAGACGTGGTCAAAACGCCGAAGAATGTATAAAAAACGTATAACAAAAAGATGTTAATTATTCATTGCAACGTTTCGAGTATGTTTGTACTCTTCATCAGGTCTTTATTAATTTATAACAAAAGAAACAGAATAATACATACATACCTACTACATTAGTACACAATTTTTAATACATTTAAAAAAAAAACAATTTATATAAAATGTGACGTCAAAGTTACTTACAAGAAATCTCAATCAAGAATATATAAAAAAACAGCCCAAACAAGTTATAGTCAATACGGCACAAAATTTTGTCAAGCAAGTTAAGCCATGCCTAAAGCCAACTTATAAAAAGACCAGCAACAAAAAGGAGGATTAATAATAGGTGATTGTCCAGTGCTGTGTAATGGGACATTTTAACAGTCGTTAGTAGTTTTCTTTTAAATAATGATTGAGAAAAAAGTTTGGTTTAAATAGTAATAGTTTAATTAAGTTACTATAAAATTAATGTTTTACCATCTTTAACTTTAATTTTATATATATTCTTGATTGAAAATTCATGTAAGTAACTTTGACGTCACATTTTATATAAATTGTTTTTTTTTAAATGTCTTTTAAATTGTTTATGTATGTATAATTCTGTTTCTTTTGTTATAAATTAATAAAGGCTTGATGAAGAGTACAAACATACTCGAAACGTTGCAATGAATAATTAACATCCTTTTATTACTATCGACCTAAAGCTAACAAGAAACAATTATATTTCTTTTACGATACTAAGGTCACTAAAAAAAATCGATTTAATCAAAACGTATAACCTTAGTGTAAGCCACGCGAAGTTTTCTTTCACTTTATGCTATCAACATTGCAAAAAATTAGACTTCCGTACAATAGGATCGGTAGAACGAAAGTTTTGGCAAAGGTTTTTTTGGTTTTAATTGGGAGACAGCCGCTATCATTGACATTAAATAGACGCAAAGCACCAAAAGTTTTGCCGAGAGCGCTTGACAGATGATTTTACCTGTTTATTGAAAAAACAATGCCCAAATTCCTAACCGTTTTAATATACGGAAGCGTCGAACTAGCCAACTCTATGGAAGGAAAACAAGAAGTCAACAGCGTTTTTGCCAATGACAATTGCTTGACTTTTCTTCGGATTAAGTCGCAATTTATTGTTCTCAGCCCACTGGAAAACTCTCGTTAAATCCAAATATAAACGGTAAGTAGCATCCTCGACCATACCAATTGGGTAGGTAGGTAGGAATGGCGGCTATTCAACTAGAATAAAACCCAATTAGCGCTTGGTGCGCCGTTTTGATACCATAAACTCATGAGACCTATCATTATGTGGAGGTTGGGATATTGTATTGAGGTTTGGAATTGTGTTGGGAGGTGTCCCTTTATTACCATTTACCATAGAGAAAAAAGAGATCCTTGGGTACCTCAGCCAAGGGAACTGGCCCATACCCCCACCAGGCTTTATGCCAGGCTGTTAGCTCCGATATGTCTGTCTTCGCCAAAAACCTAAACAGGCAGAGTGCTGGGTGGCTTAGGGTAGAACCAGTTTCCTCGTGAGATCGATTCGGTTTAGGGAAAGACATGATGTCCACCGTAGACACAACCCGCCTACACGGCTAAAGACGTGGTTCCTGCGGGAATCATCTAGCTCTCTTGATCCGTTTTTTGGCCCATGGAAAAGGTGAGATATTTGTACGTTGATTTATGTTATAAGGTTTGAAAATTGTTTTGGTTGGGAGTAGATCTCCTTAGTTACCAACTTCCGTATAGGAAGACAAGGAGATCCTCGGATACCTCACTCAAGGGAAGTGGCCCATTCCCCCCACCAGGCTTTATGCCAGGCTGTTAGCTCCGATATGTCTGTCTTCGCTAAAAACCTAAACAGGCAGGGTGCAGGATGGCTTAGGGTAGGATCGTAGTTCCGTTGAGATCAGTTCGATTTAGGGAAAAACATGATGCCCGCAGTAGACTTCACCCGCCTACACGGCTAGAGAAAAGGTTCCTGCAAAAATCATGTGCTTCTCTTGATCCATCTTATCTACACATAGAAGAGGTGAGGTATTGATATGGTTTGTTACGTTTATAGCCATTTGGTTGCATTCAAAAAGCCAATGAGGTTACTTATGCTCACAACAGTAAGTTCGTTAAGGTTGTCAATAAAGTACTGACCAAAGAATTGGCATCTTGGATTTGCCAAGGCAGGGCAGCAGCAGAGATAGTGGGTCACTGTTTCCTTTTCCCTTTCATTTCCACAGCTACGGCAATGAGTATTGTGCGGAATGCCCATTTTTGCTGCATGCTCTCCTATTGGCCAGTAACCCGTGCTAACTGCAATGATCCTGGCTATGTCTGACCGAGTTCTACATAAGAGTTCATTTGTGCGGGACTTGTCATAGCTGGGCCACATCTTTCTTAAGGTGGCACAGTTAGTTAGACCATTCCATCTACGATTGGATACAGATAGATAATGAGAAAAGAAAATGCCCTTCACAGCCCCCAGCGGAATACTAACTGCTTCGGCAAGTGAGCTGTGAAGGGCCGATCCTTGCCTGGCAAGCTCATCAGCCCTTTCATTTCCCTGAAAACCACTGTGACCTGGGACCCAGATCAAAGTGACCTTCAGGCTATCATTAAAGTCTGCGATCTCATCTAGACATTGTTGAACGAGTTTAGAGGATATTGAGGCAGCATCAATGGCTTTGATGGCAGCCTGACTATCTATAAATATAGCAGTATTACGGTTTTGATTTGGATCTTGCTTTAGTATCTTGCATGCTTCTTTGATTGCAAACAATTCCGCTTGGAAAACGCTAGCGTGGTCTGGCAGTCGAATTGACTTAGATACATTTAGTGTTTCAGAGAAGACCCCTGCTCCAACACCGCACTCCATCTTTGAACCATCCGTAAAAATGATTGTGTCGTAATTTTTCGTTATATCTCCATCCTTCCACTCCTTTCGGGTAGGGAATGCGACGTTGAAACCTTTACAGAGATTCAGAGAGGGAGCGCGGTAATCGGTATTAGTCGAAACGAAGCCCGGGGATAGCAATTTGGTAATATTGCAGTGACCGAAGGGTCTGTCGGTCCAACAACCAATTTCTTTAAGTCTGAGAGCAGTGCAAGATACTAAATATTTTATATGTAGGTCGAGAGGAAGAAGATGTAAAATAACGCTCAGGGCATCGGAAGGGCAGGATTGCCGCGCTCCTGTTGTCCCTACGCTAGGTTCTTTGTATCTTTTTGAGCTTATCGGTATTGTAGGCTTTGCTTAAGGCAGGCCACCAGACAATCGATCCATATGTTAGTATTGGTCGTACTACTGAGGTGTACGTCCATAGAATCATCTTCGACTGGAGGCCCCAATATTTACCGAATGTTTTACTTCAGGCATAAAAAGCTATGCTGGCTTTTTTAACCCTTTCTTCAATATTCAATTTCCAGTTTAGTTTAGGGTCAAGAATTACACCCAGATATTTAGCACGGGTTGAGAGTGTGACCGTTGAGGCTAGGGAGAGTGAAGGTAGGTATCTTATATTTATTTGTAAATAGCAACAGTTCTGTCTTGCTTTGATTAATCCCCAAACTGCAGCTTATGGCCCAGCTGTTTACTTTACGCAGGGACCTATCAGTGATTTCACTAATCACAGATAGGAACTTACCAGATGCCAGCAAAACTAAATCGTCGGCATACGCCACAACCTTCACCCCCCCTCCTCAAATTCCACTAGGATTTTGTTCATTGCAAGAAGCCATAGTAGAGGAGAAAGAACTCCTCCCTGTGGTGTTCCTCTGTTTACGTATTTGATCGACTGTGTATTACCTAACTTAGCTTGAATTACTCTGTCACTAAGCATGGATACTATCCGTTCTCTTAGAGAAGCATCAAATCCAAAGTCGATGAGGGATTGTAGAATAGATTCAGTTAGGACGTTATTAAAGGCTCCTTCTACGTCTAAGAAAGTTGCCAAAGTATATTCTTTATAATGTAATGTATTTTCAAGTGTACGCACAACCTCGTGAAGAGCTGTCTCAGTAGACTTGCCTTTGAGGTATGCATGTTGTGATTTTGATAGAGAGGAAATAGTTAGAATTTCCCTAATGCGATTATCTAGGATGCGTTCTATTGTCTTTAACACAAAAGAGGTCAGACTAATCGGGCGAAAATCTTTTGCCGATTCATGGCCCCGCCTTCCCACCTTTGGGATAAAAACAACTCTAACCTGTTTCCAAGACTCTGGAACATGATTAAGCAAGAGACACCCTTTAAAGATATACTCCAGCCATGGAACTACTACGTCTTGTAGCTTTTGTAGCATTATAGGGAGTATGGCGTCCAAGCCAGGAGATTTATACGGAGAAAAACTTTTTATAGCTCAAACTATATTTTCTTTAGTTATGACGGACGTAATTTCCTCTAAATGTACTGACTGTACTTCAGGGGATCGATGTGCTATTGGATAACTGTCTGTGCATCCTGGAAAGTGTGTTGCCATCATTAGCTCCAGAGACTCAACAGGTGACTCAGTCCACGTACCATCCTCCTTTTAAAGAAAGGAGGGGTTTGAGTGTTCTTTGGACAAAATCTTCCCCAATCTTGCTGAGTCTCTGATATTTTCTATTGAATGACAATACTCTCTCCATGCTTGTTGCTTGGCTGATGCTAGAGTACGCTTGTATAATTTAAGACAGTCTTTATACGGTTTGAAATACTTATGCTTATAACATATATTGAAGACATCTCTCGTCAATGTTCTAAGATTTGAAAGATCTTCATTCTACCATGGAGGTAGGGTTTTTTTGCTAAATTTTATTGGGCACGAGATCTTGAAGGCGACACCCATAGCCGCTTCAAAAGTTTTAACCTTTCTCTCAAGCTCGGCCACAGAATTTGGATTAACGTTTGGAATTGTGTTTAATTTGGATTTAATAATTTGACTGAATTTTGTCCAGTCAATTCTTTTTGGGTTTCTATAGGGTGGTGGCTTTATAATATAAAAGTTAAGACTGAAGAGGATCCATTTGTGGTCTGAAAAGGACCTTAACGGGGATACCCTCTAGTTTTCTACCATAGAGTTAACGTTAATAGAGGCGAATGTAGTGTCAAGTACATCCTCCCATCCCTCAAAATTTTCAGAACTAGGAAAAGTAAAGGTGGGAGTATTACCTCTGTTACAGATTGTTGAATTGTTTTCAATAATATAATCAAAAAGAGACTCACCTCGTTCATTGGTTATCGAGCTGCCCCAGACTTCATGTCGGGCATTGGCGTCGCAACCAAGCAGCAAGTTACCTCTTTTGGATCCGAGTGCGGTTTGGAGTCGTCCTATTTCGTCTGGCGGTGACGGTTTGTCGTGAGCCATACATGCGGATGCAAGATATAGACTCACTGCGTCCACGTTCTCCATCTTGACAACTGTCAAGTCAGAAGAGCTAAAATTTGGACACAGAAAGGCTTTGATATGTTTTTTAACTAAGATACAACTTCGAGGCTTACCTTGGTTTTGATAATCGGGTTTGTAGAAAAGGTCATACAGGTTGTCTTGGAGGCCTTTGATGTTGAGGCCGTTCACCCACGGCTCTTGAATGAAGCCGATATCGATGTTTTTCTCCCTTAGGAAAACTCGTAAGTTGTCTGAGGCACACTTTGAGTGCTTCAGATTGACCTGTATGACCTTTAACTGGTTTAGGGTCTGTTTTCTTCGGGGGCCAGCGGCTGGCTGGCGACGTCGGCCTTGTCTCTGACTTGGTCGACATCCATGCCCAGGTTGGGAAGAACTTTTACCTTGGCACTCCTGATGCCGAAACGGAGCCTAAAATTGGCAGTTTCTAGGGCAGATAAGCTGTCCTCAGTTATTGCCATCAGGAATGTGGCGGTGTTGTTAACTGGTTCCTCAGATTTAATGACTGTCCAGTCATGCATCGGAACTTGCGGGTTTAGACGTTGTAGACCCCTTATAAGCTCTTCGCTACTGGGTTTAATGCTCATGATCGGTAGCCAAATGCGAGCTTTGGGTTGAGTAGGGATGTCCCTGGCTGGGATAAGTTTGAGCTTCAAACCTTCCCAATTGCAGCATATTTTGTCTATGCATGAGCCAAGGAAATCCCTAGAGAACCCATCGTCGCATTTGATCACTCTGTGGCCTCGGAGCACCTCATCAGAGTCAAAGCTGGGGTAGGGGCCTACACTATTTGTTAGGGACCAATTGGGTAGCTTAGGTAAATTTGTACGTCATCAGCATACATTTTAGCCTTACAAAATCTTAGAACCTCAGGCAAATCGCTTATAACAAAGAAAAGAGCAAAGGACCCAAGATTGATCCTTGTGAAACACCAGCTTGAGTTCTTCCGGATAGATATTTATGAATAAGTGCCACAGCAGTACCATCAAAGCTGTAACGATCATTTAACCTTTCCAAGAGTATTCTGTGAGACACAGAGTTAAAGGCTTTTGAAAAGTCAAGCATCACAAACTGGGGTAGGATAATATGGGGTAGGATAACTTTTGAAACTTTTTTCAAATTGTAAGAATGGCATTGACTACCTCAACTTCATTCACTCTACAGAAACTAAACTGATTCGATAAATCAGATACAAAACTAACTGTTTGAGAGCTATCATGTTCTTCACCGGAAATGTTAGAGTGCCCTGCAAATAACTTGTTTAGCTCATTCGCATCACAATGAACAATAGGCGTAGGTTTAATGGTTTTCCATAATTGCGAAGTTGAAAGATTACTAAAGGACAATGGCAATTTAGGCCTATAGACCAATAGTGATGTGTCAAATATCGTTGAAAAGGTATTTTTGTGTGGATCAGTTTATATGGCAGCAAATCTGAATTCGCTGTGGGAAAAAAGTTATGGCCCAAATAAGTAAAAATACATAAAATAAGCTTGTATTACAAAACTATCGGTTTTTTTATTTTTTTATTTCTATTGTATAAAGACCATTTTGTATATGTTCTCGCAATGTGTTGCGAGATCAATACTCGCAGGGGAACATACTATTTTTTTCTTTTCAGCATACATCCCAGCATCAGCTGGACGGCACCCATGAAATGAAAAATAAAAATCATTGAACTCTCAACCAATTCTACCAAAAACAATTCTTTCCTATCTTTCTATTTAAGAGGCAATATGCTTTACAGATAAATAGGTAAAATAAAAAAAATTTCAAAATCAAAAAAATGCTGGGCTGGCAAAGCAACCGTTAAATGATAGCTATCGTACAAGTTAATCTCACGTTAAGGTTATTTTATGGCATTTTTCGCCTTTTAACATAATTTATTATTACCAAAACAAGTTCTTTGGACCCAGTAGTGCGTTTTATTTCCAAAGGCGTGATACGTCTGTATATGAATTTAAATAGTTGCGCATCTTTTATGTTTATCATACAAAATATTTTTTTTTTTTCAGTGGTTACTCTTTTGATCGTCTGAAGCTGAAGTATAATTTTTTTTCAAAAAACAAAAAATTGTCAATGCGCTTAAAGGCTTCTAATCTTTGGCAGTATACGGTAAGTAACTTATACACAGAAATGAGAACATATAAACTCCATAGTCCAGTCAATAAAGCATTTAACTTGGACAAAATTAGGGGAAAGCCTCGGGGAAAGCGTAATATTGGTACATAACATGAGTATCCTAATTGTGTTCTGAGGAAACTGTGATATGAGCGCCGCTAACGATTTTACGGGAGTCAAAGGCCCCCCAAAAAATGTTTTTCTTCAATATCTCCTTAACTATCACTGCTAGAAGAAAAAAAAAATAATGGCAAACTTATAGCTTAGACAATTTTCTACAAAAAAAGTTTTAAGATTTTTTTTTGTAAAATTAACGGTTTTCAAAATAAATCGGTCACTACGACCTTAACTGTTTGTATGTGAAACTCCCTCCCACTGGCCTGGCGTTGCTCTTCCTCTCCTATCCTATTGCTACCAAACCTCACAGGATTACTCGCTGCAAATTTCATCAAAATTGGTCCAGTCGTTTCCATAGCGCAAATCCATACACATTCATTTATATATAAATGTATGTATAAGAAATTTTGCTCTGAACTTTGCCGTATAAGTCTCTTTTGATATTTTTGCGCCAATCGGAAGACCACCTTTGAGCTATAAGGACAGCATCCCTAACTGAATTTCGTCAAAAAAAGGTCAATTGTACAAGATAGAAGAACTAGGTGACATTGTGATAAATTTAAATTTCGTGTTCATATAAATGGGGGCAGATTTTTATAATGAAATACCAACCCAAAATTGGGCGACAATGGATTTGTTGTGAGTTGAATACTCGCAACAATACCGCCACGGTAATGAAGAATAAAATGCTTCAGTTAGACCTAATTAACTATTCTATATATATGAAAGGAGCCTCGAACCAACTCATTTTGAAAATGTAGTCAAAGTGTAGCATGTCCTTTGAATGAGCATCGTGCCATCAGATCACGTAAGTGTCTTAAACCATTCATGTACCACCTGATTGGTTTTTATCAGTGTGGTCTCCAATAAATTCGTTCAGATGTGCAGAATAACGCCTAAATTATAAAACAACTTCATTTAGGCCCTTGATATTGATAAATGGTTCAGGTAAAAAGATACTGTTCATTGCAACCTCTCCAACACCATTTTGGAAGGCATCTTAGGTTGCATTATAACTCTATAATGCTACCTAAGTTATAGCGAATACAAACATTGAAATTTTTATCAAAATTATAACTGGCGTACTCTCGCCCGCTTCGCTATCATTTCAAACAATATTTTGCTTGTTTCTTCAAATGTCCGGGTCCGGACATGTTTTGAAATCATAAAAAAGATTTAAAAACATATCATTTTGGTTTTTGCATCGAGGGGGGGCGTCTTTTGGAATTCCGGCACAAATAGTCAATAAAGCGAAAAAACAGCTAAATTTGGACAAAATTCCAGGAGAGCTGAATTTTGGTACATAGCTACCTCATGGTGTTCTTAGGAAACTGTGAAAAGTCCCCATTGATATGAGTGCCACTAACGATTTTTCGGGGGGTCATAGGCCCCCCCAAACCGTTTTTCCTCAATAGCTCCACAATAAAAATAATGGTTTTTCTTATAAGAGTTGGTTAAGTTATTTAAAATTTGCTCAATAAGTACAAAACACTTCGGCATCCGGTTATCTATCTATTTTTGACTAAAAACTAATAGAAGTATTCAATTTATGTACAAAAATATAAATGGAGGCGGAACAAAACAGCATGCTTAAAGGCGCTTCGAAAAAGGTTGAAGCTCCGAATGCGTTTGAAAAACAAACAAGCACAACAACTCGAACTGTTTCGTCAGTGGTCATAACCGGTGAAATGCGTTGTGCATACGACTTCTAAGACTGAGCAAATTTGATAGTGCGTAGGTTCGAATCTCATGATGTACATGTGAAAAAGTTTTTCATAATAAAATTGGATTAAAGCTCGGCACCACTAATAAGGAGCAGGGCCGGACCAGCTATACGTGCAAGAGGTGCAAATGCGCAGGGCGCTTAACCCAATGGGCGCAGTGAGCAAGCATTGAAAAAGCCACTATCTAACAACCAACACATACCTACCTACTTATACCTACCTACTTTTTAATTTTAATTTTTTTTTAATACCGCACAACAATTTTGATATCCATCATATTATAACTGCTAATTTTGAATTTAAATACAGAAATATTAACCATCCCAACACAATAATAAGTCGATACCTGCCTTTCTACCCATACCCACCCATACCCACAGTAACATAACTTTTTTGCAAAGTGCACGATTCTGTATGCCTCCAGCTCCAACAACAGAACAAACAGACACAAATTATTCTCTTTTTCAAACTGCCGACGTTATTCTCACTCACCACATTCATCGTGTGCATAAGTGAAGGCATTTATTTTATTTTCACAACCCTCCCCTAACATGATAAAAAATTCTTCCACAGCAGATACAGACAGTTAACAGCGCGCAAAATCCTAACGTGCGCGCGATGTCAATTCTTTCATATGAAAACGATTTCAACAATCACTCAAACAGCTATTTTTGGGTGAAATAGTGATACTCAATAACTTAACAGCGCGCAAAATTGAAAATTGCGCCTATGAATTAAACTCTTCCTGTTGAGTGTTTTTTTACGATTTGGTTTGGCACTGACTTCTCTTGATGAGTGCAAGTGTAGCTTTGTTCTATCGTCTGTTGAGACAAAGGGGTGAAATAAAAAAAAAAAGTTTGTCGTTGATGAGTGAATCTTTTGTTTTCAGTATCAGTGTCTCCTTTTCTCTATTGTTTTGTTCTTGCCAGGCATTGTTTTTATTAAAAAAACAGGATTTTTGACAAATCTAATGACTTTATTTGTCTATGTTGGCAGTGTTCTTATTGTGGTCAAACTCAAAATAAAGGAAAGGGAATCTGGGTAGGTAAATGAGAATAAAACTTGCTACGCGCAGAGACCATTCGTGCTTACATTTTTTAGAAAGGCCGATAAATTATTATTTAGAAGAATCGAAACTTAAATCTTTTTGTATAAATTAATAAAAAGTGATATTGAAACAATCCGTGCAGTGTTAATCTAAAGTTGTTCTTACATAGTTTGAACAAACTTTAAAGAATTTAGAAAAAGTGTTTTTCCTACATAGGTAGGTACCTACATACATATATTTAAAAAAAGGTAAACAAAAATAGTGGTAGGTCTGTAGAATAAAATAAATTTTAATAAATAAATTTTAGAGCCAAAACAAAGATTTAAGGTAGATTTTTACTATAAAACATTAGACCAAGCGATTAGCTCCATTACGGAAAGATTTGAACAGCTAAGGGAATACAACACCATTCTTTCGTTTTTAAATAATATAAGTGGGTGTTCCAAAAATGTCGGTTTAAGTGCATCTTGTCGAAATTTGCAAAGAGCTTTGACATTTGCAGGGTCCAAAGATTTAGATGGTGCGGAATTGCATCAAGAGTTATTACATTTATCTCCAATTGTAAGACAAGGAACTGCCTTGAAGTCCTTACCTACATTTTTGACTCACACTTGGAAGACCTTCTTCCCAATGCAGTGATAGGTCTTCAAATATTAAATACGTTGCCAGTAACCGTAGCTTCAGGAGAACGTAGTTTTTCAAAATTAAAATTAATTAAAAACTACCTGAGAACCACAATGACTCAGGAAAGATTAGTTGACTTGTCAATCATGGCTATAGAAAAAAAACTAGTTAAATCATTAGATTATGATGATCTGGTCACTGAGTTTGCTAAAACAAAAGCCAGGAAAGTTAATTTATTGTAGTTTTATTTGTGTTCCTTTTTTTAATTTAAATAATTTTATTTTTTGTATTAACACTAATAATGTAAATATATAAATATGTACATATTTGTTATTTTCTTAGTTTTTTTATTTATTTTTATATTGTTATGTTTTTGAATATGTTTTTAGTATTTTGTACTTTCAGTTCCTATATTTTTGTGATATGTTTTTGCTTACTATTGCTATAGTTTACAATTATTTTTGTATTCTTTAGTTTTTTTTTTGTTCTTGTGATATATTTGGTTTTATATAGTTTTTGTAACAATCCTATTTACTTTTATTAGATATAAGTATTATCGAGGAATAGGCCTACTGGGGATACCTCGTTAAAAAAACGCATTGCAAAGTCTACCCCTTGGGTGATGAGAAAATGACTTCTTTCACCAATAACTGCAAATGAGGGGCGCAAATAGTGTAGCTTGCGCAGGGCGCTTGTTTAGCTCGGGCCGGCCCTGATAAGGAGACTGATGATAGGAATTGGCACTCCTTGAAATAGCTATATCTGCAGCCAAAAATGGAAAAACGAATAATAAAATTCGTGAAATTCTTTTAAAAAATTGGTGGTAGCACCTTTAAGTTGTTGTTGTTGTTGTTCAAACATTCAATGGAAAATATATCTTATTACGTAAAATTTAAAAAAAAAAATTGTATAACATAAGGAAATAGATTTTTGGTTCTTCAAAAAGGTAAAGCATAGCATTTTAGGTTTAAAGTTAAAAATGTTTGTTAGTTTTAAGTCAATTTTTTAGAAAATTGCCCCTCCTGCATAAACGGGGAGAGACAGACCCCATACGATTTTTTTCTTTTGTCATCTCAAACTTTTCTACTCGCTCTATCTTTTTGGCACACCTTATGTGAATCAACCTGTAGGTATATAGAAATCGATGTGTATATGGATTTCCGCTATGGATTCCAAAACGGCTGGATTGATTTTGATGAAATTTTCAGGCAGTCTTCAGGTAAACCCAGCAAGTAATCATGTGAGGTTTGGAACTTTGTCCAAGTTGAATATTTTACTGACTGGATTATATGGACGAAATTCTTATAGTAGATATCTATTAGTTTTCGAAAAAAAAAACTGAATATCTTTTTCGGTTTAGGTAATATGACCCTTGTAAAGTATCCACTTTCGGCATTTTTTCGATATCTGTACCGAAATTCCACACTCCTCACTATGACTTTTGCAGTTTCGCAATTTCGTACGAAAGACTCTTAAAGCGTTGACATAATACGTAGAAAGTATGCTTTGACTTTGAACAGACTCAGCCACAAGTAGATCCACTGAAAGGGTACATGGTTGGATTTCAAACCTACCAGAATCACACAGCACACAATGTGACTTTTGTGGTTCTGTCCTTTAGTCCTTTAAGGCTGTGAGCACAGACCAAAATCTAGACCTAGTTTTACATTTATAAAAACACCCACACTGGGAACTAACTTCTTTGACAGTTTCGTATACTCTATTACTGGCACTTTTGTATTGATATTATATCTGGAAGTTATTCCTTGACTATGAACAGACTCAGCCACAAGAAGGTCTGGTGAATTTACCTGAAATACCTGGCATACAGTGCTCCCTTAAATCTAGTCCTTTAAACAACTCTGATCTTACCTACCTATACCTACTAATATCTCTCTACTCTCTATACAAAATTTTAACTCCACAATTCTCTATTCCTTCACCAAAAAAACTCTCTCTGACTCTTATCCCATTATGTTACAACACTTAGCTTAAAGCTTTAGTTCCAAAGGTTTGTAATTTAATGTGATGGAATCGGGCTGCCCTTTTTCGCATGTGTTTCAGTTCACGACAATTTTGTCTTTAAGTTAATTAAAACAACTTATTCTCTTAAGAATGTTAGAATGGCCAATAAGCTATACGGCTACTAAATAAAAAATTACGAAATGCAGAATTTGTTCTATTGTTTTTTTTTTCAGATTCATTTTCATAGCCCAGAAGACATGCCATTCTTTAATTCTATTTTGAAAGAAGTAGTTGCTACGAATACCATTTACAGCTATAATGTTGACAATATTGTGACTGATACGGAAGCCTCTTTAAAATCTATACGACAGAGAGGTTGCAGATTTCCCCATGAAAAGTTGAATGGATCACCATATCATTACAGGTTTGTTTTTAGAGTAGTATGGCTTTCTAATAAGCGTTGATTTGTTGAGTTATGGACGATTCCGCCAGAGACGATTTTCAATCACAAAATCACATTATTTACTTCTTTGTTCATGATGCCAATACAAGGAGAAAGATATTAACTCAATAGAAATAAGTCTGTTTTTCGAATCAGTGCATCAATGCCTTACAAAATTTGCTTAAAACATTAATTTTTAAAATTATTAATTAAGGCATATGTATGTTTATTGACATATTTTGAAACTAAATTTTAATCTTCCATATAAACAAAAATCAATTGCTAAAAAGCTTTGTACGATCATCACTGCAAAACCGCTGCACCTATTTGGCTAATTATTATTTAGTTGGATTTGTTATTGTCAGGACATGTTTTGTATATTTGAAAAAAAGTACGGAAAGGGGTAAGTTTGTGTGCACACATATCTAGAGAAAAAAATACTTTGCAAAAACAGTAGGATCTAATAAGGAGATTTTAAAACAAATTGACATATTGATTTTCATTTTCATTATAAAAAAAATATTTCAATTTTGTGAAAAAAATTAATCTGCTATGTATGTATATCTACATTTGTATGTGAATTACCGCTATTTCCACTGGCAGCGTAACCGAGCCGTATAAAACAAAATTAATAATATCAGAAAAATATAGTTTGCTTTCCAAGTTTTAAACAGATCCAAACATTTTGACTAACTTTTTAAAATCGACTTTGACAATTTTCAAGTATAGCATGCGTTAAATTTGTAGGAAATCACCTTTGTCTGTACACGTACACATTCTTACACACATGTAGTCATACACTTTCCATAGATACACCACACACAAACTTACACACACGCCCTACCCCACTGTCTCTTCACATTCTCGATAAAGTTCTGTCCGAAGTTAGCTACAACTTCTCCCCAAGTGGTCCCGTAACTGTCCTTCACTCGACTTAACCTAAATAAAAACTCATCCACCGTCATATTTTTCCCATTAAACTTTATCCCCCACTTATAGTAATGTGGGAAACGAACATATGTAGCTGCTGGTGAAGGTAGTGGTATTCCAGCGTTTGCTTGAGGAGATGAATCGTCTAAAGTCATTCGATTCAACCTCTGGAAAAATTCTACTTCGTTTGAATTATTCGTATTATTTTACGTTGGTTGGGGATTTGACGGTGGTGGATAGTCTCTATGGAAATTCGGTGCGTTTACAACTCTATTTGCAGGTAGTGAGTCGTATTGTCTCCAATATTCTTGTGGTCGAGGTGTAGGTTGTTCACTCAGATCAATAGGAAGGGTAGTTCTTGAAGGATTATTTTGCTGATTATTTGGTATAGTTGGTTGCAAATTAGTCTAAAAACTAAAAACTAATTAGTCAAAAACTAAAAACTAATATAACGCCACCAGACAACTGAACTCAAAATAATAACGCCACCAGGCAACAACAAAAAAAAACTAAATTAATTTATGTTATTAATTTAGTTTTTTTTTTTAATATAATACAAATTCTATATACTATGTATTGAAAATATTAAATAATAAATAAAAAATAATTTCAACTAAGTAGAAGACTTAGCATTAAATTTAGTGGACTTGTTGAATTATTGATTCAAATTAGCTTTTTATGGCCTTTAGTCCATGAACAAATGGCGTTTCGTGCGGATGCTCACTTTGCACTCATCAGTTGACGACGAGTGAGCACCTTGTCAATACGCAAATTTCTGCTTATTTCAGTTCAACTTACATAACTTTTTTGACAAAAAGCTAAAGTGAACTATATCCAACAAGATTACGGTTGCAATCATTAAGCTGGAAGTGTTTACCCGTGGCCTGGTTATAGGTATAAATAATGTTTTTTGTTATAATACAAATTCTATATACTATGTATTGAAAATATTAAATAATAAATAAAAAATAATTTCAACTAAGTAGAAGACTTAGCATTAAATTTAGTGGGCTTGTTGAATTATTGATTCAAATTAGCTTTTTATGGCCTTTAGTCCATGAAAAAATGGCGTTTCGTGCGGATGCTCACTTTGCACTCATCAGTTGACGAACAAAGGAGCACCTTGTCAATACGCAAATTTCTGCTTATTTCAGTTCAAATTACATAACTTTTTTGACAAAAAGCTAAAGTGAACTATATCCAACAAGATTACGATTGCAATCATTAAGCTGGAAGTGTTTACCCGTGGCCTGGTTATAGGTATAAATAATGTTTTGTATTATAATACAAATTCTATATACTATGTATTGAAAATATTAAATAATAAATAAAAAATAATTTCAACTAAGTAGAAGACTTAGCATTAAATTTAGTGGACTTGTTAAATTATTGATTCAAATTAGCTTTTTATGGCCTTTAGTGCATGAAAAAATGGCGTTTCGTGCGGATGCTCACTTTGCACTCATCAGTTGACGACGAGATGTTATTTAATTATTTCTGCTGAAAGTCTGTCATCGCCTATCAAAGGTGTTGTCCTTTTGCAGCTGACGTGCATCGGGAAACATATCACCAACTTCCGGTCAAAAGAGACGTATCATCGTAGGTCAACGACTTAACGAATTCTAGCTAGTAGAATAACCCATGACGCTACTGCTACCGAGTGAAAATTATCGACACAAGTACGGTCGCCCTGTCGTTACGCTACCAGCTGAATCATATACAACACTCTATAATGTTTGTTTTCATGAGTTGAGAAAAAACGAAATCTTGTCGTCACTGCTGACGTGTGTCAGGAAACATATCACGAACTACCGATCGACGCTCCGGATCCACTTCCTCTAATGTCAAGACTCAAGAAAACTTTAACTTTCTTACCAACGAAAACAAAATTTTTAAAATTTCCCAAAAAAAATTTTTCAAAAAAAAAAATTTGAAAAAATTTGAAAATAATACTTCTCAAAATCTTGCGTTTTTCTATCTATTAATTCCTTCCATTTCGGACCCCACGTTGGGCGCCATTTATGTAACGTAATTTATAATAAAATATTGTGAAGAAAATTATTAAAAATGATGATGTTAAAGACGACTTTAACTCATTTCATTAACTTTTATTCAAACTAGAGAGAGATAATAAGAACTCTAATGATAGTCATGATCGTCTCTCTCTATAGTAAACTCAAACACTATCCAAAAAAATGAAGAAGAAAAATTAATTCAAAACGCACGAAACGAGAACAAAACCCCAAAATGGACCTATACTCTACAAATCTCCAGATTTTTTTCATGACATTTGCTTCTCGCTACGTTGTGACTCGCTTTACTCTTGATTTACTTCTGCACTTCTCGAAACTTTCATCATGAACCATCACACTACCTTCTTTACCTATCCTTTCTAATTATCTGATCTACTCTCTAGCTCTTATAGGATTCTTATACATAAAAATTTATTAACGACGTTCTTTCGACGACTTTGAGAAATCGAAAGTATTCTCATCATCAGAAGTTACGACACTCACTCTGACGATAGAAATCCCCTCAACTCCCTTGGCAATCTCCAGAACGTCGGGTATACGAAGCTGGTATGTATACCTGTCTTCGTGACATTCTTGGATGAAAAAAAAAAACAACCGTACTCTAGAATATTTTCATCCAAAGTAAACTGCCGAGTCAGAAGTTACGTCTCGTTACATGACTCCGACTAGTTACTTGTCCGACGTAGAACCTTTACATACGTTTGCATACCATAAAAATAAAAATCTAACGCTATCGTCTTTAAGTGAGATATGCGGAAAGGGAATCCACTATACTTTCATAAAAGAAAGTAACTTGGCATGATTCATTGTCAGAAAATTATTTCTAGGCACACCCTCCAAAGAATCCTGACTTCCTGTCCACAGCCATCCACTCTTAGTACCCCTCGTAAACTTGAGAAACATCCGAGCAGCGTGGGACAGGAGTTGCTAGTGCTCAACCACCGCAGTTGGCCTGATATTTGACCGATTGCTTAGCTCGCCGCTATGGGGGGGATCTTGCTCTGGGTGCACTAGCGATTGTCACATCTGTTTACAGACCGCGACCTAGCTGATATTTGGCCGCCATGAAATTTTGTTGTGAGCTGGGGCCCGATACACAGGAAGTATTCACAGTTAGTAAAACGAAAACGGAATGATTTTGAAAGAAGTAAATTTTTTGTATTAGGGGTCACCGATGAACAAGCCCCTCGAGCATACTCTCACCCTACTCATCCTTGGTTCTACTACGCTCGATAAATTTTTACGAACCTCTGTTTTGTTAAGAGAAAAAAAACAAAGGTTTTGTTAAAAACCTCTCCTGGGGCTCTAGTCTGACTAACAGAGAAAAGGCCTAATTCAAAAACCTCTACCTAGCGGAACTGTGCCCCGGCCACCGATCAGGAGATCCTCTAAGGGCAATGCTGGGTGCCTGTTTACTGTTCCGCGACAACTCGCCCACTTTCAACCAATAAGAAGTCACCCTAATACCAAACTAACAACCTAACCGAGTGAAAAGCGCTTCTATCCATGTTAGTTAAACTAAAAACCCCACAATCGCCTTAACTGGAGCAACAGATGTCATTGTCCTCCTAGTGCTTCTTCATGACCTAACCTAAAGCGACAAGCTAAATGAAAACTCGTCCGCTTACCCATGTAAATGTCGAGTGCTCGGAGTGCATTTTTAGGCGTTGACGCTTAAGTTGAACTTCGTTTATCCAGAAGTCACGAGAATCATCATGCATAATTGAAGAGCGTGTTGCAAATAGTTCACTTTTCATTGAAAATTTTCATTCTTTTGAGGAAAGGTATATACTTCAGTATGCTAATTATTCCCATGGAGGGGGTTATAATACCCAAACCCCAACCCCTGTGCACGGGCCTGAATCTGATTAAAATATTCAGTAAAATACAATTAATTGAAATTATAAAATGTCTCAGATGGCGAATTTATTTTTTGCGCTGATAATTTAGTCGGGTATTTCGCGGATATTATAGAAATTAATGTTAGATCCTTATCGCTTAATTTCTTGAAAGCAAGGAAAGTAAAGCAAATATGTACAAAATGAACATGCGTTGTTGGCTTTAGGTCAATTAAAGTTTTATTTAAATGAAAAGACCAATGCTGTTAATTTTGTACGAAGTTTCGTCTATGATTATAGACATCATCAGTATTACAAATTAAGTTTAATCTGAGGAGAACAACATGGTGGGTTCCGTTAAACATTTGAAAAATCTTTAATGTAATGAGAAAATAATGAAAAAATAAATATGAACACGTTGGCTTTATCATTCAATTTTCCTTATTTTATTTTGTTTTAATTTTCATATCTTTGTTGATAATGTGTAATGTGAATAAAGTATTGTGTATAAGATAGTCCCAATAGTTGCAATATGAATGTGAGAAAGTGCAATATAAATTTAGTTTTGTTGTTGTGTTTTCAAACATTAAAACTATGCAGGTATAGCAAAACCTTTGACTATGGAAAATGGGAGAAAATGGAAGAGTATCCCAGTATATATCAAAGAAAACCGACATAGACTTAGATAAAGAAGCTTTAGAAGCATTTAAAACATTAAAAAAAACATTTAGTGAATGAAGTAGAACTTGCACAACCAAATTTTGAGAAAAAAATCGTCTTAACGACAGACGCCTCCAACGATGCAATAGGTGGAGTATTATCACAAGATGATAAACCCATCACATTTATTTCAAAACCATTGAACAAAACGGAAAGAAGTTACGCAACAAATGAAAAGTTATATGCCATTGTATGGGCATTGAAAGAAATTCGAAATTACCTTTACGGAGTTTCCAATTTGCTATTTCTCCACGAAACCCTAACGCAAAAATGAAAAGATGGCACTCAATTATTGAAGAATATGCTCCCAAAATTATATATAAACCAGGAAGTACTAACGTAGTAGCTGACGCGCTTTCCAGGAAAAATTTAAATAATTTAACTGACAGTTCCTCAACAGATGCTACTCAGCACTCTGCAGAAAGTAGTGACGACATCATTATAATGGAAACAAATAAACCTTTAAATGATTTTAAACAGCAATTTGTGATTGCAAAAAGGAAATTAAAGAATTACAGCTCATGAGAGAGTACAAAACTTTCCTAACAAAGTTAGACATATCATCGAATATAACACAATTGAAAATTTAATGACAATCTTAAAAGAATTTATCTGTCCAGGAATAGTAGCTTTCCAGAGGATCTATATGAAATTAAATCAATATTAGTAAAATCTTTTAATAATAAATTCTTTAAGACAAGATTATTTCCCAATGATATAACCAAGCAACATTTTCAGCACAACAAGCAAAGTACTTGACATGAATAGATGCATACTCTAAGTTTGTGTTAGTGAAACCACTGGAAGACAAATTAAACTTAGAAAACAAAGTTTTAGAATTCTTACAAATATTTCCCAATTGTAAAAAAATTACATTAGATAATGAAAGAGGATTTAAATCAATGGTATTTAAAAACATAATGGATAGATTAAACATTGAACTTTATTTTTGCGATTCAGGCCACAGTTCAACAAATGGTCAAATAGAAAGAATTCATTCTACACTAGCAGAAATAACTAGGTGTATAAAAGGTGAATAAGAATATATTGACACAACTGAAGCTTTACTTAGAGCAGTCCAACAGTATAATCAAACAATACATTCAGTTATAAGTTCCACACAATTTGAAGTCCTTTATAATAAAATTGAACATGATAGCTTACCTACTAAATTAAAAGAGGCACGAGGTAAAATGTTAGACAGAAACAATGCGAAAAGAAAAATTAAGACTTATAAACCCAAAGATGTAGTTTATGAGAAAATTCTACAATTTCAGAATAAAAATAAAATAAGTAATAAATATAAAAAGCAGGTAGTAAGAGAAGACTTAGGAAATAAAATAAGAACTAAAAATAGAACTATACATAAGGAAAATATTAAAAGTTAAATTACTTTTACTGTTTCAGAAAAATGGAAACTGCAACATTAATTTTACTATTTACATTTACTTTGGCAACTACTGACATAGTGGACTATACGAGGGAAAATAATTTAATTTTGGAAAATGGCAATACTGCACTTTATAACGAGTACGGAACAATTTTACATGTTACAAACATAACGTATTTCGAAAACATATTAAAAGAAACAGAATCCGAAATAAACAAAAATTATTTCAAAATTACATTAAACGAAAACGGTTTAATGGATCCGAGTAGAGATTCAGACACAACAATAATTAAATCACTTTTAGGACAGCTTGGATTGACAAAAAGATATAAAAGAATAATAAACGAAATAGGGCCAGTATGGAAATGGATTTCAGGTTCACTTGACAATGACGATGGTCTCACGCTCTGGACATTGACGCTGTTATTACTCATATTGTTGTCCAAGGGTCAGTTAAATAAGTTTTATTGTTTACTTCTACTTTTTGTAGTTTTTATATTCAAATGGGAAGGTAAATTTTCCGTATGAGCCATAAGTTCACTGCCCTTTCCGTTTATTAAACTGCGAGTGAACGGTCGATTAATTTTTGAATTTAAATTTTCAGTTAAGCCAACCGATTTATTGATTTTAGATATTTTATTTTGAGGGATTTTATGTAAAAGTTCATCAGTAAGGTTTTTGATGTCTAGATTAATAGAGTTAATTAATTTTGACATAGCTTCAAGTCTTTCAAATAAAATTGAGATTGGTGTAAATTCACATTTATCACACTTATAGAAAATATTTTTATTTGCGCAAATCAAATTTGAAAGTGATTTTTTTTATATTCGCACATCTAAAATGAATTAATAATCATTGCAGTGAAAACAGTTTAAATTCATGATGGTTTAATATAAAGAAAAAAAAATATTTTATATTGATAGTAGCTATAGATAATATAGATTATAGCGTAAATGCAAGTATGCAACACACACGTCTTATCGGATTGATGGTTGAACTTGGAATGAAAAAAAAAATTAATACAACAAAACTTTTATGATCTTTAATGTATTCTCAGAGAATTTTTTCCTACGACGTATCATTTCCGTTGTAAAAGCGTAAGTCCCAAAAAGGGGATCTTTAAACCCCTCCCCCTCCTCCAGCTCACCTCCCAGATGTCAGAACTTTTGGTATGTTAACTACTTAAGTACCCTGAACAGTATTCCGAAGGAATGGCTCAGGTCCCTGCTCACGCACTCTACACAAGGTAAGAATTTCTTGTTTTTACTCATATGAATTCTCCAATTAGCGAAAAACGCACCGCATACACATAACTAATAATGTGAATTTTTAACAGACTGGAAGGAATTATTTTTTCGCATGGAATGTAAGCGTACAGTATCATTTTAATACAAAATCTTTCTACTTGCAGCTTTTCGACATGCATGATCTTTCTGAGAACTCAATTGGAATTAGAAGAATGTAACTGCACTCATGCAACAACTCATGATATTTGTAAGAGTAATGGTCTTATAAACTATTCCTTTTGTAATTTTTCTTTTTTAGACCGTACAAAAAACTGTGACTTATCAGGAAAGCTATGCCTCTTGAATGGTAATTTTGTAACGAGAAAATGATCTCTGACCTATAATATGCAATAATGAAATAATTTTAATAGCGCAAAATTAAAGTCTTCCTTTATTTAAAGAATTAACTCGACAGTAATTAATATTAATTCAACTTTAAAACAGTTGTCTAAGTTTAACTCAAGAACAGGAATTGTTGATGAATTTACGCAGTGTGTGTGTGTCCACGAGACACAGATTTTAAAGTGTGCATTATAAATTAATATAAACACCGTTCACCTTCACTTAGAAATTCATAATAAATTTTATTTACATATGTATTTAGATTCCTTGAAAGTGTGGTAAAATCTTATTAGCTGACCACGCTTATTCACATTTAAAATATTTAAAATAAATTATATTTAAATATGTATTTAGATTTCTTGAAAGTGTGGTAGCAATTTATTAGCTGACCAAACATTTAAAATATTTAATTAATGTCACATAAAAGATGAACACTATGTTTAAAATTATAAATTATCTAATTCTTAAAGTGTCGGCTAAAAGCTGAAAGCTGAACGAACTGATTAATGTTGTAATAATTTAGGTTGTTTGTTCAAATAACGCATCGCATCGTTAATATTGCTTTACAGTCACTTAAGACCTTAACAAGTTTGGAATGTGATCGTTGGTGTAGTCAATAAAATTTGAACTTGATTGTTAACCAAAATCCATTTATTTTCATATTGATCCCGTAAAATGTTCCACGCTGGAATAAAATTGTTATCTGGTAAAGCGAATTTACAAACAATATCAAGCGCTTGATCCTTTGTTTTTGCGCGTAAATGAAACAGCTTTTGGACGTCACTTTGGAATGGTTGCTGTACACCTTGCAGCTTCAGAAATCGAAATCGAAAATTTTCGGAAAAAAAGAATTTGACTTCCTATTGCAACAAGGTATATGTCGATCAAGCAGCAGTCCCTGGTCCACCCCTTTGCAACTAGTACTCAAGAAAAATGGCGAATGGAGACGTTGCGGTAACTATTGGGTACGCAGCTACGGCACCCGATAGCTACCCAATCTCGCACATTCAGGATTTTGGTCATCAAAATGGTTTGGCAGCCACTCTCCTTTTTCTGATTTAAATTCAATCGTGCTCAATGCGGCTACAGCACTTATGATCGAGAATTATTAGCTCTCTACCTTTCCATTAAGCACTTTCAACACTTTCTTAAAGCGCGACCCTTCACAATTTTCACGGATCACAAACCTTTAACCTTCGCCTTTCGGCAAAGGCCATCTTTAGCTTCACCTCGACAGCTTCGCCATCTTAACCTAATTGGTCAGTTCTCAACTGACATTCAATACATTCCCCTTGCTGAAAACGTTGTTGCCGATACACTTTTGCGACTCGAAGAAATCACATTGCCAACACAAATCGATTTTCAAACCATCGCCAAAGCCCAAGCCAATGACCAGGATCTACATGATTGCGTTCGAAAAGGTCATTATCCCCGGTTCAACGGAATCAATTGTATGCGATACTTCAATCTATTTTCGTCGCCCATACATTCCCAAGGCTTTTCGAAAATCGGTTTTCGAAAATATTCATGGGCTAGTCCATTAAAGCGTACGAGCATCGGTCAAAGCAATGGCTATGATGGAATCAACAGAGATTGTCGCATTTGAGCAAGAGCTTGCATAGCCTGCCAAAAATCAAACATTTCAGAAGAAGTCCGAAGTCCAATCGGTAACTTTCCTCCGGTTTCGAAGCGTTTCGATGAGATTCACATCGACTTGGTAGGACCTCTTGCACCTTCTGAAGGTTTTCGATATTTGCTCACTGCAATAGACAGATACAGAAGATGGCCACAAGCGATTCCGATTAACGACATCACTGCGGAAAAGTCGCGAACGCGTTGTTTACAAATTGGTTTTCGCGATACGGTCTACCTTCTATTCTTTGTCACGGATCATGGGTCGCAGTACCTCTGGTTTATGCACTGAACTTTGCAAGCGTCTCCGTATTGAACATTTCCGTACGACGGCATATAACCTTAAAGCAAATGGTTTCCTGGAACGTTGGCACCGCACTCTCAAGGCCGCACACAAATGTTACAATGACATTGAATGGTTCAAAAAACCACCACACGTTTTAATGGGACTCAGAGCAACATATCGCGAAGAATTCGAAGCAAGCGCAGCGAAATTAGTATTCGGTCAAAATATTCGTTGACCGTCGGGTTTTTTCTTCGCAAATAACACCAATGTTCCTCACTCCGAATTCGTTAGGGAAATACATCGTCACTTCGAAAGCGTTCGTCGTTCCGCACCTACACGTCAATGCAATAACAAACCGTTTGTATTTAAAGAGCTTTAACATTGCTCTCTCTTGTTTTTGTCAGAGTCGATTCAGCACTGCAGCAATCTTACGAGGGACCATTTCGTGTTCTTTGTCGTGAAATTAAACATTTCAAAATTCTCATTAATGAAAAAGAGTCTATCGTCGGGATCGACCGCTTAAAGCCTTCTTTTACGGATACGGAACCCGAAGACCTCGTCGAGCAAATTAAGCCAAATCCGTTAGTAATTAAAAAAGTTTTATTTTCTGAAAACCAAAGCCACACGTCCGCGGAACCCGATCAAAAGACGCGAACACCAAGCAGATATGGTTGCAGCTCCCTGCACTCAACTGGCGGCGGAGTGATGTGAGTGGACTTATTAATCTACAACCACAAAGCAAAGGCACCCTGAACGCAACCCATGTTAATTAATGCGCCATAAGCCACTCACTGAACTTTCCGCCGAAGAAATTCATTGACTTGGGACCAAAGATTATCTAATAAAGATAAAAATCTATCGTTACGTCCGTCCCTCCGGTTACCCAATGTTTACTTTTTTTGCATTTTGCGTCTGTGAATACGTGTGAAGTTGGTGACGTGTACCAATAACAAATCGAGGTAGATTTTGTTGTTTTGACAGTTAAATTTTTTTCTTTTGTTATTTTAGTAAATTTCGTTTGTTTTTTAGTAATATTTAGCAACAAAATAATAATAATACATGCTTTCAATATTTGAAATAATATTTTTAAAAATAAGTCTGAATTATTTTTATTAATTAATTTCCCTCAAAACAACAAAATGATTTCCTTCAGAAATCAAAAGGAATCGCTACGCTTTTTAGACACGTACACCCCAAGTTGTTGGCATATCGTGGCAGAAACCGTGGTGTACTCTTTTCTAGATACCACATGTGCTGTGGGCTGGTCCAAAGACACCGGTTGATGTAGGAGTCGTTGTCGAAGATAAAAACTACCCCCAAACACAGACCGAATAATAGTACGAAACCAAGTGAAAGCATGACTGGAAGAAGGGATTATACAGCGAAGTAAATCTGAATACGCTTCACCCACCGTACTGGTAGCGAAGAAGGATGGAAGCAAACGATTGTGTTGAGATTATAGGCATCTCAATAAGAAAATAATCAGAGACAATTTTCCAATGGCGCAAATGGATGAAGTGATCGAACGTCTTCAAGGCGCCAAAGTGCTTACAACATTGGACTTGAAGAACGGGTTCTTCCATGTTCCAATGGATCCCGAGTCCAGGAAATATACATCGTTTGGCACTTAAGACGAGCAATTTGAATTTTTGTACGTTTCATTTGGAATATCAAATTCGCCAGCGATATTTGTAAGGATATTAGTCCTCGTGATCTATAGGATATTAGTCCAAGATCGAGTCGTAGAGGCATATTTGGACGACCTCATCATACCATCCCGAAACGAGGACGAGGGTATTCTGAAATTGAAGTTTGTGTTGGAAGTTGCAGAGGGATATGGATTTAGGCTGAACTGGTAGAAGTGTCAATTTTTAAAGACGAAGGTAAACATCTTAGGATATATAATCGAGAATTGCACCATCAAGCCGTCTGAGGAGAAAACCAGAGCTGTTGCATAATATCCGTTACCGAAGGATCAAAAGACGCTTCAAAGTTTTTTGGGACTGTTGTCATATTTTCGCAGATTTATAGAAGGAAATGCATCGATTGCGAAACCATTGTCTAATTTGTTGCGGAAAGACGTGAAGTTTGTTTTGGAAGAAGAACAAGTGATTGCAAATGAACAATCACTAAGGAAGCGGTTATTGAAGTACCTGTACTTAAATTCCTTAATCCCGATGCAGAGACTGAAATACCTACAGATACTGAGAGTTGCTAGACGGGCAATGTTTCTACAGGAATTTAATTACGATATCGAACATTGCTCGAGTTCTAAGATAAGACATGTCAAATCACCGAATTAAGGAGGCACAGCAGCGAGATGAAAGCAGTACGCAAGATTTTGGAAAAGGATCAGTATGAAGATTTCTTCATGAAAGCAGGGGTGTTATGCAAGGATCCCTTCAAGAAACTTGTTGTAATACCAACCGATACGGAAAGAGAGATGATTGGTATCGCTCACCAGCAGGGGCATTTTTCCGTTAAGAAAACACAAGACCTGCTGGAAAAAACATTTTATATACCGGGTGTGACCAAGAAGGTAACCGAACCATACCTTGGTAGTGGTTGACGCGTTCTACAAATTCGTCTGGCTCTATCCAACGAAGAGTACGGGAACGGCAGAGGTTGTGGACAGGCTAAAAAAGCAAGGACGTATCTTCGCTAATCCGTGAAGGATCATAACGGCCAGTGGTATGGCATGTCAACTGTGTTTGAGAGTTATTGCAAAGAAGAGGATATACAACATCTGACAATCGCAACAGGGGAACCACGAAGGAATGGTCAGGTGGAAGGTTTGCGGGTCGCTGTAGGAGAGCCAATGGCTCAACCTCAGCTCACTTAGTTCAATGTAGACCCATTGTGATGCCCATTTGAGGGTTTACCAATTCTTCATCTTAACATACTCGTAGTCCATAATTAGTTCCTTAGTATCATCCCGGGATGTCCAACCATCCGTTTCCTCTTATGAATCTATACAGATTTGTTATTGGGCACTCTGATAGTTCTTTGATGTTTTCGAAGAAGTATTTAACCAGAGTTTTATTTCTTACATGGCAGAGACTGGGGCAGTGACAGAGGTAGTGGGTTATATCCTCATGTTCTTCCTTGTCACTACAACCTCTACAAAGATCGTTTTCAGTTAGACGTAGTTTTTTGCCGTGATATCTTAGCATGTTATGGCCAGTTAAAACACCTACCAACGTCGATACTGACTTCCTGTCTTTTTGAATGATTGCATTCGTTCTATTTTTATTTTACTGCGGCCACAGTTTTCTAGCTACCTCACAAGTGTTTAGGTTTGCCCATCTTGAGTAAGCTTTTGCCAGGATTTCACACATTATCTTAAGTTTGAGGTCGCATAACGGAGGTTTTACGCTCTTTCCTGAGAGTTCTAGGCTAAGTGCTCAGCCTCTTCTTGCCAATTCATTGGCTTTTTCACTTCCCATAATATCCGCGTGACCGGGGACAGCAGAGTGTTATACTATGCAGTGTGGCAAGAACTTTAAGCTCTTCGCGACAGCTATTCACAAGCTTGGACTTTATTTCAACAGCAGAAATTGCTTTTATCGCTGCCTGGCTATCGATGAGAATGGTAATATCCTCTCGGGGTAGTGCCATCATTGATGCCACTCTGTCTTCTTTCGTTACTGCTGGAACCTCTGCTTGGAATACACTGCTGTTATTGGGTAGCCTGATCGAGACTTCTATATTCAGAGCATCTGAGAAGAAGCCAGCCCCAGTACCTATATCCATTTTTGAGCCGTCTGTAAAGATGGATTTGGTTGTAGGTTGTAAGACTCCTCTCTACTTGGGAACAACAATCATTGGAATGGTCTTTCAAAATCTGTAAAGGGAACGATGTAGTGAGACTCTATATTGTTTCTGTGTGGATGTTCAAAATTTCAGAGTGTCCAGTTAAACTGGATCCCCATAGCGCTTTTCGCTGCAGTTTCCTGCATATAAAGGTCAAGTGGCAGAAGGTTGAGTATGGTTTCTAAGCCTGACGTAGGTGTCGTGCGCAAGGCACTGATCGATCCAATGCATGCAAATGTCTGGATGATAGTCAACGCCTTAAGGTTTGTAGCTTTATTAGCGGCTTTCCACCAAACTAAGCATCCATACGTCAGTATTGTTCTCACTATCGCAGTGTTCATCCATAGAATTACCTTGGGTTTTGGGCCCCAGTTTTTCCCGAAAATTCTGCTGCATGAGTAGAATGCGATGGATGCCTTTTCGACTCTTTCTTGGACATTCATTTTCCAGTTCAATTTCCTATCAAGTATGATTCCGAGATATTTCGCGATTTCGGATAACTTGTGGGGTGTGCCTTCAATGGATGGCAGATGGAATTGTTTAATTATTCGTTTGTTCGTGAATAGAACTAGTTCTGTTTTTTTGGGGATTAGTACCTAAGCCGCATTTTCGGGCCCATTTGTTCAGTGTGTTTATAGCTCTTTGGAGGATATCAATGGTGGGGTCTAGGAATTTCCATGTAGCCATTCGGACTAGGTCATCTGCGTAGTCAATGACTTTTATTCCATTAGTATTAAGCAGTACTAAGACCTCATTCACCTCGCCTTGGGGTATACCTTTAGAGGCAATAATTTTTAATTCTGTGTTAGCGAGGGAGGTAATTACGTTTCTTTTGTTTAATATGCTTAGTATTATTTGAGTAATACTGTTGTCAATGTTCATGCTTATGAAGTTTCTTTCTATAGCACTAGCCTCAACATTGTTGAAAGCGCCTTCAATGTCGAGAAAGGCTGCTAATGTATATTTTTTTTGATCGAGTGATTTGTCTATAGTACTGACTACTGCATGAAGGGCAGTTTCAACACTTTTTCCTTTCATATACGCATGCTGGTTCTGGGATAAGGTTTTTGGATTAAACATGCTACGATGCATCGAGTAGTTTCTCGAATGTCTTAAGCACAAACGATGTTAGGCTTATTGGTCTGAAATCTTTTGGCGTAGTATGAGTTGGTTTACCGGCTTTGGGTATAAATACAACTTTGTTAGTTTTTGTGGGATTTCTATATGGTTCTTTTTGTTTTATATTATCTCCAATTTCAAATTTAATACTTCTGTGGTCAGAAAAGGAAGGTTTGGTAGATACTTTCCAGCCACTTAACGAAAAAGAGTTAGAGTTGTTTATAAGGGTTATGTCTAGCACTTCCCTTCTATTTCTAGTAACGAATGTTGGTTCGTTGCCTATGTTTTCTATAACTTAGTTATGTTTTATAATAAATTCAAGAATTGACTCGTGGGTTGGTGTTTGTACTACCCCATTGTACATGGGTTTGTGTTTGTACTACCCCATTGTATATGGGCTGGTGTTTGTACTACCCCATTGTACATGATGCGAGTTAGCATCACATCCGAGGACAAGGTCCTACCTTTCATCCGTCCCATGTGGCATGTAAATTGATGCGAAGACGATTGGATAGCCATTCTGTCGTTCGCATTTTACAGCAGTCTGGCCAATATTGCTGTGGGTGGATAAAAGAAATAGGTTAACCTGACTTTTAGCTACAATGCAAGTTTGAACTGTACATTCATTGTTCTGTGGAATGGCATACATTACCAAGTTTTTCGATCTTAGCCCTCGTATTTGACCTCGAACTACACAAGGCTCTTGCACCAGAGCTAGATCAATATTTCCTCTTGTCATAGCATGTACTAGGTTGGCGCCAGCGACTTTGCTGTGATGAAGATTAATTTGGCGTATTTTCATGCCGGCTAGTTGTTTCCCCGCTTTTCTTCTTATACACTGTCACAAATGGTCTTATCTTGCATCGGGTGATGCCGACGCAAATTTTGTAGCCACATTTGCGCAGTAGTGGCATGGATTTATGACTGAGCCTCACCACAAACTCCATGCCTTTGTCGTTGTGGGGCCATATTTCCTCCACCTGCCAGTCCTTACTTAAAAGTTCTGGGTTGAGGCTTTGGATGTTGAGCTGCACTCTTTCTTTCGGCAGATAAGGGCCAGGAAGGAATAGACGACCCTTAGGTTTGGCGAATTCTAGAAGTTCTTTCCTATCGCAAAGACGCAGGTTGGCTTTTGGCCATGGGGCTTCCGTATTAGCGATGAACTTCTTCAACCATTTGAGGGTTTTCACGTCCTCACACTCCATCACTTTAAATCCTTTCAGAGATGTTAGCTGTCCAAAGTGCGGGATATGCCCAGCCACTTTGTACGAGTCATTCACCCCATCGAGGATTCTGACTCTAATCTCCATTGGTCATCTGTCAGCCTCCGTTCTGGATCACCAAAGTCAACAACTGCGACCCGGTGACTGTCTCTGGCCACATTGGATACAGATCTCGGTTTTTTGTTTTGTTTGGGTTGAGGGGAGAATGTGTCGTCATGCCTTCCAATTTCACACAAACCGCAACTGGCTTCGGTCCCTTGTTTACTACACCGGCGGCATTTGTTGATGCCAAAGGCGAGGGTTGAGCTTTGTCATGCCCTCTCCAAGCTTCCTTGCGGGTTCCCTACTGCAGGACGGCACATTCTCTAGGGTTTCTCTAGCTCTAGTTAACGATACTTTTTGTCTTTCCGTTAAGGAGCTGGGTTCTGCTGGGTTCTATACCCTTGAGGCGTTGGAGCGTTCTTCTGGCGTTACGTATTCTATTCGGGCCGTACTTCAGCGATGCTGTTTGAATGTCAGCCTGAACAGTACCTCCTGCTTTGGTTTCCCTCTGCAAGGAGGGCTTGAGCCTGTCACAGAACTAGGTGCTCCCATCTTTCTCTCAGATGTTGTTGTTGGCTTCGAGTTCACTAGTACCACTTTTCGTCCGGACGGTCTTAAGCCTGTCATAGACTCGGATGACTCCACATTTCCGCTCTTGCTTGAGACTACCATTGGATTAGTGTTGCCCGAAGGAACACGACTCCGTAGGTAGGCACGAGCAGCTTGAAGCCTAATTTGTTCCCTATCGCTGAGATTTTCCCACTTTTTCCCTTCCAGAGCCCTAATCGTCTTCTTGTAGCTTTTAATTCTGCTTCGGTTAGAGGCTATTGACGATGTTGAAATGGACGAGCCAGCAAGGGAGACAGTGAACATGAAACCCTCGAATTCTTTATTCGGGGCGAATGATCCGCCAGGATAGCTGATTATGGGATTGACGACAGTTAACATACAACTAGTAACCTACACATACACAAACAACGAACCGACAACATACGTAACCAAAGGGACGAACGAAAGACAGGGTAATGGGGAACAGCGCCCCTTCCAAATACCAACCAGATTCCTTTAATTTCTTGTAACAATTCAGTCATTAAACTCATATTGTAGCGATCGGTCGTTTTGCTGTGAAGTCGTTTAGTTCAATAAAGAAAACTATATATTTAAATATTAACCCTGGACATAGCATTTTATTTTGAATATTTTGGAAAGACGTTTTAAACTAAATTTTATGGTAAGAGCCGACCTTACATATATGCTTCATGACATGCTTAATGGTAGAAAGTTTGTTGTCAAAAGTGGAAATGTAACTTCTACCACAACTTTTGATATTAAAAATGGTTTTCAGCAAGGAGCTGTGAACTCGCGGATTCTTTTTAGTATTTACACCATCGATCTGATAGGTAGTCTCGATCATGCAATTGCGTATACCGATGACCTTGTAGCGTACAGGAAGGGTCCAAAAGTTGAAGTCATCAGAATTCTCTTTCAGCGTGACTTGGACAAAATTCAGCGATATTGTGATGACCGGAATTTAAAAATTAACTTTCAGAAATCAAAAACTGTACTGTTTAGAACCCCTTTGTCTAAAGCTTCTAGGGATACAAGAAAGAACTGGAGAAATCTAGTGATCGTTGGACCAAGTGGACATCTGCTGGCAAGTAAAGATGTAGTAAAGTAACTAGTATCTGGCTAGTTCAGTATCTATATTTCAATCGACATATAGATGCTGCTCTGGCCAGAGCTAGGGCCAGACAAGCGTCTGACAAGATGGTTGTTTTATAGCAGCCGCCTTGAAAACAGAATGAAGATGATTTGCCACATGGCCCTTATCTGGCCGATGATTGCCTATGGGTGCTCCATCTCAAATAGAAAAGATTCGGGTGTTTGAGGGCGGTGTCTTAGGATCTGTCTTGGATTACACAGAACACCAGAGTCGGAGTACAAACATTATTATATTATATAAACACGATAATTTCTGAATTAGACAGTCGGGGCTGATACAGGATAGATTGGCGGTTCCATTAATCTACCACGTCGGCCGTAGAACTGTGGATCGGCTCCTGTATGATCGAGACTTCGGCTCTGGGAACGGAGCAGAGCGTCTGCGGTTCAGTAGAACTGTGCACCTTTGGGACAGAAAGGACTACGATAAGCAAGTCGAAAAATACTGGTGGTTAGGGGACCACCTTGATATTGATGGTTGACCAAAGTTGTTGCCTTGGCCGACCTACCTACGTATTTTTAAGTATTAATAAGCATATTTTATGTAGGACAGTGGTGGCCCCAAAAAAATTATAAAACTATAAAATTGCGTTTGTTTGTGGGTATGTGCATTTGGCGCTGTTTTATATGTATATATGGCAATATATGCATATAAAGGGTGTTTTTTTTCGAGGTATAGAACTTTAAGTTGGCATTACTTTTCAAGACGGCAACCGATTTAACAGATGTCAAGTGATTTATTCTCAGTTTGATTTGGAAATTCATCAGGAATAGACTCACGCCTGAACAACGCTTGCAAATTGTGTCGAATGGACCCAAAACGAGAAGTCCGTTGTTCCCGATTTTTATAAGCCAATTTTGTTTAGCGATAAAGACATCTGGTTGAAGGGCTACGTCAACAAACAAAACTGCAGCATTTGGAGGGAAGCTAATCCTCAAGTGTATGTCGAAACACCGTTACATCCAGAAAAACTGACTGTTTGGTGCACTTAATGGGCTGGTGGAATCATTGGTCCGTACTTCTTCAAAAACGATGATGGCCACAACGTTACAGTCAATGGTGATCGGTATAGAGCCATGATTACTAACTTTTTCATTCCTGAATTGAACAATCATGATGTCCAGCAGCTGTGGTTCCAACAAGACGGCGCAACATGTCACACAGCTCGTGCCACAATCGATTTGTTGAAAGACACGTTTGGTGACCGCCTAATTTCACGTTTTGGACCTGTGAATTGGCCTTCAAGATCTTGTGATTTAACACCGCTAGACTATTTTCTGTGGAGTTATGTAAAGTCATTGGTCTATACGGATAAGCCACAAACGCTTGACCATTTGGAAGACAACAATCGCCGTGTTATTGCCGATATACGGCCACAAATGTTGGAAAAAGTCATCGAAAATTGGACGTCCAGATTGGACTACATCCGCGCCAGCCGTGGCAGTCATATACCAGAAATCATATTTAAAATGTAATGCCACAAGATTATCTTTCGAATAAATAAAAAAATCATGTCAATCGAATATTCCATCGTTGTTTTATTGCAATTTAAAGTTCTATACCTCTAAAAAAAACACTCTTATATGGGCGTGTGTGCATATGCATAGGCTATTGCAGAAAAAAATCCTGCTGGTGTCTGTTCTAGTTTAAAGTTATTTTAAGTATTTTTAAGTAGTTTTAAGTTATTTACGTATATTTTTGTTTTATTTAGGTTAATTTAGTTGTATTAAGATAATGGGTAGTTTAAGGTTTTATATATACAGAATAAAAGACATCAGAAACGAGTTTTTTTATTATTCTCTCGTTAGTTTTAAATTATACTGAATTTTAAATATAAGCTAGTCTTTACGCCGAAAGAAATTTTTTTTTTTATATTTAGTTATGAATTACGAGCGTCTGCATGGGCCAGTTAGTTAGTTATGTTATTCTGTAAGCCAATTTTTAAGTTTTTTGTCTAGCATTTAAGTTGTTAAAAGTAAAATGAAAAATAAAAATTGAATTTACAAAAAAAAAAAAAAATGTTTTGGACTGCGGTGCGGTGGGTCGCACGTTCGATCTCTGGTTGAGGCAAGTAAGGTTTTTCCAATTATAAATCCTTAAGGAAACACTTAAAAAGAAACAATTGCCTTCTTTAAAAAGTCTTGTAACAACTTTTCAGCGAAGCAAAAAGCCTGTCGTAGCAAAGTATTGTTTCCTTTGAAAAGCCTTCACAAGGCCTTATCCAAGCAGTTTATGAAGAGTTAAAACTACAGTTGTTATAGAAGTAAGAAAATAGCTTCTATGGTCCTTTATGAAAATTGTAACTGGGGTGAGGTCTTTAATATTTGAGATTAGTTTTTGTTTAATAAGTGAAATAGATCTTCCTGCGTTGGAGGCGATGATGATATCGTCAACGAAAATTCCAATTATAGTTCTTTCATCATCATCGATTTTGAAATGTAGACAATGTTCGTATTTTGACTATGATAATTTAATGTCCTTTAAGTGAATGTCCAGAGTCTTATTCCATTGTCTACTTACCTATTTAAGACCATAAAGAGCTTTGTTAAGACGGCAGGCAGTCAATGGATATTTGTCCGGCTACTTCATAAAAACTTCTTCGTCACGTTTTCCATTTAAGAAATCTGTAGACACAACCAAATGATTGAGCTCTAAGTCATGTTCCATGTTCCACTGACAAAGAATATATAAATCACAACGAACTTTATCGTATTAATTGCGCGTAGGTCTCCAAATAGTCAACACCATATTTTTGGCTCCAGCCTTTAGCTACTAAACGTGCTTTTCTTCAATCAACTTCTCCATTAGGCAAAATTTTTGATTTATAAACCCACCTGCTTTCAATAGCTTTCCGCCCCTCTGGCAGGTCACAGAGATTCCAAGTATAATTTTGCATAAGACAACTGTATTCCAAATTAATTGCCTCAATCCATTCATCTCTATGAGAGGAATCTATTGCTTTCTAAAAACTTGACGAATCATCTCCTTGTGAACAAGGTTGCCACAATGTTACAAGTCTAAAAAAACTGTTACACTTTATCTTAATTTAATTTTTCTATTAACTTTTTTTTCCTATTTTGTTACACATTTTCCAACAAATGTTTTTTCTTCGTTTTGTTAGAAAAAAATATGGAATTGGTAAATATGACATAAAATGCAAATGCAAAGTATAAGAATACGTATGAATGAATGAATGAATAAATTTAGGGGTTATGGTGCACTTCGACCTTTAGATCTATTGTGCCCCCTTTACTAGGGCTGGATGATTGACTCATTCTACAGCTCTTCCTCCATCTTAATATCTTTATGGAATGATAGTATCTGGAGTGCTTGTAGAGAGGGTAATTCGCTCTACTCTATCTGGTAACTTCCCAGATGTTTTATTCTTTTGTGCATTATCGCCTCCAACTTTCCTAGAATTTGATTTGGCGTTTCTTCTTGGTCGTCGCAGAATCTGCAGGTTGCACTACTGGATATACCTAGGATGTTTAGGTGTCTTTTAAGTTTGCAGTGACCACTGAGGAAACCCGTTAAGATTCTAAGTTTGTTTCTACTCAGGTTTATACAAGCTTTAAATCGTTTTTGGTTATAGTTCCCAAGAAGCATTTTGGCTTGTCTCAGTTTAGGGAGTTCTTTCCAGTTGTTGGTTCTTTTTGCCTCCTCTTCCGCTTTGATTTGATTTTTTATCACAATTTCACCTATCGCGTAATAGGGTTCCGGCCCAATCATGGGTGCCACTGCCCCTGCCTTAGCCAAAACATCAGCTTCCTTATTTCCCTCAACTCCAACATGTCCTGGGACCCAGTATAATGTTACAGTGTTGTTTTTGCATAATTTGTTGAGTTCGTTTAAACTCTCCCAGCTTCGAGCTGATTACGGAATTGAGTGCTTTGAGTGCAGCTTGGCTGTCTGACATCTGGCTCCGGTATCAAGTAGGGGTGCATATTTGGATAGTGAAGTTAATTCCTTCAATTCTATACACTAACCTACACCAATTCCCTCTTTTGCGAAACGCATGATTGCCCCCTTGGCAGATCTTTCACTTGCCATGTGTAATGGTGTCAGGTCAAGAATGACCTCCATTGCTGCTGTTGGGCATGTTCTCATTGCTCCAGTTATACATAAGCAAGCGAGCCTTTGCACTTTTTCTAGTGTTTTCTTAGTCTTTTCAAGTTCGGTTCTTTTGTGCCACACAACAGCACCATAAGTGATTATGGGTCTGACCATCATGGTATACATCCATCTAAGGATGTTTGGTTTGCACCCCCATGATTTTCCTGCAAGTCTCTTGCATATCATAAGGGCTTTTGTGGCTTTCCCGACAGTAATCTCTAAGTGTTTGTTGAAAAGGAGTTTGCTGTCTAGTGTAATGCCTAGATATTTGACCTCCTTCTTCAATTCTATTACTTCATTATCTAACCTGATAGGTTTTATATGCTTAAGAAGTCTTTTATTCGTAAATGGTATTATTGTGGTTTTTTCTGGGTTTATATTCAAGCCCACTCATATGCACCATTTTCTTGTCATTGACATCCCTCTTTGAATTATGTCACAGAGAGTTTCCTCAAATTTCCCATGGGCTATTAAAACAATGTCATCGGCAAAGCCTATGCATCGTATGCCATTAGTAGTTAGACATTCTAGCAACTCATCTACAACAAGACTCCACAGCAAGGGTGACAATACCCCTCCCTGAGGACAACCTCTTGTCGTGATTATTTTCTGGATGCTTGACCTGGCATGTGCTTCTGCCGTTCTTGTACATAGAATACGTAAGGTAAGGTATATATATTTTTATAATTTCCATTTTAGATCTTCTAGACACGACAATTTGGGTACATATTTACCTTCCATCAAGTTTTAAAGCAGGAAAACCGAGCTTTTACATATGAAATTTTTGTTTTAGATTTTTGTTACAATTCTATTGCAATTCTATTCTAAAAATCTTGTAACACTTTCGCGACGACCTGCGGCAACACTGCTTGTGAATAAAACTTTTTTTCAATTTTCAATGATATTCAATGAAAACAAAAATATTAATAATTTCTGTTCCGCTACCTTCTAAACTATCATTTTCTTCTGCATGCTTATAAAAAGAGAACATTTTCCTCCAAAAAATTTAAAAAGAGAACTTCAGAAAAAATAATTGTGTTTAAGAAAAATTTTTTATTGAACCTCTCACTTCATATTTTTCATCAATCCAGATCCTTCTATATTCAGAGCTTCTGAGAAGAAGCCAGCCCCAGTACCTATATCCATTTTTGAGCCGTCTGTAAAGATGAATTTGGTTGTAGGTTGTAAGACTTCATAATTAATCCACTTCTCTCTACTTGAGAACAACAAGAATTGGAATCGCCTTTCAAAATCTGTAAAGGGAACGATGTAGTCAGACTCTACATTTGTTCTTGTGTGGATGTTTAAAATTTCAGAGTGTCCAGTAAAACTGGATCCCCATAGATTCGATTGGCTAATCCTGAGAGCGCTTTTTGCTGCAGTTTCCTGCATATAAAGGTCAAGTGGCAGAAGGTTGAGTATGGTTTCTAAGCCCGCCGTAGGTGTCGTGTGCAAGGCACTGGTTGATCCAATGCATGCAAGTCTCTGGATGTTAGTCAACGCTTAAGGTTTGTAGCTTTATTAGCGGCTTTCCACCAAACTAAGCATCCATACGTCAGTATTGTTCTCACTATCGAAGTGTACATCCATAGAATTATCTTGGGTTTTGAGCAACAGTTTTTCCCGAAAATTCTGCTACATGAGTAGAATGCGATGGATGCCTTTTTGACTCTTTGGACGTTCATTTTCTAGTTCAATTTCCCATCAAGTATGATTCCGAGGTATTTCGCGATTTCAGATAACTTGAGTGGTGTGCCTTTAATTAATGGCAGATGGAATTGTGGAATTATTCGTTTGTTCGTGATAGAATTAGTTCCGTTTTTTCATTGATGGTGTCTGGGAATTTCCATGAAGCCATTATGACTAGGTCATCTGCTTCATCCCATTATTATTAAGCAGTACTAAGACCTCATTCACAACTAATAAACACAGCAGTGGTAAAATGACCCCGCTTTGGGGTTTACCTCTTGAGGCAGTCATTTTTAATTCAGTGTTAGCGAGGGAGGTGTTTACTTAGGTGTTTTGTTTAATAGGCTTGATATTATTTGATTAATACTGTTGTCAATGTTCATGCTTATTAAGTTTCTTTCTATAGCACTAGCCTCAACATTGTTGAAAGCGCCTTCAATGTCGAGAAAGGCTGCTAATGTGTATTCTTTTTGATCGAGTGATTTGTCTATAGTACTGACTACTGCATGAAGGGCAGTTTCAACACTTCCTTTCATGTACGCATGCTGGTTCTGGAATAAGGTTCTTGGATTAAGCATGCTACGTATAAATACATCGAGTAGTTTCTAGAATATTTGAAGCACAAACGATGTTAGGCTTATTGGTCTGAAATCTTTTGGCGTAGTGTGAGTTGGTTTACCGGCTTTGGGTATAAAGACAACTTTGACTTCTCGCCAAGTTGCGGGTATATGTGTGTGCATAATACTTCGCATGAATAGTCCTTTTGACACTGGTATTAACAGGTGCTTTGCCTTTTGAAGCATTATTGGATTAAACCATCAATGCCTGGTGATTTGTTTGAGGAGAAGGAGTCAATTGCCCACTCTATTCCCTTCTCACTAAATACTTTTTACGGGACTATATTACTGTGGGAATTTTCGTGGTTGGTAACTGAACTGTGCCCGGTTCGGTCTGCGTCTTAACACACCCAGGGAAGTGTGTATTTAGTAGAAGTTCTATTGTTTCGGTGCAGGATTGAGTCCATCTGCCATTGATATCTATAGATAGCCAGGGATTATCGGTTCCTTTGAAAGGATTTTTCTCAATCTTGCTGATTCAGTGTATCCCTCAATGTCATTGCAGAAAGTCCACCAAGATGTTCGTTTTGCACTTTGGGTTGCGTTTTTGAACTTTCTTTGACCTTCTTTGTAGAGGTTCCATTTCGACTCTGCATTGCTTCTTCTTGCATTGAAGAGTTGTCTGGCTTCTTTTCTTAGATGTTGCAACTCTTTATTCCACTAATAGGGTGAGGTTTTTGAACTCGGAGCTATTACGGGGCATGATGTTTCGTATGCGCTTTTGAGAATCAGGTTCAGTGTCTCAACCGTAGTGTCAATATGTTTAGGTGACTCATAATTCAGGCCTTGTAATATGTCTTAGTTAGTTTTTCTGGGATTTCTATATGTTTTTTTTTGTTTTATACTATCTCCAATTTCAAATTCAATACTTCTATGGTCAGAAAATGAAGTTTCGGTGGATACTTTCCAGCCACTTAACGAAAACGAGTTAGAGTTATTTATAAGGGTTATGTCTAGCACTTCCCTTATATTTCTATTAACGAATCTTAGTTCGTTGCCTATATTTCCTATAACTTATTTATGTTCCATAATAATTTCAAGAATTGACTCACCTCGTGGGTTGGTGTTCGTACTACACCAATGTTCATGATGCGAGTTAGCATCACATCTTAGGATAAGGTCCCATCTTTCATCTCGAGCTTTTTTGACAAGCTCCTTCGTCATTTCGTTGGGTTGATCATCCGTCCCATGTGGCATATAAATTGATGCAAAGACGAGTGGATTGCCATTCTGGTGCTCGCATTTTACAGCGGTCTGGTCAATATTGCTGTTGGCGGATAAAAGAAAAAGGTTAACCTGACTTTCAGCTACAATGCAGATCAATATTGCCGCTTGTCATAGCATGTACTAGGTTGGCGCTAGCGGCTTTGCTGTGATGAAGATTAATTTTTCGTAGTTTCATGCCGGCTAGTTGTTTCCCCGTTTTTCTTCTTATTCACTGTCACAAATGGTCTTATCTTGCATCGGGTGATGCCGACGCGAATTTTGTAGCCACATTTGCGCAGTAGTGGCATGGATTTATGACTGAGCCTCACCACAAACTCCATGCCTTTATCGTTGTGGGGCCCCATTTCCTCCACCTGCCAGTCCTTATTTAAAAGTTCTGGGTTGAGGTTTTGGATGTTGAGTTGCATTTTTTCTTTGCAGATAAGGGCCGGAAAGGAATAGACGACCCTTACGTTTGGCGAATTCTAAAAGTGTTTTCCTATCGCAAACACGCAGGTAGGCTTTTGGCCACGGTGATTCCGTGTTAGCGATGAACTTCTTCAACCATTTGAGGTTGAAGAAGCACTCCATCATTTTAAATCCCTTCAGAAATGCTAGCTCTCCAAAGTGCGGGATATTCCTAGCCACTTTGTACAAGTCATTCACCCTATCTACGATTCTGACTTCAATTAATCTCCATTGGTCATCTGTCAGCCTCCGTTCTGGATTACCAAAGTTGACAACTGTGACCGGGTGACTGTCTCTGACCCCATTGGATACAGTTCCCGGTTTTTTGTTTTGTTTGGGTGGAGGAGAGAATGTACCATCATGCCTACCTCTTTTTACACAAACTGCAACTGGCTCCGGTCCCGTGTTTACTACACCGGTGGCATTTGTTGATGCCAAAGGCGATGGTTGAGCTAACGATACTTTTTGTCTTTCTGTTAAGGAGCTGGGTTCTTTACCTCTGAGGCGTTGGAGCGTTCTTCTGGCGTTACGTATTCTATTCGGGCCATACCTCAGCGATGCTGTTTGAATGTTAGCCTGAACAGTACCTCCCGCTCTGGTTTCCCTCTGCAAGGAGAGCACTGTACAGACACTGCCTATAGTCTTGTGCCTGTATGATCCCGACAGGCTTGAGCCTGTCACAGAACTAGGTGCTCCCACCTTTCTCTCAGATGTTGTAGCTGGCTTCGAGTGCACTGGTACCACTTTCCATCCCGACGGGCATAAACCTGTCACAGATTTGGGTTAACCCATTACTCTCTATAAGTTCGGGTATACATTGGGTGCTGCCTGCGACATGTGAACAACAGGTTGATCAGTCTGTGGGGGTTACACCTTTAAGTATTCCTGAACTTTATTTAGGTTCATGTGAGCATCGGACGTGTTCGTCCGTAGTCCCAACGAGCCTAAACCTGTCACAGACTCAGATGACTCCACATTTCCGCTCTTGCTTGTGACTACCATTGGATTAGTGTTGCCCAAAGGATCACGACTCTGCAGGTAGGCACGGGCAGCTTGAAGCCTATATTGTTCCCTATCGCTGAGATTTTCCCACTTTTTTCTTTCAGAGCCCTAATCGTCTTCTTGTAGCTTTTAATTTTGCTTCGGTTAGAGGCTACTGACGATGTTGAAATGGACGAGCCACCAAGGGAGACAGTGTCATTGTCACCTAGGAATAAATTTCCTAGATCCATGACACTCTCTCCAATGCTGCCTTCGGAAGTAGCCTTAAGGGCTGGAGAAGATTCGAGAAGGAAGCTCTCCTCTTCTTCTGTCATGTTGTGGTTGATTGAATCGGCTTCCGTTAAGAACTTCGTGCCCGATTCTTGCAAATCGTCCCCTGTTGTTTTTGTATTGTTTTTTTGTTTGTTCATATTTGTTCACAGTATGGGGGAAGGAAAAGTCCGTCTGCGTATCACCCCCCGTACACATCTAAGGTCAGGTTACTCTTCGATTTGACCCGGTTTCGAAGAGGTCCGGTAGAATACAGCCGGTATACCCCTTGGCACCAAACCATCCAATAGGCACGGTGACGTAACACCCTGGACTAAAGGATGGGCAGTTCTTGGTTCGTTACTCAAAATCACTGTAGATCCAGGTTTCCCCAGATTCACAGATTAGATGAATCTTTGAAACACAAGCCTCCGCACTACAACAAGTTGACTACTCTTTGCGAAGGGGAAAAAAATACAATTAAAAACTTAAGTTAAGTTGAAATGAAACCATTGAACGACAAAACTAACTTAAAATTTTGTGGAATGTCAGAAATATCAGGCCTGTTTTGTTTTTACTCAAACATTTCTTTTACTTACCGCCTTGATGTTTCATATCAGACCAACTAAATTTGTTAGTGCTAAATTCTTTACTAAATGTCAGAGAATATAGTGCCAGACGAATAGAGTTTTTTGGTAACTGCTCTTGAAGTGAGGAAAGAAGAAGATCTAACAGTGGAACTTGTAAAAGAAAAGCTGATACAGAAATTCAAAAGAAGATCTGAAGGTAATTCAACGGAACACCCAGATGCTGCGTTGAAAACAATGAATTTTAAAATGAAGTGTTATTCCTGCGGTAAAACTGGACATTTTAAAAAGGATGCCTAGTTAAGAAAGCAGAAAAAAAGAAATTCAATTTCAAAGCTAAAAAGAGTATTCAAGCAGATGAATTTGGAACTGGTGAGTGCAATGAAAGTAAAACTGAGATTTGTTTTAGTTCTAGTTCAAATAAAATGGATAGTTCATGGTATATCGACTCGGCAGCAACATGTCATATGTGCAATGATGAATATTTCTTTCAAAATTTAAATAGGAAGTCTAACAATTACATTTATTTAGCAAATGGAACAAAAATTGAAGCAAAAGGTTCTGGTGATGGTATATTATACTGTCAAAATAAAACAATATCCACCAAAAATATTCTCTACGTTCCTGAGCTAGACGAAAATTTATTATCGGTCAGAAAACTTGTACAAAATGGTTGGCAAGTTCTATTCAAAGACGAATTATGCGAAATGCAAGGTCGAGTTTATGCAACTGCTAGTTTGCATAAAAACCTATACAAGCTTAATGAATCATACTCTACCAGAAAAGTAAAACAAGTTGACAGACAGTGAGTGTATCCATACTTTTCATCGTCGATTTGGCCATCGTGATAAAAATAGCAATAAAGGAGCTATTTAAAATAATTTGATAACTGCAGTGAAACTCGAAAGCTGCACTTGTGTGGATCATTGCGACTCATGTTTACGAGGAAAAATGTCGAGACCGGAGTTTCCAAAGAAGTCCAAGAACAGATCTCGAATGTCGACCTCTGCCTCTCCGTCTCCAGAACTAGCATTTCAATCTAAATGAACAATTGAATTTGTCAGTCCAAACAAATGTGTTTCTATTATTCCGCAGGTCGATGTTTCACGGTCAGTCAATCTGATGACACCTTCTTCAAGACTGCTAAAGGAATGCATTTTATTTGCACCGCCACCTGTAGCTTTGCATTCTATTTTATTTTGAACTAATTTTCGCATTATGTAGGCTTTCCAGTCCAACCACACCTTGAAATTTAAACAAATTGTAAAATGTTTAAAAAAAAACTAGGTTATTTACGTTTCTCCAGCTAGTAGCTTCTTTGGAATATGGACCCGAGCTATTTAGCTCCGTTTTAACATGTTCCCAAAAAGCATTAACTTCCTTTTTTTGGAATTTTTGAAAATCCTTGTGCGATTTCAGGCTTTTCTTGAAGCATTTCAAAAAGCATCTGAAACTGATTTTTGTTTGTAATTACCTTATTTGTCCTTTGAAAAATAAAATAAAATATAAACATTTTTACAAAACAGTAAACTTAACTTACATTTTTTTCTTTTATTTTAAGTATTTTTACTTGCTGTATTCATTCGCGGGAGCTTTTATTTTGATTGCGAATTGCGATCAAAAAATTTGTTCGTAGAAAAATCTGTCAAACTTTCTATTCATTCGGGGCTAGTGATACCACTTTTCCGAATTTCGTAGTGAGAATTTCAGTACGTTGGGAGTTGTGATACTTTTGTTCGGGATTCGTAGTACGAATCTATTACGACGGGGCCTGTGATAAGGCTGAATAAGAAACTTCGACACAAGCTGGAAGATGTATTTGGTTGAACTGGAATTATGTGTATATAAATATAATATATTCTATATACATACCTCCTAAGCCTGATTTCTAAATTACTGTTGACCTGTGGAACTAAATAACAATTTTCACTTTTATGATTTCTAGCAATTAAATAAAGCCTTCTGACTTTAACAGCTTCTAACAAAACTTTTCCACTTTTGCTAATAAACGCATATTTTCCTTCTATTGCAATCATCATCAGTAGCCTTACTAGCGGATATTGAATTATTTCTAAGTTCTGGAATATATAGCGTTTTGCAAAGAGAAATTGATTTTATTTTTCCATCAACAATTGTATCAAGCCTCACTGTTCCGATTCCCATTATGTTCGCAAACTTTTTGTTAGCTACCTGAACTAATCCAGAATAACTTGTGTCTAACTCGATAAAATTATTTTTTATACAGCACATGTGTAACGTGCACCGTTATCAATGTACCAATTTTCGTCTTCATTAACCTCCAAATCTTTTGGCAATTTTCGGATTGGTGCACAATTACATCAGTCAATAAGCTCGGACGCAACGAAACCTTCCTCATTTGCCTTTTATTCTCCTTATGTAATTTGACCCGTCAATGAATGAATGAATGAATTTGACATACCTGGTCGCTGATTTTCCAACTCTTTAAGGTGGATTTTATCTTTAAGGGCTTCATCTTTTACCTCACCATCATCTTCTCACTTTTTCCTTTGACTAACTTCCAGCAGTTGCGCTCGCAAGACATCAATTTTTGGAAAATTAGAAGCTGCATCGAACGCAGCTTGAATTTCCTTGTAGCTCTCAGACTATCCAATAACAGAACAGCAAACAAGTTATCGTCTAGTTTAGCATCCATCTCGAGCAAGCCGGACACAAGAGAATTAAATTGAATTAAGTAATTTTCCATGCCTTGATTTTCATTCATTTTCATGTTAATTAACTTACGAAATTCCTGGACTTTAGTTCGCGTATTTTTCCTATTGTACGTAGACTCTAAAAAATCCCATATCTCCTTCGATGAGGCGATTGATTTTACCAACGAAACCTAAGCGGGCTCCATGCAGATAATCATCTCACATCTGGCGTCTGGATCTTTATCCTGCCTTTCCATCAATTTTACTGCATCAGTAGGTCTTTCCGAAGCTTCAGTTTTTATTATTGTCAAAAGACGATTTTTATGCAGAAGTGCTTCCATGTGTCAAAGTTTTCTCCATTTAGTAATGGAATTTTTACGGTGAAAGTTGTCATTTTTAATAATTTTAAAATTAAAAAAAAATATATATTAACGCGAGTCTTAAGTTTCCTTAAAAAAAAACTGTTTAATTATAAGACAATTGTCGAGAAAGATGTCGATTATAAAAATAAGTTTATTTTACTTTTAGTTCCAATGGTTGAGGAAAGAGTGAGTAATGTACAAAAAAAAAAAGGAATTTGATAAGATTACATAAAAATTACATAAGCTTTACATTTGACAATATTTAATTATTAAAGGTGTAAACAAAACAGTGTTATTATGATATGGAGTTCAGTACTATGATTCATTCAGTATACAATATTTTAACAACAAATTTATCTACCATACCGTCTGCTATCAGTGTTGACAAGTCAATACAAGAAGATTCGTCATTTTCTGGAGTTCAATCGTGTACCGAAGATGAACCTAATTGGGGAGCTGATACATTAGAACTTACTCTACGGCGCTCAACACGAATGTGAAAGGCACTGGAAGGACTTCAATACAATAAATGTTGAATTACGAGGAGAAAAATGTTATAAACGCTGATACGGAACGCTGAACCCTGTCAAAAGGTTAACGTTTTGACACTACACCATCATCCAGACATTCGCATTGCAACCATCTTAATAGCTACGTCGTTCATCATCACAATATATCCATTAATTCATTCTTATTACTTGTACTTATATTTTATCTATTGTTATATTCAATATTAAACTGAATTAACTGAATAAATAGTTACATTGAATACAAAGCAGTTGTCATCTCCATCTCACTTTTCATAGTGCATGTGTTTTGTTGTTGTTTTTATTATTTTGGTTGGTGCATTTTTGTGTATTGATATATGTACTATTCTTGTCTTCTTTTATCTATTTATTTGTTGGTGTTGAATCGCTGTTTTATACAATGTGATTGTTTTGATTGTCAATTTATCATTTAATGAGTTGTCTTGCTCTATCTTATACGCTTTGTAGATTTTGTATTCACCACACAAAAAAGCACCAACCAAAATAATAAAAAAAACAACAAAACATACTTATGCACTATGAAAACTGAGATGGAGATGACAACACTACTGAGCTTATTAGTTTGAATACACCAACAACAAAGTGAAAAGTTCGCCTGATGATGGAATAATTTAAAAGCTGATTTCCAAAGTCGCGTTGGCGTTAGCGCCGCGTACGTTACATTTAGCCAGCGTTACGGGCGCGTTGAGATGACAGAAGAACTCAAGTGAAATAGCATTTTGAAATCATTTTTCCAAAAAAAAGCCTTAAAAAGTTGTTTTACCAATTTTATATTAATATCATAACTTTTTTCTCATTATAAAAACAATATTGAATTTGTTGGTATCAAATTTATTAATTAATGAAACTATAACTATACCATTCCATTTAAATGCATTTAAAACTTGCCCAACTACAAAACTATTTATTTTTCGGCAAACACACAAATCTGTTTATCAAAATGTCAAAGACAGGCTAATATCCAGAAAAGATATTTCAGAGGGGGATACTCTCGGTGAAAATACTCAAACAAGGTAAAAAAAAAATTATTATTTGGTTTCATTTCGTTTCGTCTTTGTACAATTCAGGCACTTTTGTGTTAAAAAAATATTTTTACCTGAACCGAAAATATATCGGGTACAACTAACCCCGCTTTCCAACCCCGCATGGTTACGAATCTTGTTCAACGCGCGCGAAAGTTGAAATATTTTGCGTCGCGCTTGCTTACGTTAAGTTGGTTTGTGTACCTGCTAGTGGATGCCAAATCGTAAAGGCTGATTTCCAATGTCGCGTTGGCGTTAGCACCGCGTACGTTACATTTAGCCAGCGTTACGGTCGCGTTGGCATGACAGAAGAACTCAAGTTAAATAGCATAATAAAATCATTTTTCCAAAAAACAGCATTAAAAATTTGTTGTACTAATTTGATAATATCATGTGTTTTTTCTCATTATAAAAACAACATTGATTGTTGGAATCAAATTTATTACCAAATCAAATTGTACCGCTCCATTTAAAACTTGCCCAACTACAAAATCTATTTATTTCCCTTCAAACACACACATCTGTTTATCAAAATGTCAGAGAAAGGTCCATATCCAGAAAAGATATTTCGGAGGAGTATACTCTCGGTGAAAATACTTCAACAAGATCAACAAAATTATTAGATGGTTTCATTTCACTTCGCCTATATTTATATATCAACAATTCGGGCACTTTTGTGTTAGGAAAAATATTTTTACTTAAACCGAAAATGAATCGGGTACAACTATCCCATATTGTTGAACGCGCGCAAAAGTTGAAAAATTTAAAATTCTGAGTCGCGCTCGCTTACGTTAAGTTGGTTAAGTTAAGTTGGCTCAACGCGGCATTGTAAGTGCAACACATGAATTCATATATAAACATCCGGCTGTCTAGTGAAACAAAATTCGAATGTCCTACAGGCGAACATCGAAGTGAAGAGGAATATGTGGATTACCTAAGGGACATACTCACTGAAATTCCTGGGACGAGGAAGAAAACCAAGGTAGCCAGTGACCGAATGAAAACACGATATGATTCAAAATTTTACGAAATCTTTAAATAGAAAGCTCCAGAGAGCTAAGCTAGAAGGTTCTACAGACGGAATTCTGAATCAAGCATCCGTTGGATACGTACTATAAATAAAAGCGCATCATGCGGCAGGAAATCAGTTTTAATTTGGAATCAGTTGTGTTAAAATCGGTAAACTAAAAGCGATAAACGTGGCATTATAAATAATTAGAGTAAAATAAAATTGATTTATTAAGTAAATTAAGTTGAGTTGAATTTAAAAGACATAAAAAGTGAGTTAAAATTAAAAGGAAATGAGTTTTATTATAAAAAACGAACTTGAGAAAAATATAACAACACCATTTTTTTTTTACTTAAAAAAAATTATTTACTAGGTATAAAGTTACTCTTTCAAACAAAAATCATATTTTATACAGGAAACGTTAACAACAAGGTGTCTTACCTGGCTATGAAGGATGATATCTGCGTGCCAGCGTGCACAGAGCAAATCTTGAGATACTCTGGGTTTGTATGATATAACCGCAAAGTTAATGCACCTATATTTTAATTTGAATATGATTCATAATTTAGAAATGCATGAGTTTTTGTTTAATGCTTATAATTTAAATAGCATTTCGAAAAAGTTTTTGAAATTGTTTTAATAGTTAATTATAATCCTATCGAACCAACAATTTGCCAAAGGTTTTCTTTTTATTATTATTAACGATTAAATAGTTCAGTCAACTTAGTCAAATTGTAAGTATCTCGGAATTTGAGATACCCAGCAATTCGTATAAGATCCTTTAAGTTGTCTACTTATCATAGAGTGTACGCGACTTTTAAAATCTAAGGTTTAAAGGTTACAAAACTCGATTTTCTTGCAAATATTGTGAGAAAATGAATGCCTGCTCAACAACTGTCGATGTCGCCGACAGAAGCTCCTGACTAACGCCTGCGCAACTTGCTGAGAGCAAAGACCGATGAATTAATACGATGCGTAGAACGTACAGTGTATGGTTGCTGGGAGTGACTCCTGACGAACCAAATGCACTGAGTCCAGTCCAAAATAATACAAAAAATAGGCCCCGCTGATATGACGACGTCGAAAGAAGAGAAAATATGATTATTGATCGCCTGGAGTAACTCCTTGCTAATCACAATTTCACAATTAAATCAATATTAGAACACGCTTTAAAGTTATATTTTTTAAAACTATATCTTTATCTTTATCCTTATTTAAAACCTAAGACTTAACACAATTTTTATACAATTTCCACCCATATTAGTAGATGTATAAAGTTAAAAGAAATTAATATAAAGACAAATTAAAAGATACTTTTCATTAATGGCGCAATGACAGAGACGTTTTAGTTGTAATTGAAAGTTGGAATGAACTTGGTAGATACATTTAGTTATATAGTTTGTTTACATAGGTTTGTGTATAGTTTGAATTTATTTTGAATTTAATGAAAACATAAGCAATGAACAATGTTTTATGCTTAGAGCAAATTGAATTAAAATATGAATATGTAAGTTGATTGATTTATAATTTATAATAAGATATGTATGTGGCTATCTTTCTACATTCACCTCTTTTGGCTTCGTGTACGTCTTGGCGAGATGCCAGATGATTGAGAGATTTTCGGTGTAGCAGCTTGCTTTGGACGTCCTTTTCTTCTTATTGGATACTAAGGCTTGGTTGTTATAATATCAGCTTCAGAACTGTAAGGAGTTAGTGCTGAAACATGGTATGTTCCCAATGGTACATCTATCTGGTCGGGATGGGCTACTTGAAATGCTGTATCTCCAATTTTCTAGTGTGGTCCGTGCCTACAAGTATGGCCAGCTGTGTTTTTAAATCAAGATTCTTTCTTTCTACTATATTTGGCTGTGGATGGTACACAGGAGTCAACCTTTGCTCAATGCCAAGGCAAGATAAGAGCTGTTTTTTTTTTTTTTTTACACTAAATCTATTTTTAAATGGAGCTTAAAGCAAGCATCAATAAATGAAAGAAAGATTTGCCATGCCAACACATATAATGTGTCCCACTGGCTCATCACTTAGTGCAGATGTTAGTTGTTAGTAAGCACAATGCTACAAAAACAAAAACACATGCCCATAAATACAACATAAATACATTATTACAATACAACACAGAAACAATTATGATCGTGGAGCACTGGTTCTAAAGAGATTTTTTACATTATTTCTATTTAAATTAAAGTCTATCAGGCTCTCATTCAAGTTATAAAATTTACTCATCCGTGTCAGAGGCTAATGCATGCCATAATTAGTTCTGTGGAGTTCAACATTCAAAAGTTCAGATATTCGCAGGTGGTAAGACCCTCCGCAGTAGTTTAGGCCAATAGATCTGCAAAAGCTGTATCCGATGTTCATAAGGTGGCAGATTATAAGGATCGGCCCCAGGAAGGCCTTTAAGAGCGAAACGAATAAACTTTTGCTACACTGATTCTATACGGTTCTTATGGATTTCATAAAAAGGAGTCCATACTTGTGAGGCATATTCAAGATGGGGCCTAACGTAGCAGTTGTACAACAAGAGAGTGACGTACGGATCGTTAAATTCTTTTGCCCACCGTTTTATGAATCCAAGCATAGAGTTTGCTTTATTTACCATAAAATTAATATGTTCAGAAAATTCTAGATTAGCATTAAAATTTACACCTAAGTCTTTGAAACTAACCACGCGACTGATTTTATTTTGAGATATACAATATTCAAAGAAACCTGGGGATCTTTTCTTTGAGAAGGTCATTGTTTGGCATTTTTTAAGGGTTAAGAGTTAACCCGTTTTTATAACACCGTACACTGAAACTATTGACATCACATTTGATTGTTTTAAAAATGTTCATATCATCTGCAAATATGAGAATCTCACTAAAGCGTATACAAGATGAAACGTCATTTATAGCTAGAATGAATAATAATGGGCCCAAATGACTTCCCTGGCAAAGAAAGTATTTGAAAGGGAGTTTCTAAATTTGACCTGGTAAGATCTATTTTCAAGGTACGATTTGATCCACGAAATAAAAAGAGTAGGGAAACCGTACGCTTGGAGTTTAAAAACAATAATATCATGGCTGAGTTGGTCAAATGCCTTAGAAAAATCTGTGTATATGCAATCATCTTTAGAATTACAGTTTTCCAGAGGATGGTTGCTCAAATCAAAAAAAATATATCCAAGGGTGGATGGTAATTGTCTATATTAGTGATTCCAGAACTAGATTCCTGAACAACAGTACTAATAGCGTCAGAAGAAAATACCAAATCGAGTATTCGATTCTTAGATTTTGTAATACAGTTAACTTTCTGTAAGTCAGTAGAATTAATACCATCTAGAGAGAGAAGCTCTGTTTTTGAAGATGTTTATGAGGCTTCTTGAAATGATCCATCATCCGAAGGAACCCATTCTATATGGGGTAAATTGAAATCCCCGAGAAGTGGAATATTGCTGTTGGAGCAAGACAAGTCAATGATAAAGTCTAAGGCCAAAACAAGTTCATTATAGAACAAACTTGAACTTCTTGGAGGAATATATACATTTATAATATATACATACTTAGACTCTATGTTTAATTTGATGCAAACCAAGTCAATAGACAGATCGAAGGGGAAAGAAATACGCGTAGATACAAAATCATTACGAACAGCAATCAACACACCACCGCCTAATTCCTTTGGTTTAAAAACATGACGATCTTTTCCTACAACTAAGAACTCTTGATTAAAAAGTTCTGTGTCTAAATAGCTTGAATTCAGCCAAGTTTCCGTCAAAACAAAGATGTCATGTGAAAGAACTTGATAGTTAGTATAAATATTTGCAGTTTTGCTGCGAAGCCCTCTGACGTTTTGATAAAAGAGGGTATTCCTTTTTAGTTTTTTGGCGAAGATTTCTTAGGAATAACGCACTTACTTCTTTTACTTCTCACAGTAGCAAACTCTTTTATAAGCGCTTCAGAAGGCCAATTTTTAGTATTAATGATAGATTCGAAAAATGCCGAGTGAGCAACAATTTTGAAGGATGAGACAAAACTATTTACTTTCCTAATTTTGGTACATTTAACTGATGCATTTGTTAGAGACCAAATGAGAAACAAGATCATGAACACTTATATCTGGACTAGGGCGAGAAATAAAAAACAGCCTCAATAGGACGAGGATAAGGCTCTGTTATTACAATATGATTTGATATAATTTCACAATCATTGTCAGCCACCGTATTAACAGCAACCGTTAAAGTCGGACTGACATGAGATGAACTACATGCGCCTGAATCAATAAGACTAATAGAGTTGCTCCTTAAATTGGTTCGTTTTGAAAGGGGACTTGAATTCTTAACCACTGATGAGTTTTCTCGTATCCTTTTATTTCCTCTTTTTGAAACAGAGTCGCGATCAGATAGTGCTGAAAAAGAAGTTCTGGTTGATAAATCTGAATCAGCTGATGGAACGGAAATAGGAGCAGGTTGTTGGATCAAGTCATCAGTTGATATTTCGATATTGATCATACCGTTGCAAGGGGAAAATGTAGTTACATTTGACACTGCAGTGTTAAAGTTTGTCAGCAAGTCATTGAACCCTTTAGAGAGCTTTAAAATGTTTTCTTTAAAAGAATTCATTTTGAAGGAGAGCTGAGAAAGTGAAATCTTACGGCAGTCGGTACAGTACTAAAATGCAATATCAGAATTTATTACTTTATCAAGAAATCCGTTGGTAGAACCAACGCATTTAGCATGGTAAAGATTACCACAAGGTCCAAAAACAGGTAAATAGACGGCTATTACTTGATTCATCAGGACAGGTTTTGGAGAGCAAACCATTATGAAAAAAATTGATACGAAATAAAATATATAGAAAGAAGGAATAAAGGAGAAAAAAAAATAAGAAAAAAAAATGAATAATGAAAGAAATAAAAAAAAAAGATTTGAAATTGCTGGGAAACGAACCAGAGCTAACAAAGATCTGAATGTCAAGTAGCAACTTTTTTTTTTTTTTTTTTTTTTTAATTTTTTGTTTATGCGCTCACGCACATATCCACAAACAAACAATTTTTTGGATTTTTCATCTTTTTTTTTTGGTGCCACCGTCACTGTCTTACTTAATCTACCTAGTTATACCTTAGAAATACGTAGGTCGACCAAGGCAACCACTTTGACTAACCATCAATATCAAGGTGGTCACCCAAACACCAGACTTGTTTAACTTGCTTATCCAAGTCCTTTCTGTCCCGAAGGGGCACAGCTCTACTGAACCGCAGACGCTCTGCTCCGTTCCCAGAGTCGTCTCGATCATAGAGGAGTCGCCGATCCACAGTTCTACGGCCAACGTGGTAGATTAACGGAACCGCCAATCTATCCTGTATCAGTCCCCGACTGTCTAAATAGAGGAATGTCTCGTGCGGGATGAAACGGTTAAGACAAACGCTCTCACTATATTCTTCATTGAAAATAAGTCCATTGGCTGAGGTCATCGCTCTTGCAATGTGACCCCGAATCAGCTTAATTAAAAAGTTATCTATCCTGTTTATATTGGCCCCATTGTATAAGACCTCGTTGGCATAATAATGTTTGTACTCCGACTCTGGTGTTCTGTGTAATCCATGACAGGTCCTAAGACACTGTCTCTCAAACACCCGAATCTTTTCCATTTGAGATGGGGCAACGTTAAACCACACAGGGCACCCATAGGCAATCATTGGCCGGATGAGGGCCATGTAGCAAATCACCTTCACCCTGTTTTCAAGGCGGCTGCTAAAAAACAACCGTCTTGTCAGATCAAACGCTCCCCTAGCTCTGGCCAGAGCAGCATCTATATGTCGATTGAAATATAGATACTGATCTAGCCAGATACCAAGGAACTTTACTACATCTTTACTCGCCAGTGGATGTCCACTTGGTCCAACGATCACTAGATTTCTCCAGTTCTTTCTTGTATCCCTAGAAGCCTTAGACAAAGGGGTTCTAAACAGGATAGTTTCTGATTTTTGAAAGTTAATTTTTAACTTCCAGTCATTACAATATCGCTGAATCTTGTCGAAGTCACGCTGCAAGAGAATTCTGATGACTTCAACTTTTGGACCCGTCCTGTACGCTACAAGGTCATCAGCATGTGCGAGACTACCTATCAGATCGCTGGTGTAAATAATAAAAAGAAAGAATCGGCGAGTTCACAGCTCCTTGCTGTAGACCGTTTTTAATATCAAAAGTTGTGGTGGAAGTTACATTGCCAATTTTGACAACAAACTTTCTACCATTGAGTATGTCATGAAACATATATAACAGTGGTTTACTTATGCCAAATCTAGTTAATTTCAGATAAAGACCCTCTAACCATACGTTGTCGAAAGCCTTCTCTAAAAAAACTGGAACGGCACTCGTGCATTGATTTTTCGTTTTGTTCCATTGAACATCAGAAACTAACTTAGACGCGGCATGAATAGTGTCATGTCAAGCCTTAAAGCCAAACTGATTGTCTGGAATAATATTCTTGTCCTCAGCCCACTTGAACAGAGCACTATTGAGAATCTTTTCGAATACCTTACTGATACTTGGAAGAAGACTTATCGACCGAAGATTTGCTGGATTGGAGCTGTCCTTTCCCTTTTTGGAGAGAGGATGGACCACAACTGTCTTCCAACTCACTGGATAATATGCATTATTCAATGCGTTGTTGAACAGTGTGGTATAAATGTCTATGGCTTCCTCAGGGAGATGTCGTAACACAATGTTGGGTATACCATCGACCCCCCAGCAGATTTCTTTTTCTTTAGTTTTTGAAAAATTAACTGAAGTTCTACATTCGAAACTAACAATGAAATGGGTCCATTTCGCTCGGCGATGGTGGCGTTTGCCAAGTTTTCGTCATTGAACCCGGTGAAACCAGTATTCTCAGATGGCCATAAATTAATAGATAATCTATAGTTTTGTCTAATCAGAACGTTAATGTTTTTGATCGACGACTTCAAAGTCCTAATCTCCAGATCACGTGTGTCCGTGAAACGTCTGTAAAGAAGTTTCAACCTAGTCAGCAGTCCACTTTTTTGTGGGTGTAGTAGATTGACGCGTTCTTGTATAAACCAGTAGGGTCTTGTTCCTTATATTTTGGGATTGTTCTGTCTATTGTTCGTTCTGTAGTCGTATCCGTTTGAGTCAGGAACCCGTCGATCTCGACGTTCGTCAGGTTTCTGTCATTTGGTGGAGAAATGTCATCGGAACGTATTTCTCTTGCCCAGGCGTTGGAGAAGCGTGGCCAGCGCGTCTTACTGAAATTGTAAGAGTGCACAGGCACATACTTATCCAACTCCACAATTTCGCTGGGAAGCTGTATAACGGTGGCAAGTCCGCAGTGATCACTGTCGTATTCAATTGTTCGTAAACAGTTTCTTGTCTGTTGATTTGTTGCGTCAGTTATAACAAGTCGTGAGTCAAGCAGTAAAAGATCCAGAAAACTACCACTTCTCGGAAATGACGGTCTATCTGTAGCCAGAAGGTCGATCCTACACTCAACACCGTATCGACCCATCCAATTAAAAAGATGCTTCCCTCTAGGATTTTGTGTTTGGTTTCCCCAATCTACATGTTTGGCGTTTAAGTCCCCTGCCATGTGATAATAATTCTCATCCAAGTTAAGTCTTAAGCATTCGAAAAATTTTTCGAGCTCTGCGATAAAATTAGCTGGCTGAGGTGCGTCAGGTGCGTAATTGCGCAATTGCGTACATTCATTTCCCCTGCTGGAGAGGAATGCAAACGATGCAGGCTTCTAGCAACCCGAACCTTCGCACTTCACTATTAAATATAACTTTATGTTTAATGCCCTTTCGTATGAAGATTGCGACCCCACCCCCTTGAGTGGAGTTGGGCCGATCCCTTCGCACGATATTGTAATTTTTATTAGTCAGTTTGTTTTTCTGCTTTAGCTTAGTTTCGCTAGCCATAAACACATCAGGACTTTGGTCTTGCAGCAAATGAAAGAGGTTTGCTCTACGTTCGGTACTAATCAGCGAATTTACATTCACAGCTAGGATCCTAAAGGGTCGCTCAGGCACCGCGCCTTAAACCATTTCGCGTTGCCGGCAGAATAGAGTAGAGGTAATCCACCCTAGCCGCCGGCTCCTTGATCTGTTTTTGCACGTCGGTTAACTGACCATGAATGGTCAGCACACCTGCATCAGATCTGCCTTTGGCAAAGGAGCTGTAGGCACTTGGACCTGTTTGGCTACCTGTAGTTGAGGCTGTTCTGTGTTTCCCTTTCCTGACGCAATTTGGGCATAAGAAATTGCGGATTGACGGAAGTTGTTGTCTGGCGTACTTCAGGGCAACTTATCTCAACTGTTTTCTTTTGGGATTTGTTTTTCCTTATTTCCTGAAACTTCGGACATCTCCGATAGTTTGCGGGGTGCCCGGAGCCTCGACAGAGCGCACATTTTAACTGGGTCATATCTGTGACCCTATCTTGCCCGAGTTTACACTCCCCTGTTTTGTGGGTGTCTCCACATTTAACGCAGACTGGGTCCATACCACAGTTAACTGCAACGTGTCCGAACCCTTGGCAGTTCATGCATTGAAGCATGTCCTTCTGCTTGTTTAGTTTTTCCCATCGTACAACTTGGTAATCCAGGACTGTTATATTCCTTCGACCACTCAATTTGCTTTGGGGCGAGAGTTGAACTAGGAAGAATGGTAAATTTCGTTTCTCCCCTCTGGCTTTGACTGTGGTGAACGGTCTGACCCCGATAAAATCGAGATCGTCGCTCGCCACTTGACGGAGCTCAGCTAAGAGCGCATGCGGATCCGTAGAGGATTCGATACCCTTCAGGAGAACTGTTTGAAGCTTGTCTTCCTTTGGGGTGAAACTATTATACTCAGTTTTAGTTTGAGACAGAAGGTCTTTAACTTTTTTGTAGTTCTCTAAAGAAGAGCACTGAATAGAATGCCTGTCTGCGTTTAGCCGCTTAATTATAAAATTGTTGCCTACGACCGACCTACATATTTCAATAGTTTCTTTTATTTCCATTCTGTAAGTATTAATGGGTGGCACCTTACTTGCTGTGTCTTAGTTTTAGAGAAATTAAGAAAATACTAAAAGTTTTTCAAAAAAAGTTGAAATCTGGTTAATCTGGTTAAAAACAATTAACTGGATTAACCAGATTTCACCATTTTTTAAAAAAGTGCTTTTAGTATTTTCTTAATTTCTCAAAAACTAAGATAAATTTTGGTTTTCTGTTTTTGATTTAAAATTAATAAGAGCATTGAATTTTGAAAATAAAAATAATATTTAATCACATAAATTTTTTTTTTAATTTTTTTTTTCCAAATTTTGAGTTTGAAATTTAATTTTTTTAAAACTGTTCACTTAAACAACTTAATTTGAAAATAAAATAAAAGAGTAGTTTTCTGGCTTTCCAAAAAGATATAACAAGGCTTTGTACCATTCACCCTTGTTTTTAATTAATTTTTTATGGTTTAAGTCAATTTTGTAGAATATTGCCCCTCCCTCCTAAACGGGGGAAAATAGACCCCCCTCCTATACGATTTTTTTCTTGTCTTACCTCCACCTACACGCTCAAGCTTTTTGGTGCACCTTAAACCAATCACCCTGTATAATTTGGTTGGGCTCAAGAAACTTGATCGTATCATGCCTAGCATACACAAGTGTATATCAAGAATACAACAGTCGAAGCTAATTTAAATCAAAAAGCGTTTGTAGTTCGTACTAAGTAGCGAATACAAACACTGAAACAGAGTTCATTACTAATTAACGAAAATTGGCTGAAAACTTAGGCACAGGATGGTAAACCAATAATAGTATGGTAACTTCACTGGCTGTAAGCTCCGTATGTATTGACTTATTTTACTTCTATTAGTCGATTTTCTCGTAAAAAGGTAGTGTGAAGTGTAAGCGCAGAAAAACTGCCATTATTGTTGTTGGTAGGATTTGCATTATTTTATTGATGCGACGCCCATGATGATGTTGGCTGTTGGTTTATTCCAGGGTTTTCTTTAACTTTAGTTCAATAAACTTAACAATTTTTCATATCTTAACTAATAACAATTTACTAAACTTAAAACTTACAACTTGAATAATAATAATTCAATAAACTTAAACAGGCGTTCCTCGATTAAAACTAAAAAGCAGACTTCAGTAAAAAAAAATTTATAGTTCAATAAATTGATGGGAAGGACATTTGGTCTTATATCGGGATTTCGATGATTTTCCGGAATGTTCCAAATTTTAAGTCGACCTTTGGGAGCCTGAGACGGCTCCCCATGGACGAAAAATTTTTAAGAGTCTGCGATGCTGTCGACCCCGCAAAGTGATTCCTCGAAAAGGATCGAACGGTTGTTGTGGTCTGGTGGTATTTGCTGCAAAAGGTTTAAACTACGAGTACATTGCGGCTTTATGGTTTGCACTGCATCGCTTTGAGTCATCCCCTGTCACGTCAGTGCCTGACACAAAGAATAATGCTTGGCCGTCAGGAAAGGTTTACCATCAGCTAAATGGATGGATCGATGATAGTTTTTCATAGGTAAATTGAGTTTTGGAAATTCAATTTCCTCGTCGATAATCTTCTGCATTGCAGGATTGCGAGGGTAATATCGCTGTTTAAAAGGCTCCTCATTTTTGAGCCGGATGCGATGCGGTAGAATGTTTGCCATTCCTGTAATTTCATCGAATTTCGGTAACTCTTGCTTTAAAAATGCATCTAGACTATGTTTTTGATGATCAGGAAGATGGGATGTCTGAGAAGTTGATGAGCAAAAAGAAATGTTCCCCGTAGCTGGAAACGGTTTTCTGCAAGCGCAAGTGACAAGTTTGCCTGCCATGAAGATATGCAAATTAGCCTGGGCCATTAAATCCATTCCAAGGATAGCGTCCTCTGCGAGCGTTGGGAGATATGTCACGTCCCCTGTCACGTCAGTGCCTGACACAAAGAATGTGGCCGTATAATGCTTGGTCGTCAGGACAGGTTTGCCATCAGCTAAATGGATGGATCGATGATAGTTTTTCATAGGTAAATTGAGTTTTCGAAATTCTCGTCTTAATGCTGGGCCTATGAACGTTCTCGTCGATCCTGTGTCCAGCAAAGCACGATATACATGGCCTCCCATCTGAAAGGGTACAAATTAGCGAGGGTCAAGGCTGGACGAGGAATTTACCATAGCAACAGGACTCTGGTGGCACTGGCATATCTTTTGTCAGCTTCCTATCTTCACCACAAAACGAGCTGAAAAGCCGAAACGATCTGCGACAGTTTTCTTTGCGATGTCCCCTCTATTTGCAGTTCCAACAATGAGTATTCCTGTCATATGGAATCACCAATGGTGAACTGCGTAACATGGACTGAACTGGAGGGGCTGCTGTGACAGATAGTCGTGCAGTCCGTTCGTCGTTCTTAACCGACTCGAATTCTTCCGCCATGGACGTCAGCTCATCTAAGGTGGTAAAATCTCGACGGCGGATATGTAATATCGGTATTCTGGGCGCATACTATCGTAAATCCGGTCTACGTTCTCCGATATCTTCATGCGAGGATGTTGTTGTATTAGATACTACGCACTCAGTATATAGTCTTTGGCTCGTGCGCGCAGACCCTGGCGTTTTCAAAATATTTCTTCTTCCAATTTGTTAAAATATCTGGCAAGTAAAAAGTGACGGATGAAGGCTTCTTTGAAATCATCCCACTTAGAAAAACTTTCTCCCTTAATCCTTAATCATTCCAGCGCAGATCCTCTGAACAACTCGGGCAGGGTACGAAGCATGTCATCGGCTGGTATGTTGTAGCAACGGGTTAATTCTGCCAACCTTTCCAGGAATTCTAAAGGATTTCCTGAAGAATCGAAACGCAGGCCCCACTTCTGTACGGTGTTCATCACTTCTGCTTCGTAGCTTAGAGTGAGCCGGCTGGTGGATGGTCGATGCGTTTCTGTATAAAATGAGCTAAGTTCAGGGCGTTGACTGATCGGCATGAACCCAAAGGATTTTGGGGCGCAAGATGGTTGGTGCATATTCGGCAAGGTATTACTAGGGCTTATTAGCGTTGGCACTGTAAGTGTAGTCTGGTAATACAACGATGGCTTAGTTCCTGTTGTAGAGATGGTAGGGACAAGATGAGTTGTAATGCCTTCTGTAGACTTTTCAGGAACTGTGGCAGGTGGGTATGCATCTACTGGATCAGAGTCAAGACTTTGCTCGACTATACTTTCCCATCGACTGCACAAGTTTTGAGTAGAAGCGTGAGCCCTGACTTGTTTAAGGTGTTGCCTTAAACGTCGTCTCAGAACTTGTATGTTCCCATTGGTTTCTAAGTTTCGTTCGGGTAGCATATCCACTAGCTCATTCTTCTTAAGGAAATATATGAAATCGAAATTTTTTAATATATTGTTCTCTTCCAGAGGTTCTGTATCTCCTTCTGACATGTTGACGTAAGGGGTTTCAGTGCAGGTCGGATAAAACTGGAATCTTTCAAAGATTCTTGGTCAGTCGGCTGAGGTTTAGCTCGTCGGACTCCAGGGTTACTCCCAAGAAAGCAACTAAGACTTGGGTTTGAAGTAAAAAGAGAACTCTCACCAATTACCAGATTCAAAATGTATAGTTTTATTAATTCAAGAGTAAACTTTATAATTTAAATACAGTTTTTTTTTAATAACAAAATATTTTATATAAATACTCCATAACACTTTATTGCATATAATTTGGCTGTGCTCAAGATACTTAATCGTGCCATGAGAAAACGACCGGAATAACAAAATATTTCATATATATACTGTATAACACTTTATTTTATATAGTTTGGTTGTGCTCAAGAACTTAATCGTATCATTAAAAACGACCGGAATAGCAAAATATTTCATATATATAATGTATAACACTTTATTTCATATAATTTGGTTGGGCTCAAGATACTTAATCGTATCATGAGAAAGCGACCGGAATTTTGGGCCTGATACACATAAATGTATACCGGGAAGGTAAACGGTTTCGGTTGGGCTCAAGGAACACAAAAGTGTACAATGAGAAGAAATAGTTTGGGATTAGCCTACACAAAAGCACAAGCTAAGAGGGTAAACGGTGGCGGTGGTTGGCCTCACAGTGCAAGAAAGTTTCACAATGAGAGGATAATCAGGGTGGTTTGGGCTTAATACACTAGAAGGTTTATTAAGTAGGTAAACAGGTGCGGTTGGGCTCAGTGCACACAATAAGTATGTACAACGAGAATGACAGATAGGGTTTTGGGCCTAATATACACAAGTGTATATCAAGAATAAAACAGGCGAAGCTAATTTAAATCAAAAAGCGTTTGTAGTTCGTACTTAGTAGCGAATACAAACACTGAAACAAAGTTCATTACTAAAAAGCTTAGGCACAGGGTGGTAAACCAGTAATAGTATGGTAACTTCACTGACTGTAAGCTCCGAATGTACTGACTTATTTTACTTCTATTAGTCGATTTTCTTGTAAAAAGGTAGTGTGAAGAAAAACTGCCATCATTGTTGTTGGTAGGATTTGCATTATTGTATATATGCGACTGCCCATAATGATGTTGGCTGTTGGTTTATTCCAGGGTTGGGTTTAGTAGAAGGTAGATGGGTAGTAGTAGCTGGTAGGGCGCAAGTGTGACGCTTCGTTACATAATTAATTTTAAGGTCATGTGGCTGTGAATGCATAGCCCATCGTGCAAGTCTGCCAGTTAGCAATTTTAGTGACATTAGCCATTTAAGGGGTTGAAGATTCGTCAAAAGTGTAATTAAAGAGCCAGTGTATCACGTTCGGTGGTGGCGTAGCTACTTTTCGCTGGTGTCAATAACCGACTAGCGTTTTCTATAGAATGCTCTTCGGCTCCCTCCTCTTGGACGAAAACTGCTCCAATGGCATAATCACTAGCATCAGTCTTTAATAAAAATGGCTTTTCCTCATCGGCGTGCTGTAATATTGTTGCCGAAACTAATAGCTTTTTAAGTGTTTTGAAAGCTCGCTGTTGTTCATTTGCCCATGTAAATAGAGTTTTGGTCTTTAACAAATTACGTAGGGGTTTTCCAACATTAGAGAACTTAGAAATAAATCTACGATACCAAAGGCAAGTCTGTAAAAACGTCAACTTCTTTTTATCTATTGCTGAGGTTTTTTCCGGATTGGTTTTGATGCCATTCTTTGTGAGCAGATGATCCAAGTATTTTATTTCATCGCAACAGAATCGGCTTTTCTCTCTATGAACTTTGAGGCTGTATTCATCGAGTCTTCGAAATAGATTATGAAGGTCATCAGTAAAAGTTGGCAAACAAACAATAATGTCGTCCAGATATGCAAAAATATTCATCTCTCCCAAACCAGCCTTAATCCGATCCAAAAGGCGTTTGAATGTAGCCGGTGAACTACGAAGGCCGAAGCTCATTCGGTTAAATCGAAATGTTCTGAAAGGCGTTATAAACGCAGTTTTATTTTTGTCTGCTTCAGCAACAGGAATTCGCCAATATCCTGATTGTAAATCAAGCGTACTCATATAGGGAGTGGCTTTTGCGTCGTGCAATAGGTCATCGATTCTAGGCAGAGGATATCGATTTAGCGTTGTAATTCCATAAAGTTGTCAATAATCCACGCATACTCTTATATCTCCCAATTTCTTGGCTACCATAACTACTGATGATGCCCGCGGGGAATCGCATGGTTCGACTATTCCTTGTAATAGCATTTTCTGGACTTCCAACTTCAATTGGTCTTTGCTTGTTGGCGAAAGTCTGTATGGGGGTGAGGCAGTTGGCGGATGGTTTCCGGTGTCGATGTAGTCCTCAACTGTTTTGCATTTTTCTCAGGTGAAAATATTCTCATGCACATTTAACATTGATTCAAGCCTTGTGCGGTGCCGTCCTTCTTCAATGCAAAGTTCAATAGTGTTGAGATATATCTTGTGTGGTGGCTTAAACAGATTTTCAAATCTACTTTCCGTCCTTCCTGCATTCAAGAATACGTTTTCAAAATCATACAGTTCTTCCGATGATGTCAACGACGAGGATTCCTCAGAAATTTAATCCATTGACATGTTTAAAATTTGTGTTGACATGCTGCCAAGAAGAGAGATAGGCTCTATTCTATTATACTGCATATTAAGTAAAGTGGTCGGTGTTAATACATTGCTTTTGGCGTATTACTTTCGACGTGGGCGTAGTATTCAAAGGTAACATTTGGCGTGTCAATTGCGAGGAAATCAATTCCCATGATTGCATTTCGTCTTTCCGGCAATATGCATATATTTATTGCTTATGACCGCTTTCCAATTGTTATACGACACGTTGTACACCATATGTTCTTCTGAGTGTCAATACCGTCCACCATCGTGACGTTTGCACTCACTTTATGGAACCTGTATCCAGCTTCTTTCAAAACCGTATAGAAATCGTTTCCTGCAATGGTAGTCAAAGCTCCATTATCAATGTAGGCGAGCATTTCTTTTCCTTTTGCTGAAAATGGTACTGTTGGTATGCCGCCTTTCGATGCAACTTGGAAACTTTGAATTATGGTGTAAGATTGGTTGGGAGGTAGTGTTCTACAATTTGGACAATTACTTCTGTAAAAGCCGGTAGTGCCACAGCCAAAACAAACTATTTGTGGTTTATCTTCCACTTTGGCAGTTGTTCTTACTGCCTGAGCTTCGCTGATCCTTTTTTGATGGACTTTTCGACAATCTTCTGTCTTATGCCCTCTATAATTGCAATGATTGCATCTTAATTTATGTTTTGCAAGTGGAGCTTCCGTGTATTGTTGCCTTGTAAAATGTGTATTAATTGAAAGCTGTTCCCATAGCATTAAAAATTCTACGATGCGTAGAACGTACAGTGTATGGTTGCCGGGTATGATTCCTGACTAACCAAATGCACTGAGTACAGTCCAAAATAATAAAAAAAATAAGCTCTCTTAAATATGACGACGACGAAAGAAGAGAAAGTATGAATATTGATCGCCGATAAAAAAAAGCAAATTTTTCTTGTCCATGGATCATGATTTTCGGAAAAAAGCAACTTTAGTCCGAAAAAAGCGACTTTAGTCCGAAAAAAGTCAACTTTTTATTTCCAAGGAATTCGACAACAATTTCACAATTAATGTCGAATTCCTTTTAAATAAAAAGTTGACTTTTTTCCGACTAAAGTCGCTTTTTGCATTCCTGTTTATAGTGTCAAATGCTGCTTGAAAGTCAATAAAGAATGCATAAAGCTTCTTTTTGTTTCCTTTAAATATGTCGGCTATGTTGGTAAATATGTCGGCTATGTTGGTAAGCGAATAAATTTGATCAACGGTAGAATAATTTTCCCGAAAGCCAGCTTGTGCATCACTCAACAAATTGTTACTCTTCACCCAGTTGTAAAGCCTTTTGGAAAGAAGTTTAACAAGAATTTTCGTTGAAGAATTCAGCAATGATATCCCTCTACAGTTAGATGGAACTCTGTTGTCACATTTTTTTTAAAAATAGGACATATAATAGCCTCTTTAAAACAATCAGGTATACAAGCGCTGTCATATGCTTTGTTTAAGGCTTTAGTTAAATTTTCTACGAAAAGAAAGGTGCTGAATTTGTAAAATTCTTGGGGTATTCCATTTGTGCCCGGAGACTTATTATTTTAGAGTTCATTTAACACTATTTGTACCTCTAAACATGAAAATGGGGCATCCACGTCTTCGTTCTGGATCTAAGGTTAAGCAAATTGGAACAATGAAGAGAAACCATCATCCGTTAACCTCCTAAAGTGTTGCACTAAGTTATCCAATTCAAGTGGTGCCACAATTTGTTTCTTTGTTTTTTGTTGATTTCCCGCACAGTTTTCCAGAACTCGCCTGTATTTCTGAAGCCTGCAAGGTCTCGAGCGATGTTTGTAGAATATATTTGTCTTTTCTTCTTTAGAACTTCTTTGTAGCATTTGTTCAAAGCAAGATATTGTTTTTTGAATAAAGAGTTATCTGGAAATCTTCTAAACAATCTTAACCAGGCAAATGATTTTCTGCGGGCATCCAAACAGTCTTTATCGAACCATTTTTCTCGACATTGCATTTTGGTATTGGTATTTGATGGCCAACATTTTGCTGGTATCGAGTTTTTAACTATTTCATCAAGTTCCTCCAAATTGGGTTCCACAGAATTTCTTGTTTGTATCAGGAGTGCATTATTAAAACCTTCTGCTTAACTATCCGCAAATGCATTTTTCCACTTGAATTTGAGCCGTGTGGGTGGCGCTTCTGGTTGCCTTTGATTCTTGTTGGAATTAAATGTAATTTGTATCGGAAGGTGATCGGAATGTATTGCAGTTAGAATTTCGAGTTCGTCCATCACGTTGTTCCATTCACCCGACACCGTTGCATAATCGATCACTGAGTTTCCTTGCGATTCTATAAACGTAAAATCTCCTAATTTATCACCATCCGTAGCTCCATTGCATATGCTAAGTCCAAAGGAGTTACATAAGTCCACAACTCTCCTTCCTTCCCTATTGATTAACATATCTCTCGAACAACGACTCCTATCTATTAGCGTACTCTCGCTTTCTAGAACGCCTGTTCGCGCATTGAAATCTCCAATCATTAAAATGTTGGATAAGTTACTGCAAAATAAATTATCTTCCAACTTCATAAAATCGTTTTCCCAGTTACTACAGTTGAGGTATATCGGGATTAGATTAAATACGTGTCGATCCATCTTTATTTCCACTGAAATCAAGTCTCCTGTTGCTTGTAAGAGCAGTTGATGGTATCCACCCTAAGTTGTATTCACCGAAATTTAGTTCAAATTTTTTACAATGTTCAATAGTTACATGTGTTTCAATTAATATTATTATTGCATACTGATTAACAAAATTTATAAAATCTTTTACTTCTAATTTATTACTTAAACCTCCAATATTATAACTTTAAATTCTAATTTTTGTGGATTTATAATTCTGACAGACGGCTTTAACCTAATTAATATTTTTAACATTAGAATTAAAATGTGCTAAAGTTTTAACACTTGAATACGAAGCTCCACATTGCTCTACTCCGTTTTCCCCCATTGTAGTAGATTTCGACTTTGATGAACCGCAGCTATCTTCATCTGACATATTTCGTTGGTTATTGACAGCTCGTGTGTTTTGGTTTTGATTGTTATGAACAATCTGTAAAAAGATATTTTCGAAGAAATGTTCATCCAAATTATATTTATACAATAGATTTTCCATTAGATATGCCTTATCTGTGAAAAACTTTTGCTGGCCATCATTCCACTGAAAAACTGCATCTTCAACTCGCAATTTATCGTCGATTAAATTGGCCATTCTCCCTCCTAACCTCACTTAATTCGCACCACAACTGAAATGTCATCCTTGGTAGCAACATTTTTGAGATTTGAGGAGAATAAATTATTTAATAGGGAGTTTTACCATCTTGTCAAAGCTCACACTATGATGAAGACAGATTGAAATATGTATCGCGCTTTTTTCAAACTGTCAAACTCAAGATCTTGAAGAAAACAATTTGGAAATAATTTTTAAATGCGGTATTCTTTTTTGTGTGAAATTTGTGATTTCCGTGGCTTAAAAATTTATTTTAATTAGCAAAACCAACAATTTTCGCGCAAAAATCTTTAAAATTCCCGCTTTTGTTTTCAATCAATTTTTCAACAATGATAAAAAAAAAATCAGCTGTTCATCATACTGCTGTTTTTGACAATTCTGTGAGAACGAGAAAGAGATATATCGTTGTTACCTAAAAAGCCCTATTCGTCAATAGTCATAGATCCGACTAATGAAGACATATTTGTATCTTTTTTTGTGTTGCTGGGTAGATTTTAGGAGATGTTTCGTTGATTTTTCTTTTATTTTGGTTCATCTAGTAGAGATTTCCGTTAATGCTAATTTATGTTATGTTAAATATGAAGGTATATGACGTTATGTGAAATGTGAACAGTTTTGAATTAGAAACTTAAATTTTATAGATTTAATAAATAAATTTCAATTTTTCAAAATTCTCACTCAATCTGTAGCACTTTAGACAGTAATTTCTTTAAAAATATACTTTTAAACTTTATTTGTTTATATTTTAAAACACTTTATTTACAAGAGGTATACAGAAGTTCAACTTTATGTTGTGACAGAGTTGCCAACTCCCAATTTAAAATTAAAATTATAGGTTTCCGGTTTGGATTTCAGATAAGCTTAATTTGAGTTAATTACTTTTACATGTTCAGAATCCAGGAACATAGAACCAAAAATCTTTTCCCAACAATAACGAATCCAAAAACATAGAACCAAAAAGCTTTTCCCAACATTAACCAACCAACTGGCTTTTATTATAGAGAGGATTATGAATTGTGGATTCATAATCCTCTCTCTAGAGACCTCAGCGCTACCTTTTAAAAGATCGTTATTAAAATAGCTTTAGTTACTCCTAACAACATCAGCTATTTGTCAGTGAAAGTCCCGTCAATTTCTGACCGGTTCATATATACGAATTGAGGGGAAAAAATAATGATCCATAGACAAAAAAGTTGCTTTTTTTCCCCTTCAGATCAATTTCCGGAGTTCGACACGAATCTCGTTTTGTAGCAAGATTTACACATACTTAAAATAATTTATTTTCATTCTGTCAGATGAGCATTTTATTGTGTAGTGTGGTATATTTTAATAGGAATTTGCAGAACTAAAATTATTGAAAACAATATATTGTGCGTGAGTTTTGTTGTAAATTGTGCTATTTGTCAATAAAGTGAAGTATGGTTAATGATTAAAATCGCTTCTACAGAAATATACACAATACAATCAAAGAAAATAAGCAACTTTTTTATTCAAAATCCATACAAAGGAAAAAAGTCAAACTTTTCCGATCAAATCTGGCAAAATGAAAGGAATTCGACATAAGATTGGTCTTTTAAAAGGCTTAACTTCCGGTAAAATTTTTAATTTTTGCGGTTCGGATTTCCGGTAAATTTAATTTGTTTTGGTAAATTTAATTTGTTTTGGTACTTGTTTCTAATAAGCATATTTTTCTCCACACCATTAGCAACGCCATCTGTACGTCATCATTTCCAAAACTAAAAATGAGTTAAAAGTGAACATAGCCGTTTTATTGTTTGCTGCGTAAGCACTTCATGCCGAAACACGACTTACAAATTAAGATGTGTCTATCGAATCTCCGAAAAATGCTTAGCTTATGGCCAAAATTTAAAATTAAAATTATAGGTTTCTGGTTTGGATTTCAGATAAGCTTAATTTGAGCTTATTACTTTTACATGTTCAGAATCCAAGAACATAGAACCAAAAAGCTTTTCCCAACAAAAACGAATCTAAAAACATAGAACCAATAAGCTTTTCCCAACAATAACCAACCAACTGGATTTTATTATAGAGAGGATTATGAATTGTGGATTTGAGTCAAAATGGTCTATATTTTAGAATTTTAAAAAAGAGACCTCAGCGCGACCTAGAGCGTTATTAAAATAGATTTAGTTACTCCTAACAACATCAGCTATTTGTCAGTGAAAGTCCCGTCAAAATCGGTTCAGCAATTTCTGACCGGTTCATATATACGACTTGTCGGAAAAATGTCGACCAGGGGCCTATAACAGAACGTGACAGGTACTTGTAGGACAAGTAAAATCCAACAATTTAAAAAAATCCTGTAACACAAAATGACAAGTCTGTGCACACATCGACAAGTGTAACGATGCAATATGACAAGTGGGAAATTGTTTAATTTCCTCACTTCTGTAACAGAACGTAACAAGTATCAAGAAATACTTGTCCAACTACAGCAACTTTTGGACCAGTGAATTGAATATTTGTACTCTCTTGTTTTGTTAATAAGGCAATCTTCTTGTCATTCGCAATTTGTCTCATTCTCTCTTCGCTGCACACTTGTCAAACAGTGTGGACAAGTTTAACGATTTGCGTTGTGTTACAGAATACAATGGTCCTTGTCGGACAAGGAAAGTTGGACTAGTGAATTTAAACGTTTCAACTTGTCACGGTTATGTTATAGGCCATAGAGTGCCATCTAGGGGGTTATCAAAATAGCCTAATTTACTTTCTTAAAGTGAAAGTCAAAATCAGTGTAGTTGTTTCTGATATTAGACGGTTAAAACAGACAATCATACACATATGTAGTTAGACAAACAGAGAGAAACACAAACAAATAAAGCTTAAATTTTGATATTACAAACAGGCACTTAATTTTTATGTGTGTGTATTTAAGAGTTAGAATTTAAAAGCATTTTTTAAATTTTGTATTTCCAGACAAAGCGAAATAGGATCAAAAAACGACATTAATTATTCAGACATTTCGATTGAAGTCTTGAATACACCTTCTGCACGGTACAAGAGATCTGTTACACGTTCAAAACTGGATTTGGCAGGTAAGATTCAAACCAGGTTTTTATGTTTTAATTTTTAATATAGTTATTTTTTATAATTAACATAACTTGGAATTGATACACTGAGTTTTTAAATGATATCTTTTTGGCATATTGTCAACTATCCCTTGTTGCCCCAAATACTTTTATATATTTATTGGGTTGTTGTCGGAGTTGTTTGGTGGATATGTTCTCCATTCATTTATTGTAATAAAATTTCTCACGAATGCTTAATAATATCCAAGTAATTGTATGAACCAGAGATCAAAAATAACTACTGTTAACCTTTTTTTTTCAATTGAATGTGTAAATAATAATTATTCATATACATACCTATTATTACCTGTTCACTTTTAACTTGTTTACTTATTGTTGTTAATCAATTTTTATTTTTCGAAGCACAAAACAAAATTATCGAAATGTCAATTAAATAAATGAATGTTAAGATATCTGTTAGAGAAAACAGTCGTTATTTTTTATAATAAAAAAACTTTAAAACAGTTTCATAGTGATAGTCTTCAACATCAGAAGTGGGTCAGTCCTAAAAAACTATTAGAAATATATTATCTAATTGTGATCATTCCGGATACCTAATCAAAATGAAGAAAGAAGAATTGGTAGCATGGCTTACTGAACGCAACATTGAATTCCCAGGTGGTGCAAAAGTTGCACATTTACGTGATATTTATGCAGCACATTCGGAATATAATCATTCCGAACACTTTTTTAAGGCTTCCGCAGGCTCGACAAAATCAAGGACCTTTAATTGAAAGTGAAGCTGAGATAGACGCAGAAATACGGATATTACAAAAAAGATTGAAGCTCATTGAGCTACGTCGTGAAATAGGACGGCTAGAAAAATCTATACCCTACCCTTTGCCGACATCGGTTGAACTTTCGTTTAAGGACATTAGGCATTCTATTCCGCTTTTTTCTGGTGATGACTCATACGATGCCAGGAAATGGATTAACACTTTAGAACGGGCTTGCGATTCTGTTCAAGTAATTATGTATTCCGATAAAAGTCCATTTGCATATTTATGAAGCCTGATTCCGCCGCTGAAATTTTATTACAAATTGATACATCAACTACGTATGAAAATTTTCGAAGCAATTTCCTATCCAATTTTGGATTGACAAGATGCAAAAGACCTCTTTTGATTCCATTAGAACTTCAATTATTTGCTATATTTTGAAAATGCAAGAGCTCGCATCACGAGCTGAAATTGACGAAAGCAATCAGTTTATCATTGATGGATTCCAAGATCGTTTCGCCAACATTTCAGTATTGTATCCAGCACGTACAATTGACGAATTGAAACAATAGGGTCATCGTTATACGCAACTGAAAGATCTGATATTCCCCAATTACGCAGCAACTAATTCTGTTTCCAATTTCGCTTCAGCTACCCTGTATCCAACTGGAACAAAGCCTAAGATAAAGTTCGCTGGTGATTCCGAAAAAAGCTTGTTCTATGTTATAATTGTTCTGGCACTGGATATTTTTACACCTCGTGTCCACACCCGAAACGTGCAAAAAGATCCTGCTTCAGATGTTGTTCAACATTACACATTCTCAAGGATTATCCGAAGTAACCAACAAAAAATTCTCGTAGTGTGGCATTGATTGATGAAGTCTATTCCCGCTGTATTGATCAACACCGTTCCTATTCTGATGTCGATTACGTCATCAAAATACAGTGTGTTGCTTTTCCTATTTATGATTTCGTTCCGCATTGTAACACATATGTTTCTCTTTTTGATACCGGCAGTCCGATTAGTTTGATTAAATATTACGAAATTCCAAAGGGAGTGCAATATGAATCTTGTTACGAATTTATAATATAAAATACTTTATTCAATCAAAATAAAAAAATCAACTGCACATGAATTGAATTGAATTGAATTTTTATTGAGTCTTTAGTTTCGAGTTACATTTTTTGCCTTATTCTAATTCTAATTTACTTTTATTTGCTTTGGCGTATACAAAAGTGGCTGTAATGTATGGCCTTCTTTTTCAGTTATGTTATGAAAAGCCTCGTGGCGAAGAGTTATTATATAAAAGATAAATATAAAGGTTTTCCTGCTCTTGATCAAGACAGAGAGGGTATTATAGTTGCTGTGACGTATTGTCTTTTTTAATACACATATATACAAAGACTATAAATATAAATTAAAATAACTTTTAAAATTAATCCTACTATAAAATGTGTACAAACACTTCAGTTTTAAAAAGAGAGAGACATGATAAATTATTATAACATTTTTCTTTGATTTTAGAGCGAGAGCTCAATACTTTTAATTTCTGTTATTATATACATAAAAGTAAATAACAATTAAAATCATTATTAATGAATCAGATGTATTTGATGGAGCGAGAGCGCTCTATAGTTATATATAATACGTCATTGAGTAATATACAATATTATTTGCATTTATGTTACATATGTGTTTAAATTTTGTTACTTTTCAGAATTTGGAATTTTTTTAAAGATAAAACGATAAAATAAAACTCTAGCATACAAAAGTACGAAAATCTATGATTAAATCACAAACAATTTGTTTTACACTGCTGTTTTGTAACGGCACAATATTGCTGTTGCTGAATCCTGTTAAGGCTGATACAGTTACATAAGTAAATAGCGGTGAAAAAAGAAGCAGGGCGGGAAAAGGCCGTCCTGTCACTTGCTTTTTGTTTTTAGCTCTGCTGACCATCCCCAACAGATGCTACTTTTCTTTTTTAAAACATATATTTTATTCAGTTGGGTTAAAAAGTTTATTTTTGAATTACCGACATAACTATCGGATTTTAAAATTAAGTAATTTAAATGAAGTGAGTGCCAGAGGAAAGTTCCTATACAGGAGAATTTTTAAGACACATACCTAGAAACTGGTTACAAGGTAACTTATTTAATTTTTTTTACCAGTGTGCCATTTAGGCTTATATTTCTATTTATTGTGGTTGCAGTTTCTGCAAAGGCAGTTAATCCGCTGGATAACTGCCTCGATTTTCCATCGCATATCAAATATATTGAAAACTTTAAGTTTTCGATTTAATCGACAAAGGAAAAGCTGTGAAAGGATCCTACCCAGCAAACAAACGAGAGATTTAAAATATCTGCTTTCTGAAAGTCCCGGTCATATAAAACTGTAACAAAGCCAATAAAAAAATCACCATCAAATTAGTGCAACGGTTAGGCGCCCGGCCCACGAACAAAGGGTCCTTGGTTCAAGTGCCGTATTAAGAAAAACTTTTTTTTTTACTTATTGTAAGTTTTTTTATTTTAAATTAATTATTTTAATTCATTTTCTTTTTGAATTTTAAAACAAAGACAAATCTTTTGCAGTAGCATATATAAACGCGCGCGATTGAAGTAGTTTAATTTTGATTCGAAATTTCAATTAATATTTAATAAAGTGATTTAAGCTAAATACACTAACGCTAACAAGACAAGATCCTCCGCTGGAGCGATTGGATGCTGTGGCCACATAATCTGCAATTGCTGCTTAAGTACGGTGAGTTTTTTATGATCCCTGTCACTTTTTAAATCATTTACTTATTAATTTGAAATTTCGTGGGAAAGGTACAGAGGGGACTTTAAAAAAATAATTTTATTAATTGTGCGAGATAAAAGAGGATTTTAAATCCCATCTTTGTATACTCGCTTAGCTTGATATAGAAGCTCCAATAGATTTTTTTTTATATTTTTAACGTAAAATAAGAACTTTTTAGAAAGAGATCAAATAAATTATAATTTTTTTTATCAAATTATAGAATAATTTTGATTTTATTATCATGAATAAAAGATGCACATTTTCTTGAGTTTAAATGTAAAGTAATAATGTGTTTTAATTAAGAATTTTTATAGAGGGATGAGGGGTGCTAAGGGGAAGAGTAATGAAGATGCCAAGTAAAGGGGCATCGAAGCGGATAAGATGCCATGGTTGGGAGGGTAGAGGCGATTTTCCGCAGACGGTAACACCATTCGTCAGAAATTTTTTGTGACGGCTCTTATGGTGAAAGAACCCTTTTTGCTTACCTGAGCTAGCTTTATGGATTAATACCAGCACTGACCAAACGCCAACAAAAGAGCTCGTTACAATCTTTAAGAACAACTGACCACTACGGAGTAGGAAGTTCACCACTTTGCACTTATGAAATTCTTCATACTAAAGTTATATATAAAAATATTGTTAAGAACATCGAATTGTATGTTGTTCCGGACACTTTTGTTCCTTATCCAGTTCTGTTAGGTCGCAATTTTCGGCGATCCTTTCAAATGAAATTATGTTCTGTTCCAAATACTATTCCGAAACCAAAAATTGAAATTTATATAATTTCTGATGACAATAAAATTAAAATGCTAATCAAGTGTTATGTTGTGTGGACAAATCATTAAGAAAAAACTGTTCTGATTTTTCAGCGCTATGTTCATTGTGCAGTGCACTGCCGCATACGATTATTGCTTCATGTAACAAAACTAGCCTCATTGAAAGTCATTCGTTGCCTTATATATCCTACTACTATATAAAAGAGTAGTTTTGTAAGTTTATTTGTTATATAGAAACTGTGGTAAAACACATATAACAACAAACTATTCTTTTCTAAAATTTATTGTAACAATTACTTTTAACTGTTCGTCAGGTTTTAGGATATTAAAAATAACAAAATACACTTTATTTTTTTTAATTTTTTTTAATTTTGAAAAAAACTTTTGCCCGGCGAACAATTAAAGTAATTTTTCTTACCATTTCGACGTTTTACGTTTCCAATTTTTTCTAACAACTGTCATCAGTGAATATTAAAGAGAGCTCACAAAATATTTTACGGGCATTTCGCCCAACTGTCATACCTACCATTGTTAAACTTATTGAGGATTGGTAAAGTTGATATGCGCAGCGAGTAGTCAAAATTAGTAATACGTTATTGTTGGTCTTTAGTACAAACTTGACTACTACTGCGCTACACGTATATGATGAAGTGAAAAAGCACTACTACGTAGTCACCATAAGTATCGAATTGAGGAGATGCGAAATTCGGTCATAAATTCTTAATATTTTCTGTTATTAAGCGATCATGTTGGATAAGTACAAACTTGACTACTGCTGCGCTACACGTATATGATAAAGTTGAAATGCGCAACAAGTAGTCAAAATAAGAACTAAGTTATCTTTGCTCTTTATTACAAACCTGATTACTGCAGCGACAAAACATGAATTTGATGTTTTAAAAAAACTTTTGCCCGGCGAACAATTAAAGTAATTTTTCTTACCATTTCGACGTTTCACGTTTCCAATTTTTTCTAACAACTGTCATCAGTGAATATAGGGAGTTTTACCATCTTCTCAAAGCTCACACTATGATGAAGACAGATTGAAATATGTATCGCGCTTTTTTCAAACTGTCAAACTCAAGATCTTGAATAAAACAATTTGGAAATAATTTTTAAATGCGGTATTCTTTTTTGTGTGAAATTTGTGATTTCCGTGGCTTAAAAATTTATTTTAATTAGCAAAACCAACAATTTTCACAATTTTCGCGCACAAATCTTTAAAATTCCCGCTTTTGTTTTCAATCAATTTGTCAACAATGATAAAAAAAAAAAATCAGCTCTTCATCATACTGCTGTTTTTGACAATTCTGTGAGAACGAGAAAGAGATATATCGTTGTTACCTAAAAAGCCCTATTAAAGAGAGCTCACAAAATATTTCACGGGCATTTTGCCCAACTGTCATACCAACCATTGTTAAACTTATTGAGGATTGGTAAAGTTGATATGCGCAGCGAGTAGTCAAAATTAGTAATACGTTATCGTTGGTCTTTAGTACAAACTTGACTACTACTGCGCTACACGTATATGATGAAGTGAAAAAGCACTACTACGTAGTCACCATAAGTATCGAATTGAGGAGATGCGAAATTCGGTCATAAATTCTTAATATTTTCTGTTTTTAAGCGATCATGTTGGATAAGTACAAACTTGACTACTGCTGCGCTACACGTATATGATAAAGTTGAAATGCGCAACAAGTAGTCAAAATAAGAACTAAGTTATCTTTGCTCTTTATTACAAACCTGATTACTGCAGCGCCAAAACATGAATTTTACGTTTGACGTTAAACAATGACGCGTTGGATTTGACAAATTACAAATTAAGAAAGGAATGGCTGTGGCAGGTTGGTTGAAAGTTTTCATCATTTAAAAAAAAAAAAACATTCTTCTTCAATAAATGACCGAGATGAAAAAATGACCGACAGCAAATGTTGGTAGTGATTGTTTAAACAAAATGTATTTTCCTATACGTGTAAATTTACGTGATGATATATTGAATTCAACCGTTCAACGGGAATGGGCGTTTGAAAAAGATGATTTTTCCGATTTCGATATAAAATGGAAACAATAGATGATTGCACAATGATATAACAAATAATTCAGTTCCAGACGATTTCCTTTCAGCTTAAGGACTGCCAGGCGCCCCCAAAAAAATGAAAACAAATCAGAAAAATTACCTTTTTCAAACGCCCAGACGGTTGAATTAGATATAACATCACGTACATCTACACGTACAAGTATATAAATTTTGATAATACCATCCCTGCCAAAATTTGCTGTCAACTCTTAGACTATAATATGTACTTAAAGATGTTTTTATTTTATTATTTTTAAAGCAGATTTGGGGTCAGCTTCGTCTGACGCATTGAAAGTTCCTGTTACCCAAAAACTACAAGAATAACAGAGACGTCAATAACAACAACGAAGCGAACAACAAAAAAGGGTCCAAAAACAACAAAACCAAGCAGAAGTAGCAGAAATGTCAGAAAAAGAAAAAATGGAAATTTCGGACTGCTCTTCGTTAAATTTCGATGATGACTTCCCTGAAGAGAAAGATGAGAAGTTTGACAATGATTCTACTATCCTTGAAATTTTGAATTTAGATAAAATATAATATAAAATATAAATAAATAAATAAAAAAAAAATGAGTCCAAATGTATTTTTGTTTTTTATTAAAACAAGGATTAGGAATATAGACATCGTTCTAGGCTAAGTGCACCGAGTGCCCGGGCAACGCCGGGTACTTTCTGCTAGTTTTCAATAAAAGTAATTAAAAACAGTGAAGATAAATACGATATAAACCGAAAATTAAGTTCCGAATATAAACAAAAAATACAAAGCATTATCCGATCTGACTATTTTGATCTCGACAATATTCCGATTATCAAGCATAATTTCTCAATGAAGCTTCATCTCACCCCCAGTATTCCAATTAGTTTTCCTCCAAGGAGATTATCTTTTTCTGACAAACGAATTGTTGATAAACAAGTGAAGAAGTTATTAGAAAGAGGAATTATTAGACCAAGTGAATTACCCTACGCGTTTCCATTAATTTTAGCTATGAAAAAAGATAATGAAAAACGATTGTGTGTGGATTATCGACCTCTTAATAAAATTTTAGTGCTTGATAGTTTCCCTATTCCAGTGATAAACGATTGCTTAGGAAGATTTGATGGAAAAAAAATATTTTACTTGATCTAAAGAATGGTTCCATCATATTCCGATTGAATGAAGATTCAATACAATTGACCGCTTTTGATACTCTTTATGTCCATTATGAATATACAAGGCTACCTTTTGGCATTAAAAAATGACCTGTTTATTTTCATAGATTCATGATAATATGTCTTGCGTCAACTTATCGATGAATGTTCTGTAGTCGTATATTTTGATGATATAATCTATGCTTGTTTCCAAGTAGAGAGGAGTGGATTAATAATGAAGTTTTAGAACCTACAACCAAATCCATCTTTACAGACGGCTCAAAAATGGATATAGGTACAGGCTCGATCAGGCTACCCAATAACAGCAGTGTATTCCAAGCAGAGGTTCTAGCAGTAACGAAAGCTGCCAGAGAGGCATCAATGATGGCACTACCCCGAGAGGATATTACCATTCTCATTGATAGCCAGGCACCGATAAAAGCAATTTCTGCTGTTGAAATAAAGTCCAAGCTTGTGAAAAGCTGTCGCGAAGAGCTTAAAGTTCTTGCCACACAGAATAATATAAAACTCTGCTGGGTCCCCGGTCACGCGGGTATCATGGGAAATGAAAAAGCCGATGTATTGGCAAGAAAATCCATTTTAGTTTGTATCTAGCAAACATTTTTTCGTAGTTTTTAAAATGTTCAGCAAGTACAAAGGTTTCAAACAGAAAAAAAGTTGGAAATTTACAAATATATTTAAAAATTACATAACAAACATTTATTAACAAGACCAGCAATATTATAAAAAAGAACCTGACAGGCAGATGGTCGCTAATTACTATTAACATGATCGTTATTTGACAATTTTAACTTAACAGTAAATTCTGAATTGATTATATTCAAAGGATTAATAATAAATTCTTTGTCAGCTTCATTAAATGTTTAAATAACACCATCTTGGTTGCATTTATAGCGACGACCATCAACTAAAACGGACCACCGATCGTTTTATTTCGACACGTAGACTGGGGTCAGCTTTTAATAAACATCGATTTAATTGACGGAGATTATAACTTTCGTCCTTTTCATTCTGAGTAAGGTCGTTATTTACAAATATCGTTTTTTTAAACGAATAGATGAGGATGGAACCGATTTAACATCATTCATGTAAAAAGCTCAAAAATGTATGAAGGATTACTTTGATTAGCCGCACTAATTTTTTTTACGTTGATCATAGTTGAACATAATTGAAGCGTAGTGTTACAGATTAGCTGCAACTCCTCTCTGGCATCGTCAACATTTTTCGCACCTAATCCTCTTACGATAACATTAAGTCTTTAAGAGTACTTCTCTGCTTCTTCAACCCTTTTCTCGAGTATAAGTTCTTTACTTTTGAGCTTCTCTATATATTTTTTTAATTGTTTGTTCTCGGCTTCCAGCACAGCAATATGTTCAAGAATACTATTTATATCGTTCTTTGGAGCGATATCTTTCAATTTAATATCTAAAAGCGCATCCATTTCGATATAAGTGTATATACCTCTATAGTTGGCAACTTCATTCAGGGCACCTTTTTAATGAATGTGAAAGATAACAGCTTTTTTGAACGAAGATGGAACTTCAGCATTCAGAAGAAATTTGTAAAATAGAGCTTTATTATTTTTAGTTATTAAGAGAACTGGTGTCCAGAATATTATCGGTGATGAGAGGTTCAGAATAAGAAAAAGTTAAGTGAGATTCCGTTTGAAGAAGGCTCGAGAAATTAATGGAAAGATCTTCGGCGATTACACCTGTAACAATTATGTGATGAGAACTATTTATGTATATCCTTCGCCAGTTTCCAAAATTCTTTTGTATTTTTTGTTTCAGCGAGTGATTGGGCTTGTTTGTTCTCAAAATTAAGTTTCGAGTTTCTTAATGCATTCAATAGAGCAAATGATTTTTGTCTTGCTCTTCAATTTTTTTCTTGTGTGCCAAATGTCTAGATTCTGTTGAAATATTTCAGCAACTCCATCTTTCCATATAAGACTAGGTAACAACCGTAGAGTTATTTGCGAAAAGTCATGTTCGGTTTTCCATTCTACTAGGTTTGGCATGTGATCAGAAAATTTTTTGCATAAAATTTCAATCACATTTATAAATTCAAGTCAATCATTATTCGCCATACAGTAATCAATCACTGATTTGCCTTGTCCTCCAATAAAAGTATATTGACCCTCCATGTTTCCTTCGATACAACTATTCAAAAGAACAAAATCATACAATTAAACCTGCGAGCCTAAATATATAAGAATTCGAAGATCTTGATATAAACCGCGTAGATCCTGCACCTTTCCGATAGCAGTAGGTAGTAGAGTCTGAGGTTTGTAATCTACAAAGTTGGGTGAATGGTTGTTAACAAAAAATGCGTTTGGAATCGCAGAAAAATTTGAAGGATTTTGAGGCACAAATTCTGGAACTGGGCCTTAATGGAACAAATTGCTAACCGGTATGCTAGCAGTACGAGTCTAACTACGGTTTACGTACACCGTATCATCGTAAACTAAACTGTGGTGGCGAGATTTACAGAATGAGCCAGGCCGCAAAAAAATTAAAACAAACCTAATTGGATTTAACGAAATCCATTCGAAAATTAATCTTCATATTAAGAAAATCTGTGCTTTGATAAAGCCAATGCGAACCGTTGCATTTGATGCATGCAGATGAAGACACGTGCATACTTTTTATGGTTTTACGGAAACTAGTGTGTGAACTGTCCAGTGCAACACAATGACGTTCTAAGAACTCAAAATCGTAGCGCTTCACTAGCCTGTCACAGGCTTCCTCGTAAGTGGAATAGGTAAGCGGCAAATCATGAGAAGACTTAATGTAGGATTACGAAGAGATGATTTTAAGAATAGAAACATTTTAATAATGGACGGCACTGACAAACATATCCCTAAAGGTTGGCCATTCATGATATTCTCCGGAAAAGGGTTCAATGTTCAATGAATTTTAGTCAAAAAGAAATCCGGTTTAGCTTCTGATGAATTTGATCGTCCTAACGATTAAGCAAACTTTTTTGTTGGTCAGCTAATCGATGAAAGGAGGATAGATTGCACTAATAAAAACTTGGTCTCGAACTCGTCATTATCTGGAATGGGATCTACATAACCTTCCTCTTGCGCGAAATCGTACATACACGTTGGGGTTACCTTGAATTCATCCCATAAACCTGTCACTTTAGATAGACGTACATCCAAATCACAAATTGAAACCTTGTCGTCAATGGATTCAGTATATTTCACCAGCTTTGTCAAGGAAGCTTTTAAAAGGCACTGCACGCAAAGTCGCTAAAGATTGTGTTTGAGGGATTTTAAGAGCAGGAAACAACGATGAATTTTACAAAAGTATTGTAGTGAAGTTAACGATTAATGCAAATGAACGAAATAGATATAATTCTAACCATAAAAACTAAGGAAATGAACCCGTGGGGCACCCAATCCTATGTACAGCAAACAACACGTGACAAAAATTACTGAATTTCTTGAAGAATCAAGACCAGCACAATGACGATTTTTAATTAACGAAATCCAAAATGTGTTAAACTAAACAAAATGATGTGTGATGTGTTATGTGTAATTAATAGTGAATGAATTTAAGCACTGTTTTCAGTGAATTGTGGCGAAATTCCACAAACAACGAAATGAATACAGATCGATTTGGACCATAAAATGTGTAATGACGATCGAACGAAAAACCACCAAAAAACGAAACGAGCGGCAAAAAAACGATAGTCAAGAAAACGAAAGCCGCAACATAAAGCGATTACAAGAATAGTTTCATGAAATTGTTGCCAGATAAAACAGAGAAATACTATTTTTTTTTGAAGTGCATCTAACTTCACGTCGGTGAATAGATGTCAAAACATGATGGAAATAAATAAAGACTTGAGTGTGAAATTAAAGAAGAGCGGTATATTATCTTAAAAAATATTAAAATATTTATTAATTTCTTCTTTTCGGATAGTGTACATGTTCAAATGGGCGAAGACAGAGAATTATTTACAAATATTTTAAAGAGAAGAGCATGGAGAATGTGTACCTATGTAAAAACCAAATAGTTTTATTTTGCAATTCCGGAATTTGTTTATTTATAAGTGCAAGTGCGTATATTATTTGTGTTTTTAATATTGTTAATAAAATGTTCTTTTATTATTTTTGTTTGTTCTTTATATAATTCGAGCTTTATTTAACTAATAAGAGGTGTTAACCAGGCTGTAGTTGAGATAATTAATTTTATTTGCTAAGCATTGACATTGAGTGAAAGTAATTATAACAGTTTGACAAATTTTGAGAGCATACAAATAAACAGCTAATCTCAGAACATTGAGTTGAAATATATTAACAGCATCGAGAAAAATACAAAATAACTGTCTAAGGGGCCGGTTATAGCAATCAGGAAAACGAAACGGGAAAAACTTTTTTCAACAAATTCTATGAGTTATTTGCCATCGAAAGGTGTAACATTTGTGTTTTGAATCGAATAAAAACATTATAAACTTTCGTTCTGAAATTTGTTCCTGTTTCGTTTTCCTGATCGCTATAACCGGCCGCTAATAATGAAATTTGAATAGAAGCATTTAAGAGAAATAAGAAATATATGTCTGTAAATTAGGCAATGTTTTACAAAATTAAACATATGAAACGAAAAATAAGAAAATTAAAAAATTATGAAATAATAGTAAAGAAATATGAAATTATAATGAGCAAAAAATTAAACGATAATTATTAGTCAAAAAAAACATACTCAAACAAATATAAAATATTTTTTTCAAAGTATCAAACATCCCTAGGTTTGCCTGATGGCTAAATGGCCCGCACACCTGATCTTTGTTTTTAAAATGTTTTCATTATTCATTTATGTATGTATGTAAAATTTCTTTGTTTTTTTAATTGCTCATGTGTGACAAGGAAAACTATATTAAAACTTTTTATTTGTCACATTTTCTTAAAAATTGTTTTTGTTTAGAGTATGTAGATATATTAAAATATGTACCCGAAACACGTCATAATAATAAATAATTTTAAGAACAAGACTAGGTTTTATTGTTTTTAAAATCAATTTAATTTTATTCTCGTGGCAAAACTTCTTTTAATTATTTCAGCAATTTCATGTTTAAGTTTAGTTAATGATGATATATTTTGTGTTTATTAATTGGCAGAATTTGTTTGTCATTTTTTTGGCAGAAGTGTCATTATTATCTCATGGCAGGGGACTTAAACGCCAAACATGTAGATTGGGGAAACCAAATTCAAAATCCTAGAGGGAACCATCTTTTTAATTGGATGGGTCGATACAGTGTTGAGTGTAGGATCGACCTTCTGGCTACAGATAGACCGTCATTTCCGAGAAGTGGTAGTTTTCTGGATCTTTTACTGCTTGACACACGACTTGTTATAACTGACGCAACAAATCAACAGACAAGAAACTGTTTACGAACAATTGAATACGACAGTGATCACTGCGGACTTGCCACCGTAATACAGCTTCCGAGCGACCTTGTGGAGTTGGATGAGTATGTGCCTGTGCACTCTTACAATTTCAGTAAGACGCGTTGGCCACGCTTCTCCAACGCCTTGGCAAGAGAAATACGTTCCGATGACATTTCTCCACCAAATGACAGAAACCTGACGAACGTCGAGATCGACGGGTTCCTGACTCAAATGGATACGACTATAAAACGAACAATAGACAGAACAATCCCAAAATATAAGGAACAAGACCCTACTGGTTTATACAAGAACGCGACAATCGACGCACTACACCGACAAAAAAGTGGACTGCTGACTAGATTGAAACTTCTGTACAGACGTTTCACGGACACACGTGATCTGGAGATTAGGACATTGAAGTCGTCGATCAAAAACATTAACGTTCTGATTAGACAAAACTATAGATTATCTATTAATTTATATTGGGATAACAGAATTCGGGCCGTTAATTCTAGCGACCCTAGTATGTTTCCCCAAATAAATAAGATATTTAGAAGAAATGATCAAAACGATCTTCCATGTCTTAAACTCCAGAGGACAACAGATAACGAAGACGTACTAACGATTGCGGGAATTGATCCGGAAGGTGCCGTTTTCGATGATAATTATTATATTATAGAAGATCCTCAGGAAAAGGTAGAGGCTGTAGGGGCTGCTTTCCAGCAAGTGTATAAGGTGAATGCTAGCATTCGTCCGAATCATGACCTGGAGAACAGAGCCTTACTGCACAACTTCTACCTTGGAAATAACATAACGCAATGGCGATCTGAGAATACTGGTTTCACCGGGTTCAATGACGAAAATTTGGCAAACGCCACCATCGCCGAGCGAAATGGACCCAGTTCATTGTTAATTTCGAAGGTAGAACTTCAGTTAATTTTTCAAACATTAAAGAAAAAGAAATCTGCGGGGGTCGATGGTATACCCAACATTGTGTTACGACATCTCCCTGAGGAAGCCATAGACATTTATACCACACTGTTCAACAACGCATTGAATAATGCATATTATCCAGTGAGTTGGAAGACAGCTGTGGTCCATCCTCTCCCCAAAAAGGGAAAGGACAGCTCCAATCCGGCAAATCTTCGGTCGATAAGTCTTCTTCCAAGTATCAGTAAGGTATTCGAAAAGATTCTCAATAGAGCTCTGTTCAAGTGGGCTGAGGACAAGAATATTATTCCAGACAATCAGTTTGGCTTTAAGGCGGGGCATGACACTATTCATGCCGCGTCTAAGTTAGTTTCTGATGTTCAATGGAACAAAGCAAAAAATCAATGCACGGGTGCCGTTCTGGTTGATTTAGAGAAGGCTTTCGACACCGTATGGTTAGAGGGTCTTTATCTGAAATTAACCAGATTTGGCATAAGTAAACCACTGTTGTATATGCTTCATGACATGCTCAATGGTAGAAAGTTTGTTGTCAAAAGTGGCAATGTAACTTCGACCACAACTTTTGATATTAAAAACGGTCTACAGCAAGGAGCTGTGAACTCGCCGATTCTTTTTAGTATTTACACCAGCGATCTGATAGGTAGTCTCACTCATGCGATTGCGTATGCCGATGACCTTGTAGCGTACAGGACGGGTCCAAAAGTTGAAGTCATCAAAAATCTCTTGCAGCGTGACTTCGACCAGATTCAGCGATATTGTGATGACTGGAAGTTAAAAATTAATTTTCAGAAATCAGAAACTATCCTGTTTAGAACCCCTTTGTCTAAGGCTTCTAGGGATACAAGAAAGAACTGGAGAAATCTAGTGATCGTTGGACCAAGTGGACATCAACTGGCGAGTAAAGATGTAGTAAAGTACCTTGGTATCTGGCTAGATCAGTATCTATATTTCAATCGACATATAGATGCTGCTCTGGCCAGAGCTAGGGGAGCGTTTGCTCTGACAAGACGGTTGTTTTATAGCAGCCGCCTTGAAAACAGGGTAAAAGTGATTTGCTACATGGCCCTCATCCGGCCGATGATTGCCTATGGGTGCCCTGTGTGGTTTAACGTTGCCCCATCTCAAATGGAAAAGATTCGGGTGTTTGAGAGGCAGTGTCTTAGGACCTGTCTTGGATTACACAGAACACCAGAGTCGGAGTACAAACATTGTTATGCCAACGAGGTCTTATACAACGGGGCCAATATAAACAGGATAGATAACTTTTTAATTAAGCTGATTCGGGGTCACATTGCAAGAGCGATGACCTCAGCCAATGGACTTATTTTCGGGGCTTACTACCCCAATGAAGAATATAGTGAGAGCGTTTGTCTTAACGGTTTCATCCCGCCCGAGACATTCCTCTATTTAGATAGTCGGGGGCTTATACAGGATAGATTGGCGGTTCCGTTAATCTACCACGTCGGCCGTAGAACTGTGGATCGGCGAATCCTGTATGGTCGAGACGTCGGCTCTGGGAACGGAGCAGAGCGTCTGCGGTTCAGTAGAGCTGTGCCCCTTCGGGACAAAAAGGACTTGAATAAGCAAGTTAAAAAATACTGGTGGTTGGGTGACCACCTTGATATTGATGGTTAGTCAAAGTTGTTGCCTTGGCCGACCTACGTATTTTTAAGGTAGATTAAGTAGGACAGTAACGGTGGCACCAAAAAAAAATGTTAAAAATCCATAAAATCGTTTGTCTGTGGGTATGCGCATTTGGCGCTGTTACATATGCATATATGTCAATATATGCATATGTATAAGCGTGTGGGCATATACATAGGTTGCTTCAAAAAAAAAAAAAAAAAAAAAAAAAAAAAAAAAAAAAAAAAAAAAAAAAATATGCTGCTGGTGGCTGTTCTAGTTTTAAGTTATTTTAAGTATTTTTAAGTAGTTTTAAGTTATGTACGTATATTTACGTATATTTTAGTTTTATTTAGGTTAATTTAGTTTTATTTAGGTAAAGGGGAGTTTTAAGTTTTTAAATAAATAAAAATAATGTCATGGAAAACAAGTTTTTAAAGAATTTTCTTGTTTAGGTTTAAGTTATATTGAATTTTAAATTTAAACTAGTCTTTACGCCGAAAGGCATTTTTAAATATAGTTATAGTATAATTTAGAGCGCCCGTATGGGGCCAGTAAGTTAGTTAAGTTAATATGTAAGCTAGTTGTTTAAGATTTTTTTGTCTAGCATTAAGATATATAATATAAGAAAATGGAAAAATAAAAAATGAATTAAAATGAAAAATGAGTGTCATTTCCGAATTAAAATAAAGCTGTTATGAAATAAAAAAATAGCGGACCATAGCTTAAAAACGTTTTCTAGTGCAATATGAACTAAAATCTACCATTATAAAACGAAATAAGTTTATTTTAGGACAAGTCCTTTGTTGGGTCCAAAATATTAAAATTTGAAAATATTCCACCCAAAGCTATTACTAAAGTGACTGAACTTTGAAATGAGGATAATTTTTGGAATAATCGCTACTAATCTTTTAAGAACATGGGTAGATCTAGTTTAAAATACTGTATTATACGAAGCCGAAAGCTGAAAAATAAATCTTATTCTTAGCAAAGAAAAAACTGGCTTGAAGTATGTACCGGAACTTAAGAATAATTTAGCTCTTTGTTTTTTTTCGTTTTTTTTTTTAGTTTCAATAGCTGGACTAGCTGGGCTTTTTTTTGGTGCTTCAGTATTAAACCTTGTCCAAATCATTTATCAATCAGTAGCAGTGAAAAATTAACAATATGATGGACTTCTCGGTAGGTATGTATATGTTTGTACCTTTTTATAAAAACTGAATTATAAAAATGTTGATGATTGATAAATATGTATACAAATTTTATTCTTCAAGTTTTCTATGCACACCGAAACAAAAAAACAACAAACCCTAAGCTAATGCAAGCAGCTTTTTCCAATGCAATGATACATACAAAAATACCAAGCCCGAACACAATTTCTGCGTTGAACCTGAGGTGGTTTTAATTCATTATTTTTATTAAATAAGTATTTTATTAAGTATATAATATGTATAATATGCCTGCTTTACTCTAGTCCAAAGGGAAATTGCGTTTCGTACGGGTGCTTGCTAGCTTGTGGGCTCGTCAGATGACTTCCAGCAAAAAGCACAGAATAGTACAATATAACAACAATAGTAACTTAAATAGTCTGGTATGTTACCAATCTTCCAACCTCTCCCCCTTTGATATATGCTACGAATTGTAGTCTATCAAATGTAGGTTAGGAGAAAATGGAGGCGAAACAAAACGGCATACTTAAAAGCGCTTAGAACAATGTTGAAGCTCCAAATGCGTTTGAAAAACAAACAAACATAACATCTCGACCTGTGTCGTTTGGTCATAAGCGGTGGAATGCGTAGTGGATACGACTTCGAAGACTGAGCAAATCTAATAATGCGTGGGTTCGAATCTCATGATGTGCATGTGAAAAAGTTTTTCATAATAAAATTGGATTAAAGCTCGGCACCACTAATAAGGAGACTGATGATAGGAATTGGCACTCCTTGAAATAACTATATCTCCAGCCAAAAATGGAAAAAACGAATAATAAAAATTCGTAAAAACGAGTAAATAAAATTCGTTTAAAAATTGGTGGTAGTACTTTTAACATAACTTTTCGGACATAACTTGTCTGACTGGAAACGGCAGGTATAGGTAGGCTATACTGCCCCAAATAAGTGGATAAATCTTGTCACAAATAACAGTATTTTTGGAGATGTAATCTAAGATATGTTCAAAGGGTAGTTATGTGCATTCAAGAGGACACAACGGCAACAGGTTTTTTTGAAATCCATAAGACAGGAATGCCACTATGACAGACATGTTCTTCGTAGAAGTACCATGTTACAACTTGGTTAAATATCTTATTGGTATATTGGACAACTTAACTTCAGACGGCAAATGTAATGTTAAGGATTCGAATGAATTTAAACAAAAATTTCAGGAACTTGATTTAATATCGTTTTTTTACAAATATACCTCTCTTAATGACACTACAACTAATTGCAAACAACTGGGAAAAAATAAAAGAACACACTACCATTAAAAAATTCATATATTTTTATCTAATCCGGTTCTGCATTATTGACAATAATTCCCTAGTCTGTGGACACAAAACCTACCAACAGCGAGTTATGCCGATGGGAAATGCGGCTTCTAAAATAATAGCTGACATTATTCTAAAAGAACTTTTAAATACATGCCTTCCTAAACTTAAGCTAAGTGTACACGATTGGTAGATCTTACAATATTGTCAGATCTGTCAGTGAAAAACATGCTTACAATGTCTAACAACCGTGTAATCTTACAATTAATTGTCAGAAAATGTGTCTGACAATTAATTGTAAGATCATTGTCTGACAATTAATTGTAAGGTTTCTGACAATCGTGTGTACGCTACCTGACAATCGTGTACTCTTACAATTAATTGTCAGAAAATTTATCTGACAATTAATTGTAAGACGATAAATTGTAAGATGTTTGACAACCGTGTACACACACAATTTATTGTCAGACCTACCAATATTTTTCTTATATGACGTTTCTGACAATTAAAAAATTGTCAGATGCACTTTTTTGAACATCTGCCAATTTTTTCATTGTAAGACAATTTGCAGTTAATTTGAAAGTTGGTTTGTTGTTTATGAGGTGAGTATTCCTTTAAAATTATTTTGTCTAGCAGTTAATTGTATAAAATTACTATTTAATAGAAAACAACATGCAAAACCCGTGCCAAAAAATGTGCAGTCGCCCCTTCATCCACCTGCATTAAAAGGAAGCAAAAATGCAACCGAAAGAAGGTTGAAAGATAGTGGTCACATGACACAACCTTAAAACTAGTTCAGGAAATTGAAGTGCGACGCATTCTGTGGGATGCTGGATGTCCAGACTACAAATTGCCAAAAGTAATTTTATGGCAAGAAGTCGCAGATTCATTTAATATGACCATACATGAATGCAAGGGCAAATGGGCGAATCTGTGCACTACAGAGCTGACAATTATTCATTGTGTGTACACGATTGGTAGTAGATCTACCAATCTCTTACAATTTATTGGTAGATATCCAGCCAATTGTACTACAATAAATTGTCAGCCAACTTCTGACAATAAATTGTAAGAGATTGGTAGATTTTCTACCAACCGTGTACACTGGCAATTAATTGTTAGCTCATTGGTAGATAATTGTCAGACATTGTCAGGTCTTACAATATTGTAAGATCTACCAATCGTGTACACTAAGCTTTACAAACCAACCGAAAATACTGACGAAGTACGTGGATGACATATTTTCCATCGTGAAAGTGGGAGAAATTGACCAGATACTAACGATCCCAGTCACTCGAGGACATATCAACTCTAGGCATCATGGGTGGTTTACGCTGGCGGTAATCCCAGCCTCAGGATTTTATTTCAACGCAACGGGTCAAGGCAAGTAACATCCCGAACAACGTACATACTTAATAGCTTCCACAGGCACGAGTACGATAACTTTGGCGACAAGAATTGATAACGGTTTTTTGTAGAACAGTTCAATACAAGCATTTTTTACTATGGGTGGGGGGGTCTATCTCCCTCCGTTTGGGCGGGAGGGGCAATTTTATAAAAACAGTGCTAAAAATTTTAAACAAATATTAATAAATTATGGTAACACTGACAACTAAGTTTTATATCTTTTTTTAAAGCAAATACTTTTTTCTATTAGATGTTTTTTATATCTTAAAGAAGAAGATAAGGTCGAAGATGTAATAATTAAAGTTGAAATAAACAACCTCACGTTATAACATAACAGCAAAAAAACGAATTTTTTTGATTTTCAAACAAGAATATCTCAAAAACGACACGTAATAAAATTTTTCTGACTTCGGATTTAGGCTCGCAGCACATCAAAAACCCTAAGAAAAGTTGTTGCACCTGTAGGCCTGTGTAATAGAGCAAGGAAAAATATTTTTATACAATAAATGCTAACTATTTAGCACTTAAAATTGGTATAGCTACCTACCCCTAATTTGTAAAAAAAAACTCTTTTATAAAAATTATTAAGTAAACATCGATTTATTCAATAACCGCTCTAACGATTTTGGGCACGAGTACGATAACTTTGGCGCCAAGAATTGATAACGGTTTTTTGTAGAACAGTTCAATACAAGCATTTTTTACTATGGGTGGGGGGGTCTATCTCCCTCCGTTTGGGCGGGAGGGGCAATTTTATAAAAACAGTGCTAAACATTTAAAACAAATATTAAAAAATAACGGTAATACTAACAACTAAGTTTTATATCTTTTTTTTAAGCCAAAACTTTTTTCTATTAGATTTTATTAGATTAGTTTCAAGTGAAACCTATGCATAGTCTTTGAAAAAACGGACTTTAAACTCAAAAATTGGGAAAAAAAAGGTAAAATAAAATTTCGAAGTGTGATTTTTCAAAACTGTAAAACAAAATACTACTTTTTTTTATATAATTCGTTGCTCATATTAATTTTAAATCATAAACTGAAAACAAAATGATTTTATGTTTTCTGGTTTTTGAGGAAATGGAAAATTACTAAAACTACTTTTTTATAAGAGTTTTCGGCACGAGTACGATAACTTTGGCGCCCAGAATTGATAACGGTTTTTTGTAGAACAGTTTAATACAAGCATTTTTTACTATGGGTAGGGGGGTCTATCTCCCTCCGTTTGGGCGGGAGGGGCAATTTATAAAAACGGTGCTAACAATTTAAAACAAATATTAAAAAATAACGGTAATACTTACAACTAAGTTTTATATCTTTTTTTAAAGTCAATACTTTTTTCTATTAGATGTTTTTTAAATCAAGTGAAACCTATGCATAGTCTTTGAAAAAACGGACTTTAAACTCAAAAATTGCGAAAGAATGCTGCAAACTAGAACAAGAGCTACTGAGAGAGCAGCCCGGGAGCTCTACGGTCAAAAAAGAAGGGAGGAACGCCGTCTTCTCAGGAAGAAAAAGAGAGAGCACGAGAACGAGCGGTTGAGTCTATCGAGGGTTGTACCGGCAGGAGTGATGTTAGAAAGTTCTATCAAAGGGTAAAAAGATCCACCCAAGACTTTAAGGCGAGAAGCCTGCCGAGATGAAAAGGGGCATATGGTAGTGGATATACAGTCAGTGCTGAGGATCTGGAAAGACCATTTTTCTAGACTGGTAAACGGCGAATATAGCCAACATTCCGCTGCAAGCCGATTAATTCCATCTAATGTGGACCATGATGGACAACATTTTCGTCCACCCGACCTGAATGGAGTGCGGCTACCGATTGCCCAACTTAAATCAAATAAAGCTGCTGGTGCAGACGGCTTATTAGTATTGCTTAAAGCAGCAGGAGATGTGTTGGTAGGGAGCATGCACCATCTATAAAATTTGGTCAGAGAATAGTATTCCCGATTAATGGAACCTGGGCTTATAATAATAATATTTAACTATGTGTCTGTAAGGCACATTGCCTTTTAAATGCAACAGATGTTGCACGACACTAGTTAGAAGGAATAGAAAGATAGGAAAGAATTGTTTTTGGTACAATGGATAGAGAGCTAGTTGATTTTTATTTTTCATTGCATAACCTCATGGGCGACGTCCAGCATAAGCTGGGAGGTATGCTGAAAAGAAAAAATGCTTTGTAACAGAGTGAGGATTGAACCTGCACCCTCTGGGTTAACAAGCAAGCACTTATTTTTTTTTTTTTTTTTTTTTTTTTTTTTTTTTTTTTTTTATAAATTCATTTTTATTTTTAATTTAACTTATAACTAACTTAAATGCTAGACAAAAATCTTAAAAACTAGCTTACAGAATAACTTAACTAACTTACTGGCCCCATACGGGCGCTCTAAATTATACTATAACTATATATTAAAAATGCCTTTGAGCGTAAAAACTAACTTAAATTAAACTTCAAAATTACTTAAAACTAAACGAGAAAATTTTTAAAAACTCGTTTTTCGAGACATTTTATTTTATATATAAAAACTTAAAACTACCCTTTACCTAAATAATAAAACTAAATTAACCTAAACTAAAATATACGTAAATATACGTAAATTACTTAAATAACTTAAAACTACTTAAAAATACTTAAAATAACTTAAAACTAGAACAGCCACCAGCAGCTTTTTTTTTTTTTTTTTTTTTTTTTTTTTTTTTTTTTTTTTGGCAGTCAATACGCATGTGCACACGCTTATAAATATATATATATTTATATATATATATTTAAAAGCGCCAAATGCACATACACACCAACAAATGCCATTTAATTTTTTTATATTTTTTTGGTGCCACCACTGTCCTACATAAAATAAACCTATTAATACTTAAAAATACGCAGGTCGGCCAAGGCAACAACTATGACTAACCATCAATATCAAGGTGGTCACCCAACCACCAGTATTTTTGAACTTGCTTACAAAAGTCCCTTTTGTCCCGAAGGGGCACAGCTCTACTGAACCGCAGACGCTCTGCTCCGTTCCCAGAGCCGACGTCTCGACCATACAGGATTCGCCGATCCACAGTTCTACGGCCGACGTGGTAGATTAACGGAACCGCCAATCTATCCTGTATCAGCCCCCGACTGTCTAAATAGAGGAATGTCTCGGGCGGGATGAAACCGTTAAGACAAACGCTCTCACTATATTCGTCGTTGGGGTAATAAGCCCCGAAAATAAGTCCATTGGCTGAGGTCATCGCTCTTGCAATGTGACCCCGAATCAGCTTTATTAAAAAGTTATCTATCCTGTTTATATTGGCCCCGTTGTATAAGACCTCGTTGGCATAATAATGTTTGTACTCCGACTCTGGTGTTCTGTGTAATCCAAGACAGGTTCTAAGACACTGCCTCTCAAACACCCGAATCTTTTCCATTTGAGATGGGGCAACGTTAAACCACACAGGACACCCATAGGCAATCATTGGCCGGATGAGGGCCATGTAGCAAATCACCTTCAGCCTGTTTTCAAGGCGGCTGCTATAAAACAACCGTCTTGTCAGAGCAAACGCTCCCCTAGCTCTGGCCAGAGCAGCACCTATATGTCGATTGAAATATAGATACTGATCTAGCCAGATACCAAGGTACTTTACTACATCTTTACTCGCCAGTGGATGTCCACTTGGGCCAACGATCACTAGATTTCTCCAGTTCTTTCTTGTATCCCTAGAAGCCCTAGACAAAGGGGTTCTAAACAGGATAGTTTCTGATTTCTGAAAGTTAATTTTTAACTTCCAGTCATCACAATATCGCTGAATCTTGTCGAAGTCACGCTGCAAGAGAATTCTGATGACTTCAACTTTTGGACTCGTCCTGTACGCTACAAGGTCATCGGCATACGCAATCGCATGAGTGAGACTACCTATCAGATCGCTGGTGTAAATACTAAAAAGAATCGGCGAGTTCACAGCTCCTTGCTGTAGACCGTTTTTAATATCAAAAGTTGTGGTCGAAGTTACATTGCCACTTTTGACAACAAACTTTCTACCCTTGAGCATGTCATGGAGCATATATAACAGTGGTTTACTTATGCCAAATCTAGTTAATTTAAGATAAAGACCCTCTAACCATACGGTGTCAAAAGCCTTCTCTAAATCAACCAGAACGGCACCCGTGCATTGATTTTTTGCTTTGTTCCATTGAACATCAGAAACTTACTTAGACGCGGCATGAATAGTGTCATGTCCCGCCTTAAAGCCAAACTGATTGTCTGGAATAATATTCTTGTCCTCAGCCCACTTGAACAGAGCTCTATTGAGAATCTTTTCGAATACCTTACTGATACTTATAAGAAGACTTATCGACCGAAGATTTGCCGGATTGGAGCTGTCCTTTCCCTTTTTGGGGAGAGGATGGACCACAGCTGTCTTCCAACTCAATGGATAATATGCATTATTCAATGCGTTGTTAAACAGTGTGGTATAAATGTCTATGGCTTCCTCAGGGAGATGTCGTAACACAATGTTGGTTATACCATCGACCCCAACAGATTTCTTTTTCTTTAATGTTTGAAAAATTAACTGAAGTTCTACCTTCGAAATTAACAATGAACTGGGTCCATTTCGCTCGGCGATGGTGGCGTTTGCCAAGTTTTCGTCATTGAACCCGGTGAAACCAGTATTCTCAGATCGCCATTGCGTTATGTTATTTCCAAGATAGAAATTGTGCAGCAAGGCTCTGTTCTCCAGGTCATGATTCGGACGAATGCTAGCATTCACCTTATACACTTGCTGGAAAGCAGCCCCTACAGCTTCTACCTTTTCCTGAGGATCTTCTATCATATAAAAATTGTCATCGAAAACGGCACCCTCCGGATCAATTCCCGCAATTGTTAGTACGTCTTCGTTATCTGTTGTCCTCTGGAGTTTAAGACATGGAAGATCGTTTTGATCATTTCTTCTAAATATCTTATTTATTTGGGGAAACATACTAGGGTCGCTAGAATTAACAGCCCGAATTCTGTTATCCCAATATAAATTAATAGATAATCTATAGTTTTGTCTAATCAGAACGTTAATGTTTTTGATCGACGACTTCAATGTCCTAATCTCCAGATCACGTGTGTCCGTGAAACGTCTATAAAGAAGTTTCAACCTAGTCAGCAGTCCACTTTTTTGTCGGTGTAGTGCGTCGATTGTCGCGTTCTTGTATAAACCAGTAGGGTCTTGTTCCTTATATTTTGGGATTGTTTTGTCCATTGTTCGTTTTATAGTCGTATCCATTTGAGTCAGAAACCCGTCGATCTCGAGGTTCGTCAGGTTTCTGTCATTTGGTGGAGAAATGTCCTCGGAACGTATTTCTCTTGCCAAGGCGTTGGAGAAGCGTGGCCAGCGCGTCTTACTGAAATTGTAAGAGTGCACAGGCACATACTCATCCAATTCCACAAGTTCGCTCGGTAGCTGTATTACGGTGGCAAGTCCGCAGTGATCGCTGTCGTATTCGATTGTTCGTAAACAGTTTCTTGTCTGTTGATTTGTTGCGTCAGTTATAACAAGTCGTGAGTCAAGCAGTAAAAGATCCAGAAAGCCACCGCTCCTAGGAAACGAAGGTCTATCTGTCGCAAAAAGATCGATCCTACACTCAACACTGTGATGACCCATCCAATTAAATAAATGGTACCCTCTCGGATTTTGAATTTGATTTCCCCAATCTTCATGTTTGGCGTTCAAATCTCCTGCCATTAGATAATAATTTTCATCCAAGTGCAGTCTTAAGCATTCGAAAAGTTTTTCGAGTTCTGCGATAAAATTAGCAGGCTGAGGTGCTTCGGGTGCGTACGCCGCGATCACGTACATTCTTTTCCCCTGAAGGAGCGGAATGCAAATGACGCAGGCTTCTAACTGCCCAAATCTTCGCACTTCACTATTATATATAACCTTAAATTTAATGCCCTTTCGTATGAAGATTGCGACCCCACCCCCTTGAGAGGAGTTAGGCCGATCCCTTCGCACGATATTGTAATTATTATTAGTCAATTTGTGTTTCTGGGTAAGCTTAGTTTCGCTAGCCATAAACACATCAGGACTTTGGTCTTGCAGCAAATGAAAGAGATTTGCTCTACGTTCGGTCCTAATCAGCGAATTTACATTCACAGCTAGGATCTTAAAGGGTCGCTCAGGCAGCGCGCCTTTAACCATTTCGCGTTGCCGGCAGAATAGAGTAGAGGTAATCCACCCTAGCCGCCTGCTCCCTGATCTGTTTTTGCACGTCGGTTAACTGACCATGAATGGTCAGCAACACCTGCATCAGATCTGCCTCTGGCACAGGAGCCGTAGGCACTTGGACCTGTTTGGCTACCTGGGGTTGAGGCTGTACCGTGTTTCCCCTTCCAGACGCGATTTGGGCGTAAGAAATTGCGGGATTGACGGAAGTTGTTTTCTGGCGTACTTCAGGGCGTCTCACCTCAACTGTTTTCTTTTGGGCTTTATTTTGCCTTATCTCCTGAAACTTTGGACATCCCCGATAGTTTGCGGGGTGCCCGGAGCCTCGGCAGAGCGCACATTTTAACTGGGTCATATCTGTGACCCTATCTTGCCCGAGTTTACACTCCACTGTTTTGTGGGTATCTCCACATTTAACACAGACTGGGTCCATACCACAGTTAACTGCAACGTGTCCGAACCCTTGGCAGTTCATGCATTGAAGCATGTCTTTCTGCTTATTTAGTTTTTCCCATCGTACAACTTGGTAATCCAGGACTGTTATATTCCTTAGACCACTCAATTTGCTTTGGGGCGAGAGTTGAACTAGGAAAAATGGTAAATTCCGTTTCTCCCGTCTGGCTTTGACTGTGGTGAACGGTCGGACCCCGATAAACTCGAGATCGTCGCTCGCCACTTGACGGAGCTCAGCTAAGAGCGCCTGCGGATCCGTAGAGGATTCGATACCCTTCAGGAGGACTGTTTGAAGCTTGTCTTCCTTCGGGGTGAAACTATAGTATTCTGTTCTAGTTTGAGACAGAAGGTCTTTCACTTTTTTGTAGTGCTCTAAAGATGAGCACTGAATTGAATGCCTGTCTGCGTTAGGCCGCTTAATTATGAAATTGTTGCCTATGACCGACCTACATATTTCAATTGTGTCTTTTAAATGCATTTTATAAGTATTAATAGGTGGCACCTTACCTTTCTTTGCTTGTGGCTGTTGCTGTTGTTGCTGTTGTTGTGACTGCTGCTGTTGTCTCTGCTGCTGTTGCATTGGCTGCTGTTGGGTCTGCTGCTGTTGTGACTGCTGTGGTTGTTGCTGTTGCGGTTGTTGCTGTTGCTGTTGTTTCTGCTGCTGTTGCTGCTTCTGTGTCTGTTGTCGTTGCTGTAGTGGTTGTTGTTGTTGTTGTTTTTGTTTTGCTTGCTGTTGCTGAGGCTGATGCTGTGGTTGCTGAGACGGTTGTTGTGGCTTTTGAAGCTGTTTCTGTGTCTGCTTCTTTGACTGCTGCTTCTGAGGCTGCTGCTGGTCTGGGAGTGGTTTTTGTTCCTTAGGAGGCTCCTTATGTTGCGAAGCTTGCTCTTGGAGCGCTTGTTGGCGGGTGCGCTGTTCAAGAGCAGCTATGCACTCCTTCTCCCGTCTTGCCTCCTGCTTCTTCTTGAGCGCTTCAACCAGCTCTATGAGCGAAGAGATCTGCTCCGTTAACGCCTCGATTTGCTGGTCCTCTTCCTCGTCAGACAGCTCGACTATCTCGCCACTGACGTAACGTCCTTCTCCTTCTACTGACATGTATGAGATGTTATCAGCATCTGCGTCAGCGGCGTTTTCCTCGCCTGTTAGCCTGGCGTCCTGATCGTTTGGCTTGTCGGCGGCGATCGCTCCATCAGCCTCTTCGACGTGCCTGTCATCCGTCTCAGCTTCGTCGTCTCCTTCTTCGTTGTCATTGCTTTCGCTATTGTCTTCATCGTTAGAGGAGCTATCTAGCTGCCTCTGTATTTTGGCCTGAGCCGAAGCCTTGGCTGAGCGCCCACGCCCTTCTGTTTTCTTGGCTGCTTCTACATCAGAGGTACGCTTCTTTACTACCAGGTTCGGTTTGTACCTAATGTAGCGCCTTCTCTTCAGAGGATCTTGCTCATCGACACATGCCGGTCCTGGCTTTTTCCCTTTAATAGGACTCGACGTCTTTGCAGTTGCTATGCTGCTGGTATCGAGCTCGGCACGTGCCGATGACGATGTTGTTGTAGTTGTCGTTGCTGTTGTTGTTGTTGTTGCCACTTTGGGCTTAACTGGCCCTGCTGCTGCTGCTGCTGTTGTTGTTGCTTTTTGGGCTTTGGACTGCCCTGCTACAGTTGCACTTTGAGCTTGGCCTGATGGCCCCGCTATTTGACTGTCGGATGACACATCACCTGATGTTCCTCCAACTGTCTTCCTTGTTGTTGGGGGACCATCTTTCGATGTCCCCGTTGGTTTTCCCATCTGCTCTTCTTGTTGTTGCTGCTGTTGTTTCCTTCTCTTTGAAACCTCCTGCCAGAAATTATTTAAAAAAAGGCCTTGCCCGGGGTGAGAATCGAACCCACGACCTTCCACTCTGAAATCTGCTCCTCTACCACCTAGGCTAACTTGCCACTTGGTTTTGGTAGATCTAACTCACTACTATACGCACTCACGTCTCTACTTGAAATTTACACTGTGAAAGCCGCCAACGATGTGCACACTTCCACGGTTGCTGAACGACAGGTATAACGTAAACAATGTTTCATCAAAATCGTAGCAGCCGTTTTCAAGAAAACTTGGAAAAATAATGATACAGCGGGTACCTATAGTATAAAGGTTTTAGTTTTTCCGAATTTTCTTGAAAAAGGTTCATACGATTTTGATGAAACTTTGTGTACGTTATACTTGCAAGGTTTTCAATATAACTGCATTTCAGGATTTTGGCTAAAGATGCATGTAACGAAGATTTGGTGTTAATGGTTTCTTACAAATTTGGCCAGAACTCCGAAACGGCTTAACCGATTTCATTAATATTTAGTACGGCACATAAGTTAAACATGAAGCACAAAATGGAATTTCAAGTTTTTGGCTAAACAACATAAAACCAAAAATATAATGGTACATAATTTCATGATTCATAATCTGTGTAGTCACCTAGAGTAAGTTTGTGCGACCCAGTCATGCATTTAATTTGGACTAAGCTCAATGGAAAAACTACACAAAAATAAAACAAAAAACACCAAATACTAGTGAAAAAGTGCAATTTTGTCTAAAAACAGACTTTGTAACAATTTAACATTTTTTTCTCGAAATTGGTTGATGGTACGATGAAAAGTCCAAGGACATTTTTGTAGAAAATCATAGAGGCTACAATTTTTAGCTTCACATTTAACTTAACTTAACATTTAACTTAACGAGAAATTAGAAAAAAACACTTTCCCCCCAAAAAAAAATTAGCTCCGGGCCAAATCATGGGTACTTTTGAGGATTTGCTCAAGACAATAAATCGAAGGTCTCCAGCAAAATCCTGCTTTGTCCGTATTTTTTCGAAGTAAAATTCTCATTTTCCTGGGCTAGTTTTAATTTGTTAGATTTTTATTTGAATCCTACGAAAAAAATCATGCAATAAGTAAATGTTTCACAAAATATTTTTTTAGTTCTACCACTGAATACAGTCAGCCTCATTCTGTCTGATGAAATCAACCTATTAATTGTAATGTACATTCGGCTCTCGGCTCTCGGCTCTCGGCTATCGGCTTTGTTTTGATGGCAGGTGACAACGACAACTGGCAATGACAAGTAATCAGCTGATTTAAATCTTTTTTGTATTTATTTGCTTTTTGTTGTGAATGTTAGAATGTTGTGAATGTTATTTAGGTGTATCTATAGGCCAGTCAATAAAGACAAAAAAATCGCTTTATGTCGCAAAAAATCGAAGATCGATGATTTTCTTGGGAAGCTGTTAGGATAGATACCAATAGTGTAAGGCTAATCTTGCAGCTTCAAAAAGATAGGGCTAACTTGGTGGTGATCAAAAAACCTCAACATTTTTAGAGTTTTTTTCAGTTTTTACCTAATAACTTCATAAAAGTTCATCCGAGGAAAAAAAAAAATTTATGCACTTTCAAAGTAGACACAATTTGCTAACATTTTACCCCAACAGCAGTTCTGTAGGTATAACAAGTTTGAAAATAGAGTAAAGATTAACTATTTTTTTTTTCAGTCGTAGGAAGAGAATTTTTATCCGAGGAAGATTTATACATATTATTTGGTATGGTCCCAGTAGTATGTACTTGATTTTGTTTACAGTTTCGAACGACGGCCGCTAACTTAGGAGGGGAGGGGAAATGGCTGATTTTCGGACTTTTTTCAAAATCCGGCTTATAATTCCAAAACTATGCATTTTTGTGGTACGTTTACCTTATTATACATAAAATTTTTGACAACTTAAGTAATAATTTAGCTCTCTATCTATAATAGGAACCGAGAAACAACCGTTCAAAAATATATAATTTTTAACAAAAAACAAATGTTTTTTGTATTGATCAACTGGGCTAAATTACAATTTACATAGAACTTTTTAGGAAAAATAGATAATCTTTGAAGTGTTGTATTTTCAAACTTATTATACCCACAGTACTGCTTTTGAGCTAAAATTATAGCAAATTGTGTTTGCTTTAAAAATGCATATAACTAATTTTCCTCGGATTCACTTTTATGAAGTTATTAAGCAAAAACTGAAAAATGTCCAAAAAGCCTCAACCTTTTTGGACATGAAAAATGTCCAAAAAGCCTCAACCTTTTTGGACATTTTTCAGTTTTTGTTTTTACCACCATCAAGTTGGCACAAGCTTCGTCGAAGCTGCAAACTTGGTTTTACACAGTTGGTAACTATCCTAACAACTTCCCAAAAACAATTGCGATCTGCGATTTTTTGCGACCTTCGACTTCGACTGGGCTACTATGTTTTAACTTATTTATATTTTGAAAAATAAAAATCTACTGCAAAAAAGTTGAATCTACTACACTTTTTTCAAATCTACTTCTAAAGTATGCTTTTGTTTGTTTGCGCAGCCGACAAACCAATATTTTTTAGTAAATTATAATATGCCTATAACCTTTGCTGAAGTGCAAGCAATAAGTTCACAAAGTTTTATTGCAATTTTACTTTCTTACGTCAGATTGCGCTCAAAGTTTAGGATTGACTTTAGCCTCAACCAACATGTCTCTCCAGTCAGCTCTGTTCCTAGCTTTCCGCTTCCAATTTCGCACCGCAAGTCGGATTCCCCTTGTGTGCGCCATCTATTGAAAGGTCTTTAAATGCTGCGTACACCATCAGGATTGAACTGGAAGACTCGTCGGGTTGGTGCGTTCATACGTGCTCTATCAACCGCTGAATTTACAGCTTTTTGACCAGGTTAATAACGCTGTATAGCCCGTATATCTCGTCATTGAATCTTCTTCTCCATAAAAGTTCGATATACACAGAACCGAAAATCACACGAAGAAATTTTCTTGCAAAGCACCCAAGTAACTTTTAAACCTATTATTTTAACGCAAAGGGATTATCAACGTCTTCTTGGTTCTATGAAAGAAGGTCTTACTACTTAAATGCCTTCTGAGCCCGAAAAAAAAGCGATGGGCAAGAGTAAATCTTCGTTTGATCTCTGCACTGATGTCGTTCTGCGTTGTCATTGAGGATCCCAGGCAGACAAAGTCCTTTACTGCATCGAAATTATATCTGTTCGTCGTAATGTTTTCCCGAGTCGACGATGTTAAGATTGCTTTCTCGTTGATAGCATATATTTCTTTTTGTCTTCCTTAATAGCACCAGCCACAGCCAACTTATTTCGACGTCTGAATTGGCTGAATTGACTACATTATATCTTAAAAAAATACTGCAAAATACTATGGGCGTTTTGGGCCCATTTTCAACATTGCTCAACAGTAACGAAACTTATGTCATGTGAAAGCATATAAAGGGCACTGTATTTCATTATATGGCAGCTAAATCGAAATCGAGCGCAAAAGTGGTGAAGAAGCTCTATCAAGTCAATATGGATGGAGGTAGATTGAAACTCTGTTCTAAGTGTTGTTCAAAACAAGGTACGCTAATTATACAAATTTTGACGAAAAAAAATTTGTCTCAGAAGGCAAAAGTGTTCGTAGTTTTTTGCAGAACAAAGAGTTTACAAGATTGTGAAAAAATTCGATATGCTGCGAATTTCAGTCCAAGGAATTTCCTTGAGAAAAACACAGAGTTCTGTCAAATGTGACTACGAATTTAAAGTAAAGAATAATTCTTCGTTGTTTAACTAATAATTTTTTAGCTGATACATTTGTTTTGCCATCTGGAAGCATTTTAAAGGCAGGATTTGCAGATTAAAACATATTTTTAGGTTTTTACTAGGTTCGTTTTATTAAATAAAACTGTTTCAATACAACTCACTTTACGTCTTTTCACTTTTAATTCCACTTAATATTTCAAAACACTATTTATTTCCTTTCTACTTTCTTTATTTGAAATTCAAACTTTATCACTTTCAAATTACCGACTTGTACACGACTAATTTCAAATTCAAACTAACTCCTTGCCGTATTTATGGTGGCTGCATTCAGCACTCCGCTTTAGAATCTTCTAGTACAGTGTCAGTTAGAGCATTCTGGAGCTTTCTAGTCTATGGTCTTTCCTAAAAAAATGGTGTTTGGTTAACTTCGTTGTAGTTTTTTCCTTTAGGTAATCCACGTATTCCTCTTCATTTCGTTTTTGCCCGTTGGACATCCGAATTTAATTTCGCTAGGCAACCGGATATTTGTACCGAATACGATTTCTGATGAAGTATGACCAGTTGTGCTGTGCACCGAATTTCGATATGTCATTTGCTCTATTTTTAATAGAGGAATGTGTTGGTCCCAGTCTCGTTGGAAGTCACCTACTACTTTGGAAAGGTGTTTTTTGAGAGTCCTGTTGAAGCGTTCAACCATTCCTTCAGACTGCGGATGAAGTGGTGTTGTTCTCGTTTTCTTGATGCCAAGGAGCGAACAGACCTCTCGAAAGATTTTGGACTCGAAGTTCCTTCCTTGCTCAGAATGGAGCTCCACAGGAACACCGAACCTGCTGACCCAATTGTACACAATCTAATCCACAACTGTCTTTGCTTCTTGGTTTGGAATGGCAAACGCCTCAGGTCACTTGCTGAAGTAATCCATGACAACAAGAATGAATCGGTATCCACTGTAAGACTCAGGAAATGGGCCTGCAATATAGATGCCAATTCTTTCAAAGGGTGCTCCAACCTTGTACTGTTGCATCTTACTCTGTAGTTTTCGCCTGGTCCCTTGGTGGCTGCACAAGTGACGCATTTTCTGCACTATTTTTCCACATCGTCTTTTGCATGCAGCCAGTAGAAACGTTCTCGATTTTTTTCCAGAGTTTTGTTGATACCCAAATGGCCTCCAGAAGATCCATCATGCATCTCACGTTTAATGTCATTAACCTTTGTCCGGGGCACAACAAGCTGCATCACATAGGTTTTGCCATCTCAGGATTCCCATCTTCGTTTGAGCAGTCATGGCGAGTGCAATGCTTGCAGTTTTGGTTACATGGTCGATGAGATAGGGCATCTGAATTCAAGTGTAGTTTTCTTTTTCGATTTGGATTTCATAGTCATATGTCTGAAGTCTCTCGATCCACCTGGCTACTTGACCTTCTGGATTTTTAAAAGTCAATAGCCATATTAGCGCTCCATGGTCCGTCCGAAAAAAGGATCCTCTGTCCATAGATGTATTTATGAAAGTGTTTTGTGGCCAAAACCAAAGCAAGAAGTTCTCTTCTGGGTACGCAGTAATTTCTCTCTGTCTTTGTGAGCACCTTGTTGTGTGCTACAACTTTTTCTTGACCGTCATGAACCTATGAGAGAACGGCTCCTATTCCGACATTGCTTGCATCTGCATCGATTATAAACTGTTTTCAAGGAGTTGGATAGGTTAACACTGAAGCACCACACAAGCGTCTTTTAAGTTCCTTAAAGCTTTTCTCACATTCATATGACCACTTGAATTGTTTTCTTTTTTCTGTGAGTTGGTGCAAGCTTTTACCGATTCCGGCAAAATCCTTCACAAATCGTCGGTAATATGTAGCTAGCCCAAGAATACTTCTAGGTTGATGCTTGTCTTGTGGATTTCGCCAGCTCTTCACAGCTTCCACTTACTCGGGATCAGTTCTTACCCCTTGAGACGAGATAATATGCCCCAAATACTTCACTTCAGTCTTAAACAGCGTATATTTTTCTGGATTGAACTTCAGATGAGCATTTCGCAACCTCTGGAATACCCCTTTTAAGTTTTCACAATGCTCGACAAATGTTTTCCCAAACACGATGACATCATCCAAATAGACTAGACAGGCTTTCCAAGTAAGGCCTTGTAGAACGCACTCCATTAAACGCTCAAATGTTGCAGGAACGTTACACAGGCCAAAAGGCATTACTTTGAACTGCCATAAACCGTTACCTGTCGAGAATGCAGTTGATCTTCTTCAGGTCCAATGTTGAAAACCATTGAGCTCCAGCCATCGCATCCAAAGTATGGCTTATAATAGGAAGAGGATAACTGTCCTTCTGGATAACATCGTTCAGTCTTCGGTATTCGACACAGAATCGAGTACTTCCGTCCTTCTTTTTGACTAGTACGACTGGTGATGCCCAAGGACTTTTTGAATTCTCGATTAAACCATCTTTCTGCATTGTCAATATCATTTTAGTAACTTCGTCTTGTTTGGCTAAAGGCAGGCACCTTTGCTGGTTGATGGATCGGCCTTGAATCACCAGTATCGATTCGATGCTGTACAAGTTGAGTTCGTCCATATTGCCCGTCCTGTGAAGCAAAAACATCAGCAAACTCTTGTAAAAGGTTTCCAGCAACTCTTAGCTGTTGTTGATCGAGATTACAGCAGTTAAACATTTTTCTCTTCAAAGCAATGACTTTATCTGGATTCACTGATTTTTCGGTATGTTCTTCGGTTATCTTTGTTATTGCCGCTACAGGGTCACATTTACCGATAACTTCTCGTTTTCTGAGCTTGATCTCATATGGTTTGATGTTTAGTATTCGTATGGGCACCATGTTATTTTGAGGTGCCACCAGCGTCTTTCCCACGATATAATTTTGGGATCAATGTTCAGACTCTGGTTCCACCATGAGGTATCGATGGCTCCCAGAATCATCTTTGATGTTTGTCCAAACAAAGACTTCTGACGAAGGAGGTAACAACATATCTTCTTTGATGATTGCTCTTATCGAAGATGATTGCCATAAACCATTGGAATCTCTATATTTCGGTATTTAAGAACTTAGTTACCAATTTCGAGAATTATTTTATGCTTTTTAATAAAGTCAATTCCAATAATGCACTCATCGCATGTATCTGCCAATTGAAATGGATGTTCAAACTCTCGTTCTGCCAAGCGGATCCGAAGTACTTGGTTCTTACTCGTTTCCCTGCTGAGAATCTTGGTGAGGTGGGGCGTTAGTCTTGTTTGTAGTCTCATCTGATGTATTGTTTCTGCTTCCGCAATGTTAACATGCGCTTCTTCTTGGTGGCATTCGGCACTGGCGCTGGAAATCTCCGGTCTTGTTGCATTTCCAGCATCGGATTTATTCATCTCGACAGTTGTTCTGGAATGCCATTCTTTGGCAAGAACATTCTTTTATAGCAACTTCTCTTACCCGATGTACTCCTAGTGAAGCCTGTTCAGCTGCTTCCATAGTCAAGGCGAAAGCTAATGCTTCTGGAAGTGTCCGTTTTCCAGCTGTTCGTACTGCTCTCTGGAGATTAATGTCAGACAAGGCACGAACAAAGGCTTCCGCGGCGAATTGGTTTATGACTTCTTCGCCCCCAGTTGGATATGCCAAGTGAGCTAGATGTCTCCTTGAAACTGCTGAAGAGTTTCTCCCACCGTTTTTTAACTCTGGTGGTTAGTTGAACTCTAAAGACTTCTTGCATATGGCCATCTCCAAAGCATTTTTCAATGGCTTGTGAAAGTGCACTAAAGTTGCCATGCATCTCCGCTGGTATTATATGCAGTAACTCAGCAGCAGGTCCTCTAAGAGCCAGTGTAAGTGCAACAAACTTGTCTTCATCGTCCCAGCCGTTTGTCATTGCTGCTGCTTCAAATTGTCTCTTATAGATTGACCAAGAAATTTGTCCATCAAAAGTTGGCGGATGCATCTCTTTTCTCTTCAAAGAGTCGCCAGAACTTTTTAGTACTTTTAGTTTTCTTATATTGTCAAATTCCATTGACAAATTCTTGAATTTATTTTCAACTTTGTCAATTTCCTCTTCGACCTTTTCAAATTTTCCTTTGAAGTTTTCGAATTTTCCTTCAAAATTCTCGAAATTCCGGTCAATCTTAGTCTCAACCAGTGCTGTCGTTTTGGAAAAGTCCAAAGCAGTACATTCCAAAAAATTTTGCATAATTTTTGGACAAAAGCAATACGCATACAATTTTTTTTTTAAATTCATATTTATTTTTATTTTTCCTTACAACAAAAAATAAACTCAGATACATATCTACTTTACATATCTATAAGCCTTTTAGTTCAATTGCTTAGTCTTATTTTAACATTAATATTTTTATTAATTTCACTTTTAATAAAATAGGAACTTTTTTATAATAAAACTAAATATATATTAAAGCTATATAACTATTATACAAAAATAAATTATTAAAAATAAAATAAAAATATCGCAGTTAATTTCAATTAATATTTGTGAATTTTTAAACACATTTAATATGTCATTTTAGCACGAGAATATTTTTTTATAAGGACTCAACACAAAATTATATTTTAAATTCAGGTAACTAGTAATAAATTTGGAAGGCAAACAATGTTTATTGAATTTTACATTATTTGTATTTTGATAAGATTTCTTTGGGTGAAACCCACTCTATAGCGCTTTATTAATTCCTTTGCCATTAATATTGAATTGACTGTGGATGTCAGTAAAGAGTTTCTTTTTTTTATCTTTTATCAAAGCTACTTGCGAAAATATGCGCTCTGCACTTGCACTGCTATGCGTAAAGTATAAAATGGACCCAACAAATGTTTTTAAAATTGGAAATATTGGGGCATTTAATAGGTTTTTTAAATTCTTCGAATTTCAAATCTATACTTATCATACCTTGATGTAAAAGAGCCCTCCATTCATCATCAAGGTCATCGACAAGTTCTTCTTGAATTAAATTTGGAAACAATTCGATGTAGTAATCTCTACACTTTTTTTTATATTTTGTATAACTTCAACTGTTAAGCCCCCAGAGCAAACTAAAATGTTAGCTTGTGCGCTAAGGTAGATTTCTTTTGAGTCTAAAAAGCAATCTTTATTGCAAAAATCTATTGAGTTCAGAGAGACGTCATCGATAAATTCGTTTTTGACAAAGTTAAATAAAATAGTTTTAAAATACATTTTTACTGTTGAAAGCAGAACGTGAATAAGCGGTTCTTCGGAATGGTATTCAACATTAATTTTGTTTGTTAGTTTTAAAATGTATTGCAAGAAATATAAGTATAATTTTATTTCATCTGTCATATGTGCATAAATGCTATGAGCTAAGTCTGCATTCTGTTCTAGCTGATATGTGATGAAATAATGTTTCAACGGAACCCACTGCTCTAAGATTCGCGATACAACATTTTCAAGCGATAGCAACCTGGTACAGGATGTTTTTAATATTTTGTGGGCCTTTGTGTTGAAAAACTCTTGAAAATCACGAAAATCGGTTTGTCGCTTAGAACTGTGGGAAAAAACAAGTAAATATCTCTCGCTAATCTTTCAACATCCTGCGGTATCTTTTTCGAAGCTGCAATGGAACATAAATGAATGGAATGACATGTACATCCCATTACAAATAATTTTTTTTTTCATGTTTGGTTTTATGAACAACGAATTTTTTTCTGGATTCACTGATTTTTCGGTATGTTCTTCGGTTATCTTTGTTATTGCCGCTACAGGGTCACATTTACCGATAACTTCTCGTTTTCTGAGCTTGATCTCATATGGTTTGATGTTTAGTATTCGTATGGGCACCATGTTATTTTGAGGTGCCACCAGCGTCTTTCCCACGATATAATTTTGGGATCAATGTTCAGACTCTGGTTCCACCATGAGGTATCGATGGCTCCCAGAATCATCTTTGATGTTTGTCCAAACAAAGACTTCTGACGAAGGAGGTAACAACATATCTTCTTTGATGATTGCTCTTATCGAAGATGATTGCCATAAACCATTGGAATCTCTATATTTCGGTATTTAAGAACTTAGTTACCAATTTCGAGAATTATTTTATGCTTTTTAATAAAGTCAATTCCAATAATGCACTCATCGCATGTATCTGCCAATTGAAATGGATGTTCAAACTCTCGTTCTGCCAAGCGGATCCGAAGTACTTGGTTCTTACTCGTTTCCCTGCTGAGAATCTTGGTGAGGTGGGGCGTTAGTCTTGTTTGTAGTCTCATCTGATGTATTGTTTCTGCTTCCGCAATGTTAACATGCGCTTCTTCTTGGTGGCATTCGGCACTGGCGCTGGAAATCTCCGGTCTTGTTGCATTTCCAGCATCGGATTTATTCATCTCGACAGTTGTTCTGGAATGCCATTCTTTGGCAAGAACATTCTTTTATAGCAACTTCTCTTACCCGATGTACTCCTAGTGAAGCCTGTTCAGCTGCTTCCATAGTCAAGGCGAAAGCTAATGCTTCTGGAAGTGTCCGTTTTCCAGCTGTTCGTACTGCTCTCTGGAGATTAATGTCAGACAAGGCACGAACAAAGGCTTCCGCGGCGAATTGGTTTATGACTTCTTCGCCCCCAGTTGGATATGCCAAGTGAGCTAGATGTCTCCTTGAAACTGCTGAAGAGTTTCTCCCACCGTTTTTTAACTCTGGTGGTTAGTTGAACTCTAAAGACTTCTTGCATATGGCCATCTCCAAAGCATTTTTCAATGGCTTGTGAAAGTGCACTAAAGTTGCCATGCATCTCCGCTGGTATTATATGCAGTAACTCAGCAGCAGGTCCTCTAAGAGCCAGTGTAAGTGCAACAAACTTGTCTTCATCGTCCTAGCCGTTTGTCATTGCTGCTGCTTCAAATTGTCTCTTATAGATTGACCAAGAAATTTGTCCATCAAAAGTTGGCGGATGCATCTCTTTTCTCTTCAAAGAGTCGCCAGAACTTTTTAGTACTTTTAGTTTTCTTATATTGTCAAATTCCATTGACAAATTCTTGAATTTATTTTCAACTTTGTCAATTTCCTCTTCGACCTTTTCAAATTTTCCTTTGAAGTTTTCGAATTTTCCTTCAAAATTCTCGAACTTCCGGTCAATCTTAGTCTCAACCAGTGCTGTCGTTTTGGAAAAGTCCAAAGCAGTACATTCCAAAAAATTTTGCTTATTTTTTGGACAAAAGCAATACGCATACAATTTTTTTTTTAAATTCATATTTATTTTTATTTTTCTTTACAACAAAAAATAAACTCAGATACATATCTACTTTACATATCTGTAAGCCTTTTAGTTCAATTGCTTAGTCTTATTTTAACATTAATATTTTTATTAATTTCACTTTTAATAAAATAGGAACTTTTTTATAATAAAACTAAATATATATTAAAGCTATATAACTATTATACAAAAATAAATTATTAAAAATAAAATAAAAATATCGCAGTTAATTTCAATTAATATTTGTGAATTTTTAAACACATTTAATATGTCATTTTAGCACGAGAATATTTTTTTATAAGGACTCAACACAAAATTATATTTTAAATTCAGGTAACTAGTAATAAATTTGGAAGGCAAACAATGTTTATTGAATTTTACATTATTTGTATTTTGATAAGATTTCTTTGGGTGAAACCCACTCTATAGCGCTTTATTAATTCCTTTGCCATTAATATTGAATTGACTGTGGATGTCAGTAAAGAGTTTCTTTTTTTTATCTTTTATCAAAGCTACTTGCGAAAATATGCGCTCTGCACTTGCACTGCTATGCGTAAAGTATAAAATGGACCCAACAAATGTTTTTAAAATTGGAAATATTGGGGCATTTAATAGGTTTTTTAAATTCTTCGAATTTCAAATCTATACTTATCATACCTTGATGTAAAAGAGCCCTCCATTCATCATCAAGGTCATCGACAAGTTCTTCTTGAATTAAATTTGGAAACAATTCGATGTAGTAATCTCTACACTTTTTTTTATATTTTGTATAACTTCAACTGTTAAGCCCCCAGAGCAAACTAAAATGTTAGCTTGTGCGCTAAGGTAGATTTCTTTTGAGTCTAAAAAGCAATCTTTATTGCAAAAATCTATTGAGTTCAGAGAGACGTCATCGATAAATTCGTTTTTGACAAAGTTAAATAAAATAGTTTTAAAATACATTTTTACTGTTGAAAGCAGAACGTGAATAAGCGGTTCTTCGGAATGGTATTCAACATTAATTTTGTTTGTTAGTTTTAAAATGTATTGCAAGAAATATAAGTATAATTTTATTTCATCTGTCATATGTGCATAAATGCTATGAGCTAAGTCTGCATTCTGTTCTAGCTGATATGTGATGAAATAATGTTTCAACGGAACCCACTGCTCTAAGATTCGCGATACAACATTTTCAAGCGATAGCCACCTGGTACAGGATGTTTTTAATATTTTGTGGGCCTTTGTGTTGAAAAACTCTTGAAAATCACGAAAATCGGTTTGTCGCTTAGAACTGTGGGAAAAAACAAGTAAATATCTCTCGCTAATCTTTCAACATCCTGCGGTATCTTTTTCGAAGCTGCAATGGAACATAAATGAATGGAATGACATGTACATCCCATTACAAATAATTTTTTTTTTCATGTTTGGTTTTATGAACAACGAATTTGGAAAAGCAATAAAAATGGCAATACAAAAATGAAAATGCAGTACAAAAAAAAAAGTGTGCAGTACGGCAGTACGGACCAAGCCAAAGCAATACAAATATAGCTTTTGCAGTACGTTCGACAGCATTGGTCTCAACAGTTATGAGTTGTTTTTTTTTTGGCAACGCAGTGAGCTTATCTTCGAGAAGTTTCTTTTGTTCTTCTCTTTGATCTTCGAAACGTTGGAGAAATTCCGTTTGTTATATTGTAGGCTACATTAGCTGCATTCTATTATCCCCTCTGATCTGATCCGGATCAGATTTGCGTCATGAAATACACACAAACAACAACAACACAAGATCCAGCTTGATCAGAATGGATAACAAGATACGGCTTTTATACAGAAGGACAATTATTTTGAATCAGCACTGAGAATATTTAAGCTAACTATTATTTCATTTTAGAATGGCTCACCGGAGCCATAACAACTATTTTGAATTGCAAGATGATTCTGAAAGTGAAGATGGTATGGACTTTGACGACGATAGTTTGGCAGATCCGGATTTTGACCCAGATTTTGGATAATTTCTCGATGAGTCTTTTGGGGACGAACTTGATATATGGACACATTACTAGATAATTTGGACAGTGACATCCGCAACCCTGAGGTAGAACCGACCCCTTTTAGTTCAGGCGTTCAAGATCCGTCAGCTCCCCTTGCAAAACGACGAAAGCCAGAAGGGCCATCGATACTGTGGAAAAAGAAGAACATGGAGCTGAATGCACAACAGCTGGCTTTTACTGGCAACGAATCATTGGGTTCTGATATCTTTGACCTGGAAACTCCTATACAGTTATTTCTTTACCTCTTCCCACCAGAGCTTATAAAGAAAAATTCGGAGGAAATAAACCTTTATTTGGTACAGAAAGATCCCAACAATACCTTTTGTGTAAACGAGCATAAAATCCAACAATTTCTAGGTTCGGTGTATATAATGTCACTGATTCAGCTGCCCTGAGTTACCAACCATTAGAGTTCCTACCTTGTTACACCTCTTATTCAACAAACAATGCCGTCCATTAAGTTTGAAAAGATAAGACAACACTTTTACCTCAACGATAATACTAAATGTCTTCCCAGCTCTGATAGGATATTCAAAATTCGTCAAATTGTTGAGGCCTTGAACGAAGCATATGCCAAAGCTTTATTAGAACCATGGCTTTGTGTAAGTGAACAAATGTGCTCTACAAAAGCACGTAATAAGCTCAAAAGATATAATCCCCACAAACCTCGTAAGTGGGGCTATAATCTATTTTGAGTGGTGTTTCTGGTTTCGGTTATACGACAAAGGTTTAAACCAGCAAAGAAAATAAAGTCAGAGCAGAAGAGTTAGATTTAGGAGCCTCTTCCAAGGATCAAGGGAAATATTCCGTTATAGAAATTATAGTGAAAAGTTGTATACAAATATCTCCCCCATATTAAATTTTTTAAATTCAGTTCAATATCCAAATTTTTCATATTTATTTTAAATCAATATATTCTTTTTTATCTTAAATACTTGTTCAGCGATTTTTATAAAAGGTACCAAAATATAAAATCGCAAAAAATAATCTTTAAGTTTTGAGAAATCTCATGAGCTATAACAAACGTAAGAGCTGTCAAACTTCACCCGACGGCAACCATCAAAACGCATTTATTAATAACAAAGCGAGTAAATTGTTTAAAAATAATTCAAAAATGGCCATGTCTGATTCTGATCTGATCAAAATCAAATGCATTATCGATGATTCACTCCAAACCGAACTCAAGAAGGCAACCGCAAACCTAGCATCGAAGGAAGATCTCAGTATGTTAAATGCGGAGATAACCTCTTTGAGAAAACAAAATGAAGACTTAGCGCAAAAAGTTCATCAATTTGAAGCTAGATGCACTATATAAGAAGAAGAACTTGAATCGCAAAGCCGTGAACTAAAAGGCAAAAATATTATTTTTTCAATTCCATCTGAAAACACTGATCCAGAAGGAAAAGTACGATGCATAACTCGACTGCTGTTGGACAATTAAGATATACAAGGAATGTCTAAGCCCATTACAATAAGCAATAGCAACAACTTAATCAAAATAAAACTAAACACTGGCTGTAACGAAACCGCGATGAAAATGCTTAAGAACTCTGCTAAGCTGAAGAACACAGGGGTTCACATCCAACGGGATCTCACTAAGCAAAAATGCAGTTAAAACAAAGAATCTTACTACAATATAGAAAATCAAAACCAAAAAACTTTTGAAATTTTTTGTCTTTTTGAAACACATATTACCGTAGAAAATTCATCTAAATGCATAAATTATTTTAACTGTTATAAACTTCACTGGATTCCTGCTACCAAAACATCTTTCAAGGGACGTGCAAGCCGAGGTTGCTTGTATCGAATAAATACATCACACCATAAATTATACGATTTTGCTGTTTTACAAGAGACAACTGTAATCAAACTTTTAAAAAGAAATCATATGTATATAATGCTTCTTTAACTAAACTGTAATAAGTGGGCCGATGATTTGATTTAGTAAATCGTAATGCTCTAATACACAAACTTACACAGTTAGGTGTTTCAACCAGATTTCTACATGTCATCAAAAATATGTACACAGATATAGCAGCTAACGTTTGGGATGGATCACATTTTTCTAGATTGTTTAGAACTGATTCAGGTGTCAAACAGGGATGTCCGCTTAGTGCACTTTTATTTGCACTGTTTATAAACGGCATTGTTAACCACCTTCCTGGAGGAATCAGAATGGCAGGAATCCAAATCAATGTGTTGCTTTATGCTAATGACTTGGTCATATTGTCAGAATCGAAAGAATACAATTACAATTGATGATTAACCGGCTGTCTATGTACTGTGGAACATGGGGACTTAAAATCAACACTGAAAAGTCAAAAATTATGATTTTCTCGCGATCTAATCGGACTGAAGCTGGAAACAAATGGAAGTACAATTGAACGCTGAATTTTAATAAGCACCTCGTCGGAAAAGCCAAGGCGTCTCAAAGTCCCATAAACTTAACATAGAAAAAAAAAATTTCAAATAACCAAATACATTTGTCTGTCAAATACCAAATCTTCGATTCAGTTGTGAAGTCAACTCTGTGTTATGCAGCTCATGTTTGGGGAATGGAAGAGTATGAAGAAGTTGAGAAGCTTCAGAGAAATTTCATCAAAAAAATTTTTAATTTACCAATCAACACACCGAATTATGCGATTTACTTAGAAACCGGCGTACCAAAGATATTTACCAGCACTCTGTAACTACAAGCTGATTATCTCTTTTAAGTGTTAGGTTTTCGAGATGAGCGATTAAGTAAAATGATGTTGCTGTACGAAGTAAGAAACAAAATTGATCCAAACAACATTCTTGGTGTGAAAGAAAAACTTTATAGAATAATTCAGCTTAATGAAGACTCGATTTGAAATCAAGTTTTAGAAACTACTATCGAATCAGAAAGCCGAATAATATATAGCCAGCTGAATTATAATCTGAGTAACAATAATTATTTCCATGATTATCTTAAGCCCAAAGACATTTCTTTAATCTTCAAAGCAAGACGCGAAGTATTATGTCTCAACGGACGACCTTACAATGGAAGTTTTAACCAGTTCTGCACACTATGTAATACAAGATCCAAAGAAGACTGCTTTCACTTTATAAGCATAATGTCCAATTTTTGAACATAAGAGGGTCGCGTATTTTGGAAAATTTACTCTCTCAATGCAGGGGACAATACAAGTATTGGATGGACCAGACTGGCAAAACCTTTCTTACTATCTGAAGGAAATTTGCAGATTTAGGAAACTGATCATGACAGAATATGATTAATCTACATTAGGTATAACTACATACATACATACATACATACATTAAAAATAAAAATCAAAAATATCAAATGAAAACTGAAAATCAAAATAACAGTATCTTTAAAATCAAGAAATTAAAGTTGTTAGTCGAGCTGACGGCAAAGCCAAAACAAACAAAAAACAATGTAAATTCATCAAAAATTGTAAATAAATGAATTACCTACTTACTACTTATTTTGTTATAAAAAATAAACAGATAAACATTTTTTGAGAGATTGCTGGTAGGCTAAAAGCAATTACAGAGGTAAAGGTCTAAATTCAGAAACAACTTGAATTATAAAACTAACGGGACATTATATTTAGAAAACTTAAATATCAGTATTTAGCTTACTTTATACTGTATCAAGAACAAGTACTAAATTGGGAGATACACTGCAGACCTCAAGAATAAACCCATAATAATAATTTAAGAAAGAGCAATTTCTGAGCAATATAAATTTTTAATATCTGAAATTCTTGATTTTTCATATGATAAATTTTTGTTTTAAAATCCTCATCATTAAAACCATCAATACCTATTGGACTTCCCGAAATTCGCACAGTTAAAAATACAAGAGCCAACCAAGGATGTTGAACCTAATCAAATGAACCAAAAAAGTTGCTTGTTTTTGTCAATGAATTCAATGAAGTAATTTTTTTACAATAATAGTTAGTTTTCAGACTAATATTTTTTGCCAGAATTGTGCTCTTTCAGTACATATAAAAAAAAATTGAGTTATTGTATTAGATATGAAGAGCGGCTTATAGTAAGTCCCATTCAGGTCACTGGCCTGAATGGGTAAAAAAAAATACGATGCAAGTTTGCAAAGTGTGCTGGATTTACTCACACGGTCTGCGAGAAGTGCAACGTAGCTTTAAGCTTTACAAAAATCAAAAATTGTTTCAGGAACTTTCACCTGTCCTTAATAATTTACAAAAAAATGCATCTAAATCATAATTTAGTGCGTTTTCTTTGACGTTGTTATTCATTGTAGCCTATAAGCTACACTCCCTCTTTTGTTTTATTATGCCGAATTAGTAAATAATTAAAAAAATTAAAAAATACGTATTTTGTTTTCTTTAACCTATCCAATTTTACAAGAAATATTTTATTTGGAGTTTTTTAGTTATAATTGTTATTAACGTACAAAACAAAAGGTATCTGAACATTTCTGGATAGGCTCTTGAACACAAGGAATCTCAATGGGGAATTAATATTTTAAGCTTACATTTTATTCACTCCAATAAAAAGGGATCAAATTCAACTGGGATGAAATTTTACAACAATTTTAACGGCCTAAAGGGATCTGAATATTTCTGGATATGCTCTTAAACACAAGAAATCTCAATGGTTAATTGATTTTTTTAAAAATCTTATTTAATTCAATTGACACAGCAAAAAGCTTAAATTTTATTCAGCCCAATAAAAAAGGGAACACATTTTACTTGAATCAAATTTAACAACAATTTTAACGCAATTGGCACACGGCCTTCAAACATTAATTTTCGGAAATTGACACACCCAAAATTTTTCATAAAAATATTTATAAAAGTTGTTAAAAAAACATTTTTTTATTAACTGGACGTACGATTTTAGTAAGAAAAATTCTAAAATTTTAATATTTAGTAATTACTGAAATACCACATTTTTCGCCGAACTCCGGTTTGCTATACATACATTTTCAAAAATATTAATTTGTTTTCATTAATTTTTTTGAATTATTGCAAAAAAAAAATATTTGAAAGGTGGTTTGTAGGTATGATGACATTCTGCAGTTAGGGTGCGTAGTTTGCGCTCCATAATTCACATTGAGAAGTGGTCGAATTAGACAATAACACAAAAAAGATTTCATATTCATTAACTTGACCAAGAAGCAGAAAAATTTGCAAAAAACTAGAAGTGCTTTTTTTTCCTTAATTAGGTGAGAATAAGAATGGGATGGAAATAGAGAATTTTCCAAGATCTTCTTCCACATGAGTAATTTTTTCAAACCTACAGGTTCATCAACATGAACATGAAAAAGTTTTTTTTTTTGTGGAATAAACAAAATACAATACGACAACCGTACACTATGTAGTAGATAAAATGATAATGGTTTTTAAGTTAAGGCATCGTATGGGCAAATGAGATTCAAATCAAATCGGATAAGAAAAAAAAGAAGGGTTGTTACTTTTTTGTGGAATGAACAAAATCGTACCGAACCAATAGTTGAATGTTTATGTCGTATTTTAAGGTAGAGCATCAAATGATCCATTCAAATTCACAGGTTCAAATCAGTAAAGAACACGAACGATTGCATTTTTGTTTTTTGTAAAATGAATAAAATACATTATGAAAATCATGGAGATATATATGTTGTTGGTGGCTTTTTAAGGCAGGGTATTGTCCCCTAATGCCCTACCCTAGCTACGGCCAGGCAGGTCAGCATACTAATATGAACATTAATTTATTTTTTTTTATAATTTCCTTCTTCTTGACCTTTTGATATACATTATATATATTAATGAATTCCATAAAACTTTAGTTTTGAAATTTTGAAAAATATTTCAAAACAAATAAATTTGTCAATAAATTTTAGATTTAAAATAATTTTGAATCTACAAAACGTCTTTTTCAAGACTTATAAAATACAAAAATCACGAAAACAACTTTTAACAACAAATAAGTCCTCTTCAGTCATTTTAGGCAAAAAAGGGGTCAACCTAGAAATGAGAGATAATAATCTGGAAACTCGTATACACCTTCAAATTGGCGTTCTAAAAGTTGTCTAGAAAGTCAACAAAAATCTCGTGTCTGCAACATAAGTTATTCAAGGTCAAAGGTCACGAAAAACTGTTTTTTGGGAATATCTCGGTTCTTATGTCTCCAATGATGTTAGCATCCTATATAGAGCATACAAATTCCTACCAAATTTTGTAACAAATATTTGTTCATAACATCAACTGTTTTTGAGATAGGGGGCGTAGAGTTTTGCACGCTCAACAATACATAGTAGTCTACGCGCTAGCCCATGTGCCGTTACATGTCCCTTCAGTTTTGTTATGGGGCTTTTAAGCCTATGTGTGCTTAACAAAGCCCCATGACCTGGTATAAATCAAGATTAAACTAGTATGTATTGCTGAGCGTGCAGATGTTTAAAGATACCCTGGGTTCAAATATGCCCACTCTCTCATAATCACGTTGCATCCTTTTGTATAACTAATTTTAAATTATAACAAAGGGTATATATTTTTTATTTTCCATCCTTTGCAAAAAAAAAAGTTTGCTAGACGCTATCTATCTTTTTATAATTTCCAACAAATGGTTGCTAGTTAAGTAGGTACCTACCTACATAAATGAAGAAACAAAGATTAAAACCGACCTATCTTACGTTCACCCATTTACAAAATGTTAAAAAAAAATCTCCAACTTGCGATATCGTATGAATATGGCATACCTTGGCATCAAAATAAAAAATTAAAATCCACAACAAAGAAACAAAAACGCAGAGGAATTCGGAGGCTTAAAGAACAAAAACTTTAACAGTAGAAACAAAAATCCTCAAATGATCCGTTTTTGCGATTTTTAATGCGAACCAGAAATTTGATGAACTAAGCTATAGGTACCTATCTGTACATACCTACCTATAACACAAAACAACACTTAAAAACCTAACCTGAGGCAGTAAAGTGGTGGACCGCGTCTGACGATTCTTCACCTTGATCTCACACAACAAGGCTTTTTTTGTTATATACCTTAGGTATTCATCGCAATGCATGTATACCATCCGGTGGAAAAATAGTGGGGAAACTTCTTATTAAGTCACCTAGAATATGGCTACAAGATTTCGCCACTGAACTTGACTTTTGAACGTAAGTTAGTGCGTAGTATGTATATCTGATACATGTATGTACATGTACCTTTATATCTGTCGTTGTCATAAGCACAGTCAAATCCACTTATACCTAAGAAATATTTCAGATTAGTCCAGTCAATTTAAAATTTGAAACAAAAAACTTATTTTATCAAAAATATATAATAAATTAAATTTAAAAAAAAAAATTACTTGTGACTTGATACTTTGCACTTATTGTTAAGTGCTGAGACTTCTTTATATTGGTAAAAAATTAAATACTTCTTTTCCGGCTATTTGAACTGCATTTAAATTTCTGTGAAAATGTTCACTTATATACAGAGTCCATAGGAAGATTTTACTTGTTTATTATTCTTAATTATCTCAAAAACTGATTTTTTGTTTGTTTTTGTTGTTTTCCTGTTTCATCCACCTGAACGTTAGTTGATCAAGCTGTACACTTTTTCAAAATTGGCAACCATGAAAAGCGACCAAAACTATTTAAAGATAAGTCCAAAGTGTCAAGTAACGAGTTTTTTTTTTGTTGAAATTTCACAGTTCTACAAGATGGCGTATTTATTTATTTTATAGTCGTTGGAGGTTTATCAATCATATATATCAATATACCGTGTATATTATATAGAAAAAAAATTTCGATTTTCATCTGGCAATTCCACTAGTCCTTAAGTTTTTTTATTTTTTTTTAGTTTTATCTCTAGTTAACTGATTTCTTAAACGAAATCCTTAGGTTAATATTCAAACTCCTAAATGAAGGTTTTTTACGTATTTTTCCATCAAATGGAAAAAAACTTTCAATTATTATACTAAAATTATATTTCAGTTGTTAGATATAACCTAAATATCAAATCTCTGTTCAAGCTATGTAATCACAAACCTCACCAAATATAACGATTTTACTTCGAAAATAAAATATCTATCTATCTAGTCATTGTAGGTGAATCTTTGCTGATTAGATGACTAATGTAATGACTATGTCTCAATCTTGTGTGTCTAAGGCGAAGTTTTGAGAAGCATTTGTTCATCTTGATGGTGGTAGTTGTAGAGCAGCTATACTTAACCAGCGGCCCGTTCAGCTTTTATTAGTGACCCACCGGACAATCTTACAAAAATTGTTTGTCAATCATTTTTAATTTAGTTTGGATCAAGAAAAAGTAGGTATGGTCGAGTTAAATATAAGAAAAATAATAATTTTTCTTCTGACAAGAAAAAAATTGTTTTACCGAAATTAATTTCATTCAGAACTTTTTCTAAGAAGTCATTTGAACAGGAATAAAATGAAAGTATTAGAAGGCTCCGCGGTAACTAAGGTATTTTACTAATTTTATTACGTGCTAGCATTGAGTTTATACACATAGAGAAATCATGTGTAAGTTTCAAACTTTGCTCGTTGGATGTCGTTACTATCGAATTTGTTTTTAACTCTTGTAGCAATTATATTTGAGTTGAAACGCAAGAGGAATAAAGAAAAACAAATACAAATTATGCAGAAGAATTTTGTTCGGTTCGGTTCAAGTATTTTTCGTTACAGATAACTAATTAAATAATAATAACCTGATATGCTCATTTAGCGACATTTACTTCGGTGAGTTTGAAACCATCTTGATTCTTCTATGTGTATAAACTCAATGGTTCTTGGTAAGGATATAAAAGTATAAAGCCGGTAATAGATGCAGAAATTTAAATGAAATGTTTTCCTTATGGTTCCCATGCTTAGCCAAGCTTTGGCGAATCAACAACAACAAATAAATACTGTTTTAAAAAAAATCTGCTTTTTTGTTTTTGAAATTCAGAAAAAAGAACTGGGATGATACTGCAACTATAAATGTGAAAGGAATTGAACCACAGAATATTTTTAAAGTCTGGGAAGTGAATACAGTACCTACCTACTAGTTTGCTTATTCAGCCAACTGAGCTTATACCGACCGTATTATACCGATTTTTGTATAATTCTATTAAAATACTATTTAATCTGTAACTGGAAGATTTTAGAAAATAAAAAACATTTTTACTGCTTGTGCAAACCCCCGGTATCTGAATACAAAAATATTTCTTATCTGAACACATGTTCCGTAACTCTCAAACAGTGCGAATCAGAACAAAACTATGATGGAACGGGCCAAAAATCTCTTTTTCGCATTCAACTGTTTCTGTAACCAAGACCAAGAACAACATGAAATTATATTATTGGAAATACAGGAAAAATGCGAATAAAACTGTGTCTGTAACTCTGAATTCGAAACATTTATTCGATTTATCTGTCAAAAATACATCGACCATTCTCAACCAAGTGAGAAAATATTAAAGTTGAATTTATTTTTTAGAAAGAATGGCAGAAAATAAACAAAAAGTAATTTGTTCGAATTTTGTTAGTTGTATTATTATAAGCTAATTATTGTATTTATCCATAGAAAAATCAAACAATCTCTAAGGAAGGAAAGAGAAATTAGTTGACTTATAAATATGTCAACACATTTGGATTTTTTTTTTTTTTTTATTGAGGCGAAGTTTTTTGTGTTTAACTTTCAAGTTAAAATATGAACTCCATAGGGTAAAGTTAATTGGTCGTCTCTCAGTCCAAATGGAACCACCCAGCACACAGTGTGAGCTAGGTTCTTCCCTTGTGACTGCGGGCACAGACCAAAAACTAGTCCCCTCAGCTTAACAGTCACTACCACTATATCACAAAAAATTAGGTCAAACGAGTTATGGTATCAAAACGGCGCTTTTCCGCGCTAATTGGGTTTCTTCGGAACAGTTGCTCTGCGAAACCGCCATCTTACCTACCTACCTACCTATGAACTCCATTTTTGTTTTTTAAAGTTTTTATTAATATATAAATATCATTGACTGTTTTTTTCAATAAAAATGTTTATTCTTGTAAAAGCATTTTGTAAATAATTTTCAAACACGCTCTTTTCCTGTAAAATTTGAGTTTAATAATACACTGTTCAAAAATTTCGCGCACAACATTAACATTTCCGCTTTTGTTTTCCATCAATTTGTCAACAATGATACAAACAAATATTCAGCTTTCATACGCGTACTGCTGATTTTGACATTGCTCTGCAAACAAGAAAGAGATATATCGTTTTTACATTAAGGGCCAGTCTTTTCAGCTCTGGTTAAGTTTAATCATTGATTATTTCAGCTGGTAACCATAGATTCTGTCTTTTCAACAAAATCTTAACCAGAGAATCTATGGTTACCATAGATTACGTTAACCAGCTAATTTTCCGTGGTTAGTGTCATTATTCCAGTCGGTTAACAGAGATTTTGTCTTTTCAGCAAAATTTTAACCAGAGAATCTATGGTTAACAGAGATTTCGTTAACCAGTCAATTTTGCTTGGTTAACCACAGAAATTCTATGGTTAGCGATTATTTTTTTCACATTTGTGTTGAATGATAAATTATATACCAGATAATAATTGATTATCACTACTTACGTATAGAATAAAATTAAGGAAAATGATGATCTACCATCTTAATAAATTCCACCCCTATATTTTATGTACATTTTTTTGTTTTCCTTTGTGCGTAAATGAATCAATTCGGTTTATCCATGTGCATCGAAACGAGACAGGTTGTTATCAATTATTGACAAAATCTTTTATCTCTTTCTCTCGCATTCAAAAAAGCATAAACAAACTTAACCAGAGATTCCGTTTTACAACTGGACCACTGGAAAACTGGAACTATCTTTGGTTTGGTAACCAAAGGAGATAAAATGGTGAAAAGACGAACTGTGGGTAACCGAGTTTCAAAACAACTGGTTAAGAAAAATCTATTGTGAACAAACCAGAGATTTAACCAGAGCTGAAAAGATTGGCCCTAAAAGCCCTAATAAGAAACTAATTAAAACTGTCACTGAGAGTGTAAAGGAAACATTCCTCTTTCCTTTGGAAACTGGGAACTAAATTTTTCATGCATGTTTTCGCATCATGTTATAGACACAGTTTATTTTCCAAGATAGAGAAACGGTGGAATATTGTGTTCCACCTTGAATCGAATGAACAACTTTTCGAGCAAGTTACAGAACATGGGTCCTGGCTTCAAAAGTAAACAAGGAAATCCGTGACATTTTTAAGCATTGTTCCTTAAAAATTAAAGACTGTTCATAGAAATAATATTGTTCGATGAAAAATTTACAAAAACGACTTTATCACCAGGATGATATGAAAAGCCGAGCATACATCAGTAGACCAGATCTAAACAATATTTTATAATACAGGGTGATTGGTATACGGTGTACCAAAAAGCTTAAGCGTGTAGGTTGGGTTAATACAAGAAAATAATCGTACGCCAGGAGGTCTATTTTCACCCGTGTAGGCGGGAGGGGCAATATTTGAAAAATTTGATCAGAAAAAAAAATATTTAAAAACAACGGTATAACTTACAAAGCCTGTTATACCTTTTTGGAAAACCAGGAAACTCTTCTTTTATTTTATTTTAAAAAATGAAGTTGTGTTTTTAATAGTTTTTGAAAACTTAAATGTTTGAAAAATAAATTTAAAAAAAAATTGAAATTTTTTTTTCAAAATTTTAATTAATTAATTGTCATTTTTGTTTTCAAAATTCAATGCTCTTGTTAGTTTTTAGTCAAAAAAAGAAAACCAGATGCTTAAATGCCTTTTTGAGAAAACTAAAAATAACAAAAACTACCTCTTTTAAATAATCCATTTTTTTTAGTAATTTATGGAATATTAAAAGACTTACCTACCTTTTATTGTTTTTTAAACGTTCTAAATGTTATACAAATACGATTTAGTTGAAAACTACTGAAAAAATGCTGTTCTACACGATTTTTGCTCGGATAATACCTGTCAATTTAGTTTATTATTTCTTGGTGGGCGGAGGTGACTTATATGTGTTGTATAATTATTAGATACTGTTTTCTAGCTAAAATTTAAAATATTTCAGGTGTTTTTAGTGAAAAAATCGTGTAGAATAGTATTTACCCAAGACTTTTTCTCTTAATCGTATGCATATAACATTTAGGACGTTTAAAAATAATACACAGAAGGTAAATCTTTCAATATTCTATAAATTACATAAAAGTCCAGCCAAATAAGAACTAAAAAAATGTTTTTTTTTTCTAGAAGAGGTGATTTTCGTTATTTTTTGTTTTCTCAAAAAGTTCAAGACATTTAAGCATCTGGTTTTTTTTACTAAAAATTAACAAGAGCATTGAATTTTGAAAACAAAAATTAAAGTTAATTACATAAAATTTTGAAAAAAATTTGTTTGATTTGTTTTTATACTGTTTTCAAACTTTTGAGTTTGAAAACTAATTTTCTTAAAACTATTCACTAAAACAACTTTATTTTAAAATAAAATAATAGGAGAGTTTCTTGGCTTTCTAAAAAGGTACAACATGGCTTTGTAAGTTTTACCGTTGTTTTTAAATATTTTTTTTACTGATTTAAGTCAATTTGTTGGAATATTGCCCCTCCCGCCTAAATGGGGGAAAATAGACCCACCTCCGATACCATTTTTCACACTTTAACCCAACCTATATGCTCAAGCTTTTTGGTGCACCTTAAACCAATCACCCTGTGTATATATTTTTTAACTTTAATGGTTAATGGTTTGTATTATTTTTTTTTTTACTGAGATTTTGTTAATAAATTTATCTTGCGGCCCGAATATAATGACAAAAACATATTTGTAGCCCCTATACAAAAAAGGTTGAGTAGTGCTGTTGTAGAGTAAATTACTTGAATGGGTTGATAGAAGTGCAGTGGTAGTCAGCGCTCGGGCTGGACTATCCATAAAGATAGACAATGTAGGCAGATGCCTATAGAACGGCAGATTTTGGGGTGGAAAATGCGTCAGTAGAAATTAATTCAAACAAACAATCAAACAAAAACAAACCAATCAATCCTATTTCAATCGTTTCTAAATGAATGACACTGAACACATTCAATTCAATCTGAGTATGCACTTTTGAACTTTTTGCTTGACAGAACGAATTTAAAGTGAAACTGAAGCTAAAAATATCGGTGTTTTTATTGGTTTGGTGAATTTGGATAATGCTTATATTCGGCAAAAAGCAAAAAATTTACAAGAGGCACTCAGACAAGATTAAGAGTATTAAATTGATGATGAACTTATTCATTTAAAAGCTTATCTTGGTTGCGTACAAAATTCGAAGAGGCTAACGCAAAAAAAAATGGTCGTAATACAGTGTTTCCAAAATTTGTCTTGCATATAGAATGCATCTCTGCATGGCTGTCAATAATTGCAGTGGTCAGATATAGTTTTCCCACAATGCCGAGCTGATGCTGTGAGAAGGTTTGATATCGCGAAGCTATAACTGAGAGAGACCGCAAGAACCTTTGCTGACCACGTTTCTACCAGTCTCTCAACAAGTCCGTCACCAGCAGCAAGTGTAGATGACCAGTGGAGACATTGTCAACAAGCCATCAGAAGTGCCTCTTCTGGTGTGCTGGGTTTCACTAGGCGTCCACAACGAAACTCCTGGTTTGATGAAGATTGCCGGTTGGCACATGCAGCGAAGAACGAGAATGCTGCAGACTAGAACAAGATCCACTGAGAGAGCAGCCCGGGAGCTCTAGGGGCAAAAAAGAAGGGAGGAACGCCGACTTCTCATTAAAAAAAGAGAGAGCACGAGAAGTGAGTGAGTCTATCGAGGGCAGGAGTAATAGAAAATTCGACCAAAGGGTAAAAAGATCTACCCAAGGTTTTAAGTCCAGATCGGTAGCCTGCCGAGATGAAAGGGCGAATATGGTAGTGCTGATGATCTGGAAAGACCATTTTTCTAGACTGCTAAACAGCGAAGACAGCCAACATTCCACTGCAAGGCGACTAATTCCATCTAATATCTACGATGGCGGACAACATTTTCGTCCACCCGACCTGAATGAAGTGCGGCTAGCGAATGCCAAACTTAAATCAAATAAAGCTGCTAGTGCAGATGGCTTACCAGCTGAATTGTATCAAGCAGCAGGATATGTGTTGGTAGGGAAAATGCACCAACTCATCTGTTAAAATTGGTCGGAGGAAAGTATTTCCGATGAATGGAACCTTGGCTTAGTGTGCCCCATTCACAACAAAGGAGACGCTCTGACATGCACCAACTACAGAGGAATTAGGCTCCTAAACATTGCTTATAAAATCTTGCCGGTTTTCCTGTGCAATCGCTTAAAACCAATCGTAAACGAAGTGATTGGCCCATATCAGTGTGGTTTCAGGCCAGGAAAGTCAACCGTTGATCAAATGTTCACACTCCGACAGATTTTGGAAAAACCTCAGGAATTCCAGATCGATACACAACACTTCTTTATCGATTTTAAAGTCGCGTATGATAGCGTGGATAGAGACAAACTATACAGCGCCCTGTCATATCTCGGCATCCCTGCCAAACTCGTCCGCTTGTGCAGGATGACGATGGAAAAATCTCGCTGCTCTGTGAAAGTCAATAAGAACACCACCGAACCGTTTGATGTTAAGAAAGGTCTAAGGCAAAGCGAAGCGTTATCATGCAACCTATTTAATATCGTTCTTGAAGCAATTGTACGAAAATCGCAAGTCAACACCACTGGTACAATTTATCAAAATACCGTTCAACTACTCGCGTATGCAGATGACATAGACATAATCGGCCGAAATAAGCGAGATGTGACTGTTGCATTTGCCATTATTGAATCGGATGCGGCAAAGATGGGATTAGCTGTTAATGAAGACAAAACGAAATAAATGCTATCAACGAGAAAGGAATCTCAACATCGTCGACTCGGACAAAACATTACGATGGATAGATATAACTTCGAAGTAGTCAAGGACTTTGTCTACCTTGGATCCACTATAAATACACAGAATGACATCAGTGCAGAGATCAAACAAATAATTGCTATTGAAAATCGCTGTTTCTTCGGGCTGAGAAAGCATAAAAGTAAGGCCCTCTCTTATAGAACCAAGGAAACGTTGTATAAGACCTTGATAATCCCAGTTCTGCTGTATGGGGTGGAAGCATGGGCATTAAAAGACTCGGATGAGAAGTTACTTGGGTGCTTTGAGAGAAAGATTTTTCGAGTGATTTTTGGTCCTGTGTGTATCAAAGGAGTATGAAGAAGAAGATTCAATGACGAGCTATACAGGCTATACAGCGATATTAACCTGGTCAAAAAGCTGAAAATACAGCGGCTGAGATGGCTGGGTCACGTGAAGTGAATGAACACCAACGAACCAGCCCGACGAGTCTTCGAGTCCATTCCTGATTGTGTACGCAACATTGGAAGACCCCCAAACAGATGGCACACACAAGTGAAAAACAAACTCAGCCAACTTGCGGCGCAGAATTGGAAATTATATAGCTAGAAACAGAGCTGGCTAGAGAGACATGTTGGTTGAGACCGTAGTCCATCTTGGACTGTGAGCGCCATCTTATGTTAGTAAAGTAAAGAAAGTAAGATATCGTTTTCTTGTTTGATCAAAAATTACTTGAGGTTAACCATTTGTTAATCTCGCTTAAATACTTTGGCATTATTATCGTTAGAGGCGGAAATTTTGAGTTCATAAGATTGCAGTGCGATTATTGATAGTTTCGCGGTTGGTAAAGTGGTGATATCCTTTCTGCACAATCAAGTACTCAATTGCTGTTGACAATAGCTATGCCAGCGTCATTATGAATTGGTGGACAAAATGATCCCCACATTTTTGGAATAAGCTGGGATATCAAAAAACGTCCTTTGTTCTTCAGTTGGTGAGCATCCACATTCAGTTATCAGATTTTTTATTGAAGTTGTGATAAAAGCCCTTAAAAAAATGTTCTTAGTGCTGCGTTGTAGGAGAGCTGCAGGATTTGTATGTTTGATTTTTCGCATTTTCAAAATATTACCAATCCGTATTCGATTTTTGATAACAACATTGGGTAAGTTATATTTATAATTGTGTTAATGTGAACATATCTATGTTTAGATGATATGATGTTTAGATGATATGATGATTACTTTGTCCGCAGATTATGATTGATTGTGAAAATGTTTAATTAATTTAATTTCTGTAAAAAATTGAAACATTTTTCACAGTATTGATAAACATTAACTATACTAATGTTAACAAACTTTTGTTTAGTAAATAAGTAAATGATGAACGTACTCAGTTATTTTATTTTTGTTCAAAAGCTGACAATATTTAAAAAAAAATAATTTTAATTATTTCGCTGCAAACTGTTAAAGTTTCATTAAGTTCGGAATATTTTCCAGATATCCCCATATTTGTCGACATACCGACTGGACTTATTGTTTCTAATTTTTTGTTTTGCATAACTTGTACAACGCGTTTAGATCTCCTCTTTTACTACTTCTAGCATAGTAAACTGCGGCATTCGTTGAAGATTTAATATCAATATGGGTATCGTCATACCCAAATTCTTAAAATTCCATCACATCTTGTTTTGTTTTCGATATTCTTTTTAACCATAACTGGTTTGAATGTGTTTGAACAACAACAACAACTTAAAGGCGCTACCACCATTTTTTAAACGAATTTTATTTACTCGTTTACGAATATTATTATTCGTTTCTTTCTATCTTTGGCTGGAGATATAGCTATTTCAAGGATTGCCAATTCCTTTCATCAGTCTCCTTTTAGTGGTATTGAGCTTTAATCCAATTTTATTATGAAAAACTTTTTCACATGCACACCGTGAGATTCGAACCCACGCCTTCAGATTTACTCAGTCTTCGAAGTCGTATGCACTACGCATTCCACCGCTTATGACCACTGACGACACAGGTCGAGATGTTATGTTTGTTTGTTTTTTTTTTCAAACGCATTTGGAGCTTCAACATTTTTCTAAGCGCCTCTAAGTATGTTGTTTTGTTCCGCCTCCATTTTCTCCTAACCTTAATTTGATAGACTTCAATTCGTAGCATATATATATTGTAGTCTATCAAATTAAGGTTAGGAGAAAATGGAGGCGGAACAAAACAACATACTTAGAGGCGCTTAGAAAAATGTTGAAGCTCCAAATGCGTTTGAAAAAAAAAACAAACAAACATAACATCTCGACCTGTGTCGTCAGTGGTCATAAGCGGTGGAATGCGTAGTGCATACGACTTCGAAGACTGAGTAAATCTGAAGGCGTGGGTTCGAATCTCACGGTGTGCATGTGAAAAAGTTTTTCATAATAAAATTGGGTTAAAGCTCAATACCACTAAAAGGAGACTGATGAAAGGAATTGGCAATCCTTGAAATAGCTATATCTCCAGCCAAAGATAGAAAGAAACGAATAATAATATTCGTAAACGAGTAAATAAAATTCTTTTAAAAATTGGTGGTAGCGCCTTTAAGTTGTTGTTGTTGTTCAAACACATTCAATGAAAATTAACAGAATGGTCAGTAATAAAAACTGACATTCTAGTACGAATAGTACAATATAACAACATAACTGGTTTTTGTTTGTTTATATTTTGTGTAGTTTTATCATACACGGTAGGTGAAATAAAATTAATTAAAGTTCGTGGTTAATATTTAAAAATAACATAGCTAGGTGATAAAGATGGTGGATGTTATGTGATTACCGTTTTCAAATAAGAAGTTTACGATTAAGAACTCTAATGAATTTTTTGTGGACGATTTTCTAGTTCCTCTTTCTTAAAAGCAGATTTAACGGTTTGAACACTTCGTTCTGTTAGGCCGTTAAAAGCTGGAGGTCAATAAGAAGAATTATTGCAGTTAATGTTATTTGCTTCATAGAACTTCAAAATGGAGTGCCATTATCCGAAATGACTTCACCTGGAAGTCCAAAAACGCTAAAAATTCGTCGAAATACCTTTATAACATCTTAGGCATTAATTTTTTTCGTTACAAAAAATTCGAAGCATTTTGAATAGTCATCGATAAGTAAAAATAAATATTCACCCTTAAATTTCGAAACATCTACGAGAACACCTCCTAATGGGTATGATTGTTCAAAGCCAAGATACTAATTCAACACCACTAGATTTACTGGAACACTGTTGGCAAATGTCGCAAGATTAAGCGTTATATTCAATATCACGCACAAAGTAGAGTTACCATACGCAACCTCTGGCAACGGACTTCATCCGCACAATTGCACCAGTATAAGTCCAGTGTGTAGTATATTCAAAACACTCTCTCTAAGCACTTCCGGTGAAATAACTCCATACACACACAAAATACAACCACTTTTAATATTTAATTTAAACGTATCTCTACTTAGACTAATAAAAATTATGTCTTAAACTTTGATGGCCAAGAGCTTTCAAACAAATAATTTAATTTTATAAGAACTAAATCTCTTACAGTTTATTGAGCTATGTCATTCAATTTAAGTGGAAATTTTCCAGTAACATTAAAAAAATTGATAATACAATCAGCTACTTTTGTCAGCTCATTTAATTTTTGATAAAAATCCATTTTTAAAAACTCCTATTTTTAATAATTTGTAATAACTTTAGTAGACTTTATTTCCCCATTTTAACTCACCAAAAAAAAAGGTTTACAAGTGGTTTTAACTTGTTACTAATTTCAATTTGTGACAAATTTGACCCTTTTCTAGTACTTATGTTTTTATAAGTACTAGGCACAGTACACATATCGAAGGTAAATCCGGAGGTTTTCAAAAATCGAATGGCATATCAAAGAAAAAAACCTTTGATGCTGGTCCCGTTAGATGTATATTGTATATTGACTCCATAGTATTATTATTATTTTGGGATACTAGCAAGTCTCACTTTAAATTAAAATGTCACTAGCATCTCATGTAAATATGCATATTTCTAGTGGCAGAATCGCCATTTTTGACACATGCGCGAACTTTAAAAACATAACATAACTAGGATTATATGACTTTTGTGTGCTGTGGGTAGTAGGTACCTACCAAAACGATCATTATTTAATAGTGGGGTGGTGTTTATTTTTATAGTACGTACCATTGATTTACATACATACATAATGTATAAGTTCAACGATATATGCAGGTAGTTTGCAGAGCTGTAAAAGATGTATTACCTTGTTAATGTATATTCCACTAAGTCGGAGTTAATTCACTTATGTGTTGCCTGGAAATTAATACTGTGATATGTATCAATTAGGGGAAGCAGTGAAATTTTTTAAAGTTTTTTTGAAATACCATTTTTTTTTAAGAAAAACTTTTAGGGCCAGTTGTACAATCGTGGTTCAACGTGATTCAATTTTTTAAACCACTGATTTCCATAGATAACCTGCCAAAATCGGTGGGTTAAAAACTTGAACCATGATTGTACAACTGGTTCTTAGAGTTCGTTTTTACTTAGTTTTTGAACGGATCACCGCATTTAGTATTTAGCGTCCAATGTCTTAGTTGTTAAGTTTCTGAACGCATCCCCACACTAATTGTTGTAAAATGAAGTCACAACTAGTTTGAAAGGGTTGCGACTTGTGTTTTAGAAATATGGTATAAATCATCGCTTCCAACGATCAGTTTAGAATTAGTTTTACAAATTATAAAAGCATTCCATGAAAAATATAGAAACGTGATGAAAACATTTTAAGGATGTCAGAATAACAAATAACAAAAAATTCCAAATTCAAAGACGATTCACAAGAATAAACAACTGGCAAATGAAAAACCTTTGCTGTTTTCGTTCTCAATATATATTAGCATTAATCAAAGAAGTATGGTAGATCTTTCCTAGGTACGACGGGAAAGAGCAAAGAAAAGGTCTGTTCTACAAGATTTGAGTCGTAATCAACAAAATGCCTGGTCTATTTTTTGATGATTGAAAACAGAAGACTTTGGTAACAGTAAAGAAAGGAAAAAATGGTTGCAAGGTAAAATTCCATTATTTTGCATGTTTAACGGCAACTTAAGTGCAGAATGTGCTATACCCGTTGTCCTGCGTTGTTCGGTGTTTTTCTATATTTTCCTATTGCTACCAAACTTCAAGGGAACAGGATCCTCCCCTGGGCTAATCAAATCAAATCAACGTGTAAGTTATACTTGCAAGTTTTTCAATATAACTGCATTTCAAGATTTTGGCTAAAGATGCACATAACGAAGATTTGGGGTCGGCTTCTTACAAATTTGGCTGGATTTCCGAAACGGCTTAACCGATTTCATATATATTTTTGGTATCGCACATAATTTAAATATAAAGCACAAGATGGCATTTCAAGTTTTTAGCTGAACAACATAAAACCAAAAATATGATTGTACATAATTTCATGATTCAAAATCTGTGTATTCGTGCGACCCAGTCATGCATTTTATTTGTTTTCTTTGGACTAAACTCAATGGGAAAACCACAAAAAAATAAAGCAAAAAGAACCAAATACTAGTGAAAAAGTGCAATTTTGTCTAAAACAGACTTTTTAACAATTTAACGCTTTTTTCTCGAAATTAATTGATGGTACATTAAAAAATCAGAAAAAAATTTTAGAAAATCATATAAGCTACAATTTTTATCATAACATTTTTCATAAAATTTATAGTTTTCGATAAAATCTGGAAAAAACTCAATAAAATCAGGATTATAAATATGTGATGCACTTTATCAATACATGAGTTTTAGTAACTGCGTACGAATACAGCAGTCACCAATCAAGAGAAAACCATCAACCAATATGCGCATGAAAAGAAAGATTTAACTGATATAAAAAAATGCTCACATAACGTGGTTTTCGGAATATTGCAGTATTCTCTGTTGGTATTCCATGATTGGTAGATACACTTCCTCTATACGCTTTTTACATTTAAGTCATGTTATTATAACTGGGTTTTACTGTATATATGCATTAACATTATACCGGCTGATAGGTAAACAAATCAAACATCGTGAATACATTCAGAAGGCAAATGAATACATGTTTGCCTTTTTATAATTTCTGACTTAAGGGCAAAATAACTCTGGTTCATATTCTATACTTCAGTACAGTCTGTAGACTCATTGGTTAAAAAAGTCCTTGCACGGCAAAAATTGATCAAATCTAAAATTCTTAGTTTGATGAATATAAATTCATACTTATAGACATAATTCGGTGTTTAAGATAACGGGCAAAGTTAAGTGATTAACAAACTTTTTCTTAAAACAAAAAAAAAAACTATATTTTAGAATGATCAAAATTCGGTTAATCTGCTTTCTTAGTATGTTAGCATGTGTATCAGGTAGGTTGTTCTTTGCAACTGTTTTTTTTTAAGTTTAAGATATTTAATAATTAGTTCAGTAATCATTACACATTTTCAATGTTAAACTGTGGTAGAGCTCTGTTGCATAGTGGGTATTGTGTTTGAATCTTACGCCCGCCAGAGGTCTGGATCAAATAAAGCCTAACACTTCAGTTTTTTTTTCAGGGGCACTGCCTCCTGCAAGGAAATTACAAATTCTCCAAGAGTATCGTTGTCATTGTCTGGATTTTAGGTCCCCTCAGGCCTAAAAAACAAGCAATGCACACAAAAGGATTGGTTGAGTGTGTACTGTCTTCCTATGCCACTAGACCTAAGTTCCCGTGTCTCGTCATGAAAATGTCTTGCCCAATTGCCAACTTATGTAGGTATACGAATATCCATATTAGTTAAATATTTAAACTGACCATTTATGAACTTAGTTCACGAATATGTTAAGCTATGACTTAAATTTCATTTAAACAGAACAGTCAATGTTTTGTTGTTGCTTCCACTGTCCCCTCAAATAGAATGCCAGTATATCTTCAAGTACAGTTCATAATAACTATAACAAAACATTTCTTTTTGACTATTCTGAAGGACGAAGATTAATTCTTAATACATACATTATTTTTGGTTTTCAACTCCAGTTGTGTTATATTTATGAAATGAAGAAATGAAAATGTAAAACTAAATTATTAAATAAAACGATATTTTGTTTTTAAACTCAGTTTTTTTTTATTTTTAAACAACTTTAAAAAATTATATTAGTGTCAAAGTGTTTCGGAATTAAATACCATCATCCGGACTGTTCAAACTGAATGATCTTCTGTTGTGCCTATCTCTTTTTCCCTAATCTATACTGCGTTAACTTAAATTATTTTATTTTATGTGTTTGTGTCCTCTTTTAACATCAGGTATGTTTAAGATAGTGTCATAAGCAAATTCGTCTTCAATGTTAGCTTTTTGAGTATATTTCTTTGAGGGTGTCGACTGTCGAGTAGCTTTCCCTTTTTGCTGGGGTACAGGAACAGGGGGTGAGGTTGCAGTCGAAGTTATGATTTGTTTCATAATATGCCGAAATTAGTCTTTTTTTTTTTGTTTTGGTTTTTGTTCTTCAAATTTGACTAAGAATGTTTTCCCTGGCTATATAAAGTTTGTTGCAGTTTTCGCATTTTAATATGTAGGTAGGTATTCTGTAGCCGAGCAAGCCAATATAAATATAAGAATACAATTGAAGAAAAAATGCTTCAAAAACAATTCAATACCGCATCACACACAAATCAACATTAAAAACACATCAAAAACTGCAATAAAGACAAACAAATGCAGCACAAATATCTTGGATAGGAGAAGAAATAAAACAAATAGTATACGACAATTAAGTAAAACTAAACGAAGAATTATTCAACTTCCATTAAGAAATATATGTATAGAAAATACTCATCCTGTAGCTGCTTCTTTTCATTAAAAAAATAAACGACCAGGTAAACGTGTAATACATAAAAATAGACAGCAGCACAATTACAATACAGAAATTACATAAAAAGCAAAACCCTACCAATAGTCATTTTATGCAAAATAAGGACTCAATTTGGAAATAAGCGATAATAAACTCGTATGCACTATTAGGTATAGTATGCACTATTAGGTATAGGGGAGAGGGGGCAAGAAGGACCAAGGGGCAAAAAGGACTAAACTGATTTTTGACTTATTTTTTGCCACTATTTTCTATTCAACAATGAGTATCTGTGCGAAACGTGTTTGGCGAATGAATCAACAAGTATCATGAACAAAGTGACGTTGAACCCAGTTTAAACCTTAAAAGTTTAAAATTTAACATTTTGTTAAAAACACATTTACTTTTCAAATGGTGTTCAAGCAGAAGGATTGCATTTTATGCATATTTATCGAATACTAACGCATTGTTTAATGTTTTATTCAGATTATTTTTAAAAAAATAAGGGAAACTAATCATTATTTTATAAAAAAAAATATTTTTAGTTAAAAAGTCCTTGTGGGGCAAAAAGAACAAAAGAGTTGTGAGCCGAAACGGACTACTGGTCCGTTTTGCCAAAAACGATTATGAGGTTCACGAACTTTGAAAATTGCATTCCCGCAGTCTCTGTATAGTTTTAAAAACCGCCAGTATCAACCCATACTTCGAAATCCAAAATCAGTGTTGTTGTTAAATCAAATTAATAATAAAACATGCATTTCAATATTTGACAAAAAAGAAACAGAATTAACATCCTGCAAGGAAATTATTTATTTTTAGTTAGCTTTATATAAATCATATGTATCTTATATTTTTTTCACTCACACTACCGAAAAGAAAAGAATCCATTTTGCCTCCTTCCAAAGTCCACTTTAACCCACTAGTGGGTCAAACCCGACTTTTAAGGTCCTCTTATATTTCAGCTTATATCTTTTTATATACTTGTTAAATAGTTTCCAACATTTAGAATATTTAAGTTCAAACACTAAGGGCCAGTTGTACAATCGTGGTTCAAGGTGGTTCAATTTTTTACACCACTGATTTCCTCAGATAATCTGCCAAAATCCGAAGGCTAAGAACTTGAACCACAATTTTACAACTGGTCCCAAGCTTATGTTTTCCTAAAATTTTGTTCGGTTTAAGTGTATATTTAGAAAGTTATATAAGCTTAAGTAGTCCTTGTTGCCCCACTCTCCCCTATTGGCTTTCTTAAAGTTATAATACAGCAACGATTTTGGTTCGGAGCAAAAAAGGACTTTACCGTTTCTTTTTTTATAAATGAAGTGCACGAGTGGGTCACATTAACTTGCTCTTGTGACAAAGTTGCCACAAAAATAAAATTAAAATTCAGACATTTTTTTATATACATACAGGGTGATTGATTTAAGGTGCACCAAAAAGCTTGAGCGTGTAGATGGGGTTAAGACAAAAAAACTTTAAAAAAAATGTTTAAACTAATTTTTTTCAAAATTTTATGTAATTAACTATTATTTTTATTTTCAAAATTCAATGCTCTTATTTATTTTTAGTCAAAAACAAAAAACCGGATGCCAAACTGTATCTTAGTTTTTGAGAAATTAGAAAAAATTAAAAGTAAAACTAGTAAGTAAAGTAAAACATTAGTTCGTTTTTTTTTATTATTTGATTAAAATCGGATGTTATGTAATAAAAAATAGAAAAGGGATAATCCCCTAATTAATAATTTATCTGAGCGGGTCCAATTTGGGAAAACAAAAAAAAAGTGTTTTTCTTGGAAAAAAATACTTCTAGTTTTTCTTCATTTCTCAAAAACTAAGATATATTTTGGCATCCGGTTTTCTGTTTTTGACTATAAATTAATAAGAACATTGAATTTTGAAAATAAAAGTAATAGTTAATTACATAAAATTTTGAAAAAAATTAGTTTAAACATTTTTTTTTAGTTTTTTTTTCAAAATTTTGAGTTTGAAAATTAATTTTTTGAAAACTTTTCACTTAAACAACTTAATTTAAAAATTACATAAAAGAGTAGTTTTCTGGATTTCCAAAAAAATATAACAAGGCGTTGTATCATTCACCGTTGTTTTTAAATAATTTTTTTTCTGATTTAATTCAATTTTTAAAAAATTGCCCCTCCCGCCTAAACGGGGGGAAATAGACCCCATTTCCTATACGATTTTTTTCTTTTCTTAACTCCACCTACACGCTCAAGCTTTTTGGTGCACCTTAAACCAATCACCCTGTATAGGTAGGTACTACATGTCTATATAAATGAGATATGCGAGTAAAATCATATGAATTTTTTTTTTAAGTGCTAAAACTAATTCTTAGACAGATTCAAGCCAAAATCAACGTATGGAAAAGATTTTGATGCATAAATAGAAGTTTACCAAAAAAATAATTCCAAAATCGGGGGAGAGTACGATAACTTTGGCGCCGAGAATTGATAACGGTTTTTTGTAGAACAGTTTGATACAAGCATTTTTTACTATGGGTGGGAGGGTCTATCTCCCTCCGTTTGGGCGGCAGGGACAATTTTATAAAAACAGTGCTAAAAATTTAAAACAAATATTAAAAAATAATCGTAATACTTACAACTAAGTTTTATATCTTTTTTTAAAGCCAAACTTTTTTTCTATTAGATGTTCTTTAAATCAAGTGAAACCTATGCATAGTCTTTGAAAAAACGGACTTTAAACTCAAAAATTGCGAAAAAAAAGGTAAAAAAAACTTTGAAGTGTGATTTTTCAAAACTGTAAAATAAAATACTACTTTTTTTATAAAATTCGTTGCTCATATTAATTTTAAATCATAAACTGAAAACAAAATGATTTTATGTTTTCTGGTTTTTGAGAAAATGGAAAATTACTAAAACTACTTTCTTATAAGAGTTTTCTTTTTTTTTGGTATACGGTGAATGTTGTACGTAGGTTCGTTTTTGTAATGATGCTTGGGCATCTTTAAATGCAACAGAAACTTTGCATACACCCAACCTCGCACCCACCCCAAATCCTATAGTGTGTCCAAGCAGGGTGGTTGCAGGGGGGCAGCATGCCCCCCCTTACATACCGCACTGTTTATACACTTTAGTTATTTTCCATTTTCTCAAAAACCAGAAAACATAAAATCATTTTGTTTTCAGTTTATGATTTAAAATTAATATGAGCAACGAATTTTATAAAAAAAAAGTAGTATTTTGTTTTACAGTTTTGAAAAATCACACTTCAAAGTTTTATTTTACCTTTTTTTCGCAATTTTTGAGTTTAAAGTCCGTGTTTTCAAAGACTATGCATAGGTTTCACTTGATTTAAAAAGCATCTAATAGAAAAAAGTATTGGCTTTAAAAAAAGATATAAAACTTAGTTGTTAGTATTACCGTTATTTTTTAATATTTGTTTTAAATTTTTAGCACTGTTTTTATAAAATTGCCCCTCCCGCCCAAACGGAGGGAGATAGACCCCCCACCTATAGTAAAAAATGCTTTTATTGAACTGTTCTACAAAAAACCGTTATCAATGCTTGGCCCCAAAGTTATCGTACTCGTGCCCAAAATCGTTAGAGCGGTTATTGAATAAATCGATGTTTACTTAATAATTTTTATAAAAGAGTTTTTTTTACAAATTAGGGGTAGGTATACCAATTTTAAGTGCTAGATAGTTAGCATTTATTGTATAAAAATATTTTTCCTTGCTCTATTACACAGGCCTACAGGTGCAACAACTTTTCTTAGGGTTTTTGATGTGCTGAGCCTAAATCCGAAGTCAGAAAAATTTTATTACGTGTCGTTTTTGAGATATTCTTGTTTGAAAATCAAAAAAATTCGTTTTTTTGCTGTTATGTTATAACGTGAGGTTGTTTATTTCAACTTTAATTATTACATCTTCGACCTTATCTTCTTCTTTAAGATTCCGTTGAAATCTTTCCGTTATCTTTTTCTCTGTCAAAAAAATCCTCATTTTATTGCAATTCTTATACTATAAAATTATTAAGTCATTCAAGATTATTTCTGCTTCCTGTTAGATGTTTTTGAGCGATCCTAACCTACATTCCATCCTTAATAATCATACAAACTTTTTTTTAACTACATTTTCGGTAAGGTTGAAGTTAGGTAATCTCAATAGTTTTAGGTGGCCTTCAGAAGAAGAAAATATATATAACAAAGATTTAAACGGAGTTTGAAAACAGAAAAATTGTTCTTTCAGACACCGTTACAATGGATGCTGTAAAAATTTTCCTCGCGTTATAATATAAAATCGAAAACCACAAAAAAAGGTTTTTTTTTATTTTACCCTTTACACGTAGCATCAAAAAAGTAATTATCAAGTTTTGATCAGGGTACCGAATTTTTTGCGGCACCAAAATCACTGTAGACCTGTGTTATTGGTACTAGGTATAAGGCAAGTCTTGGATTCGTGAAAAAAAAAGTTTTGAGATAACAATCCAAAATTACATTACGATGATAGAGAAGGCGAAAAAAGTGGGTCTGGCAATTCTGTCTGCTTGTCTCGGCACCTACAGCCTAAACGGGTGAGCCGATTTAGTTCAAATTTATAGTATGTATGGTTTTTAGGGTACTACGCCCGAGCTTTTTTTTTAAGTTTTATTGTAAGTCTAAAAATAACGGAACCTGCCATATATAACGGCTATCAAAAATCTTATTTTTCTCGAAAACGGCTCTAACGATTTCAACCAAACTTCCCCTGTTTAATGTAGTGGAGAATGTCTATCATATTAAGTAAACCAAACTTTCTAAAAAATTCGTTTAACGGTATACCTGCCCTATAACGGTATTTTTAAATTTCGGTTATCTTGATAACGGCTAAAGCGTTTTGACCGAAATGCAATACTCAAAATACTCTCGCTTTTTCAAACACATGGCCTAAAAATTTTCATCAAAAATGTTTTTGTTAAGTTTTAAATTATTTTTAAACAACTAATTGTGTGAGTTCTATATTTCAAAAACTTATTATATTAACATATGAAATTTATGAAATTTAATATTAAGGTGTAATTAATTAAGTCCTTTTTGGACACACTCACTTTAAAAAATAAATATTTTCGAAAAATTATTTTAAAAAAATCGATTTTGTCGAAAGAAACATTTTGCATTCTTTGATTTTGGTTTGAGAAAATTTTTGTAAGACATGAATTAATAGCTTTCAATAAAATTTTATACGATATTTTAGTATATTCCGTTTGAACTTTAAACCCTCAGGTAACTTGCCACAAGAGCGGGTAATAAGGTCTGTCGGCTAATAAGGCCTAATGAACAGAAATGCAACTTTAAATTTTTCGCAATAGTGAAATTCTAGTTTTTGATGACGATATGAAGATTTTTAAATCTATAAACTCTAGCGGTGATCATGTGAATCTGCAAGCCGATATTGATAGTTTTTGTACTTAGTGCAGCAAGAATGGATTGAACCTAAACTCAGCTAAATGTCAAACTATGACTTTTTCAAAAAAACGAGTACCAATCATATTTGAATATAATATTTCACACAATACATTGTGCCATGTTGTTAGTTTAAAAGATCTTGGAATCGTCTTTAGTGCAAGTCTAGATTTCACAGAGCACATCAACTCTCTTGTTAAAAAGGCTAACTCAATGTTAGGTTTTGTTAAAAGATGGTCCAAAGAGTTTCAAGGCCCTTATGTTACCCTCTTTATACATTTTTTTTGTTCGTTCACATCTGGACTCCATTCTATGATGTTTATAGATCTAGGATCCAGTTCAGCATAATTTGATTCATTTTGCCTAAGGTCTTATTCCCTGAACAGATCGTTATCACCTTCCAAATTCAGCTTCTACACATTCAGTCCTTGTTACAGAGGCGTGTGAACGACGAAATAGTTTTTATCCACCAACTTCTAGATATGCAAATTTTCTTTAAGATTCAAAAAAAAATTGTTTTCAATAAATAATTATTAAAAGTTTGAACTATTTTGAAAGTTTTGTTTTAATCTACTTAGAAAATTTTGGATATACTTCGCTTTTCGTTCATACTTTCTTCGATATTTTAGATCTGAAGTCCGAGCACTGCTTGACCATAAAAAACGAACATTCAATCGAATTTTTAACCATTATGGGTAAGGTACGAAATCCCGACTGCCAAAATCCCGACTGGACAAAATCCCAACTGCCAAAATCCCGACTGCTGAAATCCCGACTGACAAAGTTTCGACAGACTAACTACTTTTTAGTTGCGATTATAGGTACTATAAGGCAAGTTATGCATTCGTGCAAAAAATATTTTTGAGATGACAATCAAACAATCAAACATGATGACGAAAAAAGTGGGTCCGGAAATTCTGCTTGTCTGTCTGTCTGCCATATAACGGTTTTGGAAAAGCTTAATTTTCTCGAAAACGGCTACAACGATTTTCTTAAAAAAAATTGCAGATAGTTTTTATCTAATTTTCTTTTGTTAATTTGCAAAAATTAAAATTCTCATAAAATGCAAACTATTTAGCACTTTAAATTGGCGTTTTTTAAGTTCGTAAAAAAAAAATATAAAAATTATTAAGTAAATACCGATTTATTTAAAAACCGCTCTAACGATTTTAGAATTATTTTGGAATTATTTTGTTGATAAACTTGCATTCAGGCAACAAAATGTTCTGCATATTTTTATTTTCATTTGAATCTTCCTAAAAAGTAGTTTTAGCACTTTTAAAAACAATTCATATTATTTTAATTGTATTTTTCATTTTTATTAAAAAAAATATTAAATTTATTTTTATTAAATTTAATTTAATTTATTTGGTAACTTGCTACAAGAGCAAGTTCATGCGATTCATTCGTGCACTTTATTTTTTGGTAACAGCAATTTAAAACTGAATTTTTCAAAATAAATTAATTGCAAAAATGTCTCTCTTTGCTCAGCTTAGGGTATGTCCAGTCGTCTGGCAGGCGCCAATGTATCCATATTCAACAGCACCTGGTTGGCCCGCTTCGCGGGTTTAAGGAATTTTAACTCTCTTTCTGTAGTCAGTCCCGCTGACGTAACTTCGTTGCTCCGCTTAGGGTATGTCCAGTCGTCTGGCTGGCGCCTGAGTCCAAAGATTCCAAATTTAACAGTACCTGGGTGGCCTGCTTCGCTTCTTATTTTCTGCCTCTTTCAATTCCTATTTCAAATAATTAGTGTAAAAGAAAAAAAGGTACACAAAAGTGCTAAAAATAGGGATTTTTAAGACTTGTAAGTTGTGTAAATGCACATTATGAGAATAAAAGCAACCTAACGAGCACTAACGCATATTAGTTTTAATAATTATATATATTTATTAATTATAAAGTTACACCAAATATTTAATTTTTTGCAGCTCAACGTATAACAACAATTCACTTAGATGGTGTACAATACTTTATAAGTCGCATGAATCCGTATTCGCCAGAGCTAAATTACTTTCTTGCATACCAATATTGTCGCTCACTGGGTTTGCAATTGGCGTCTTTCGAGACAAAAGAAAAAGCACAATCTATGACATCTTACCTTCGGAATGCTGGTTACGGCAATTACGATTTTTGGACTTCAGGAAATAGGCTAGGAACCGGCATGTTTTTGTGGATGAGTACAGGTCTTCCATTTAATGCAACATTCGACTTTTTTGAAAACTCTGTCGATGGAATTCAAGCTGGTCTCTTAGATCCAATAGATCACAATAGTAACACTTCACCACAAAGGACTGCCCGTGATAGGTATGAACCGTTCCATCCAAGTCTGTACTTTTTATTTGTCTTTTTTTATTAACTATAGCAGTAGTGGCTCTGAAAAAGGGTGTGTCATTTTAAAGCAGCCAACACTTAGATGGATGCCAGAAGAATGCTCAACTGTTAAGGATTTTATTTGCGAACAAACCAGATGTTACTACTACAATTACGGAAGCATTCCAGTATCTTCTGCGCAGGGGTAGGAGCTCAAAAATTGTCTTTATTAATCATTCACCAATTGAGAAACATCTTAAAATTTTAAAATAAAATTTCTTATGCATTTCGCTTTTATTATGAAAGGAACCAGTTGAAACTAATATGAACAATTAATATAATAGATACTTTATTTATAAAAAGCTTCAATTCTTCGTAAACTTTATTTAGATTAAATGAGGTATTATAAGGAACATTAACATATATGTTAGAAGGAAGTCTACATATAACAAACGTGTTATATGTTAAACAAAATTATAAGTTATAAAATAAAGAGAAAGAACTTATAAGTGCTGTGTTGAGTTTTAATTCAAACAAAAGAGCATTACCGTTACAACCATCAAACGAATGAGTGGTTTGAGAAGAATCTGCGCTTTGTGAGTCATTCGTGGAACGACCGTGATCAAAGGAGAACGCAGAATCGCGTAAGTAAAATAAAAATAGGAATCGGTATAAAAATAATAATTAAATATAACGGAAATACAACATCAGAAGTGGGATATTAATTCACCTGTTAGTTTTTTTTTTACTCAATCGCGTAGAAAAAAAAAAAAGGAAATAAATAACATTAAGAAAAACACGTGCGAATGTGAAAAAAAAAAAAAAAAAAAACGCGATCAACCTTGAAAAGTGCGAGAGTGTTTTCAATCGTTATAATTAAGTTTCATCGAGCTCCATTGGTCGGGATATATTGACAAATATAGCGATACAGTGGTAGTGATTGATTCGAATAGATCATTCATTCGGTTATTTGAAAAATATTATGTAAAATATAGTTTAATTTGTTGGTTATTTGTGTGCCTCTTCAGGTCACATGCTTACATAAAGACAAAAAGAAAAAGACAAACATAAATAGCGGTAAGTGATCTTTATCTTTCTTTGCTCTTATATTACTGAATATAAAAGGTGGGTGTAAGGGAGACAGATAATTTCAAATATTACTGCTTTATAAATAAGAAAAAAAAAAAATCAAAAAAAAAAAATCGGAAAATGGCTGAAAAAGAGAAATCGCCGAATGACACAGAAGGCGGGGAATCGATTGGGAGCGGAGATAATCAAAAAAGTAAGGAAAGTGGACAACCTTTAATCACAGTAGATGCACTTAATGCAATTTTGAATATGGTTGCTAGAAAAGAAAACAATACACGTGATGTGGTTGGTTTTCCTAGCTTTGATCCAGACCACTCTCGCGTCAATATAGCACAATGGTGTTCCGATATCAATACCAGAATAGAAAGGGATAGCTTTAAAGATTTCGACGTTATTCCAAGAGTAAGTGCTGCGTTGTTGGGGCGAGCGAAGACTTGGTATGAAAAATATGGCTATCAACACTATCGTTGGAATGATTTGCGACTCTCTTTGACTCATGCGTTTTCAAGCGGTTCTGATATTATTGGCCAGCTCAGGCAGGTGGCTAATTCTGAAAGTATTAATTTTGACTCATATACCGATTTTGTTATGGAGAAGGTTTCTCAAATTAATCGTTTACCCTTTGAGATACCTGAGGATAAGATTATAAGGATTGTAATTGGGTGCATAACCAATGTTAGTCTTCGTAATTCACTCACTTTTGTTATGCCACCAACAGTTCAGAGTTTAGTCGATCATTTGTCTTCAATTCTTGAGTCACCCAGACGCAAAAGGGAACTTCAACCACGACACGAGGATTTTAATCAAGAAAGTCCAAGCACGTCCTTTGGCAAAAGGAAAAGCATCGGTTCTTCATTTCCTGTCAAGCGACCAAGATTAGATTCAGAAAAAAAGTGCTTTAGTTGTGGATCTTTTGCGTCTATGGGACATATAAAAGTTAATTGTCGACTGTCAAGTCGGTCTACCGTTTCAACGAACTCTTCACAAAACATAAGGGCACCGGTTGAACAAAAAGCCGATACAAAAAAATGCACGTTTTGTGGAAAGGCAGGACATGATGAGAAAACATGCTGGGCAAAACAACGAGCGGAAAGAAAAACAGTGAACTTCTGTAAGTTCAACACGATTTCTGATAATGCTGCTACAATTGTCGTAATTAATGGATCAGTCCATCGGTGTTTGCTGGATACGGGCTCAGACTGTTCTCTTATTCGATCTGATGTGGCTGCAAGGCAGACTGCTGCCAGAACTGTTCATTTATTGTCGGTGCAAGGTGTTTATTGACTGAGAAAATGGATCTTCTTGTGGAGTTCGAAGAAATCATTATAGAAGTAACTTTCCACATAATAGATTCTAGCTTTTTGAAAAATGAACTCATAGTAAGTAGGAACGTTCTGAACGACACCACTTTGGAAATTAAAGTTGACAGCAATGGGTCTACCATTCAGCGGAAAAAACAAACCTCATGTTTAGCTTATTCAGTTAATCAAATCGATACACCAATTGTGTCAAAAAACTATACGAGCAGGGCAGATGTTAATAACTTACTCGCAAAATATCCACAATATATTGTCAAGGGAAAGGAGTTTCCCACTGACAAGCCGAAGTAAAATGCGGTTTTCTGGAAATAAGACTAGAGCATGATGTGAATATCAACTACAAGCCATATAGGCTGTCAATATCGGAGCGTCAAATTGTAAGTGAGATAGTTAATGACTTAATAAACCACAAAATCATACAAGAGAGTCAATCACCATATGCTAGTCCTATAATATTGGTTAGAAAGAAAAACGGCCAAAATCGTTTGTGTTGACTATAGGGCCCTTAACCGAGCAACAAAGCGAATGCGTTTTCCTATGCCAAGAATTGATGACCAAATTGACCAATTAGCAGGAAATAAATACTATACATCTTTGGATATGGCGTCCGGGTTTTATCAAATTCCTGTGTCCAAACAATCTATAGAAAAAACTGCATTTGTTACACCAGATGGCCACTGGGAATTTTTGCGTATGCCGTTCGGGCTTGCAGATGCTCCAGCCATATTTCAGAGAAGTATCGATAAGGCACTTGGAACCCTTAAAAATAATGTAGCGTTAATCTACGTCGACGATTTGCTTATACCCTCAAAGACTATAGAAGAAGGACTTGACAAACTTGATTTAGTTCTAAAGGCACTGACTGATAATGGTTTTTCTGTCAATATTGACAAGTGTAAATTTCTACAGGAAAATATTGAATACTTGGGGCGCGAAATATCAATTGATGGAGTGAGGCCAGCGAAAGCCAAAATTGATGCCCTCGTAAGATCCCCAGCACCAACAAACGTAAGGGAAGTTCGTCAATTTATGGGACTAGCTAATTACTTTCGAAAATTTGTACCGGAATTCGCAGCTAAAACAGGATGTATAACTTATTTGACAAAGCAAAACGTTAAATTTAACTGGACCGAAGAGCAAGAGGAGGCTCGACAGCATATAATACAACAGCTTACCGCAAGGCCTGTACTTGTAATATTCGACCCTAAGTGTGAAACAGAGCTTCACACATATGCGAGCTCAATCGGATATGGAGCTATTTTATTTCAAAATAAAAACGGTCATCAACACGTTGTTGCGTACTACAGCCAAGCAACTAAGCAGTATGAGTCAAAATACCATAGTTATGAGCTAGAGACGCTGGCTGTTGTAAACGCTGTGAAGCACTTTCGCACCTATCTTATCGGGATAAAATTTATAATAGTCACCGACTGTAATGCACTTAAGTCAACAAAAAATAAGAAAGATTTACTGCCTCGAATTGCTAGATGGTGGATCTATCTTCAAGACTTTGATTTTGAGATACGGTACCGTAAGGGAAAAACAATGCAACATGCGGATTATCTCAGCCGCAATCCACCAGTTCAAAAATGCTATCAGCTCAACAGTTTAACCGAAAACTGGATGAATATAGAACAAGATAAAGACCCGCAAGTCCTGGAAATTATCCAACAAATAAGGTGTGGTGATCCTGATGCAACATCTCAGTATGGTCTAAAAGTAGGATTGTTATACAAAAGGACGAATGAAGGAGATAAATTATTTGTTCCCCAAAATTGTCGGTTGTCTCTCATAAGGCGATTTCACGAGGACAATTGTCATATCGGATGGCAGAAGACGTTATCGAAAATGAAGGAACATTTCTGGATGCCTTCTATGACAAGGAACGTGAGGAAATTCGTCGAGTCATGTCTGATTTGTATAGTCGCTAAAAGACCTTCAGGCAAAAAACAATGCGAGCTTCATCCGATTGATAAAAAACCTGTTCCCTTTCATACAATCCATGTTGACTGTATGGGTCCTTTTTACGGGAAAAATAAAGACGATCACCGTCACTTGTTACTAATTATTGACTCTTTTACAAAATTCGTAATGCTCCTACCCTGCAAAACCTTACAAGCTTCAGAGACGGTTCGTCATTTACAAGACTTTGCTATGCTGTTTGGGGTACCGTGTCGTATAGTCACCGATAAAGGTACCAACTTCACAAGCCACGAGTTTCAACATTTTTGTAAGTCTTTGGGTATAGAACATCATACAATAGCTCCCGGGGCTAGTCGAGCAAACGGTCAAGTGGAACGCTACGTTGACACAGTTGCAAACTTGATGAGAACAAATATAGAAGTTCATCAGGAATGGACTACATACGTCAGTCGTATACAACTTGCTCTGAACACAACGAAAAATAAAACAACAGGTTTGACGCCACTTAAAATTCTCACTGGGGTTGAGGGGCGTACACCAGAGATTAGCGCGATGTTGGCTGATTTGAATATTGAACCTATATACGATGACGTTGGGGCTATACGAGCATTAGCCGACGAACGCATTCGAGAAAATTCTGTAAGGATGAAAACTCGTTTTGACAATGGAAAGACTAAGCCAACCAGAATAGAAATTGGCACGAAAGTTGTTTATAAAAGCAATCAAATTCGAAAATCAAAGCTAGACGTACACTACCGTGGACCATACGAGGTAGTGGGAATTTTACGTGGTGATAGATACAGACTTAAGAAAAAGATTTCAAATGTTGTTATTGTTGCAGCAAGAGAATTTATTCGACCAATCATGGAGGAAACCGAAGAGCAACGAATTGATGGAGTGTTAGGTAAGTACGCACTGTAAATAGTCGAATATTATATAATTTGTTTATGTTGAACTTAATTGGTATAGGGCTGTGAGGAGTAATTCTCTGAAGAGCCAATTTTGATCAGTCTTAAGATGTACCTTTCTGAAAGCTCAGTGCAGTTTAAACTTAAGTCCTGAAAAAAAAAAAGATACAAAAAGCCTTGAGATGTTTTTCTCTGAGGGGCAGATACAAAAAGCCTTGAGATGTTTTTCTCTGAGGGGCAGATACAAAAAGCCTTGAGATGTTTTTCTCTGAGGGGCAGATACAAAAAGCCTTGAGATGTTTTTCTCTGAGGGGCAGTTACAAAAAGCCTTGAGATGTTTTCTCTGATTGGCAGATACAAAAAAAAAAAAAAAAAAGGATTAGGATTTTAGGAAGGTTATGTTTTTGAATCAAATATTAAATTCTCTGGAGGGAGTTGAATTTTTGTATTTTAATGCATGGATCATTTTTATAGATTTTTCTGTTTGATGGATAGCAGTGAACAATAGAAATAGTGTTAATTGCTGATTGCAAATGCAAACTGAAATGAAACGTTTCATCTCTTTTTCCAGAAGATTGATACTATGCAAAGAGAAAGATGGAACTTCATCGAGAACGACGAAGTATCTCAGGAAGGCCGTGTTAGAAGGAAGTCTACATATAACAAACGTGTTATATGTTAAACAAAATTATAAGTTATAAAATAAAGAGAAAGAACTTATAAGTGCTGTGTTGAGTTTTAATTCAAACAAAAGAGCATTACCGTTACAACCATCAAACGAATGAGTGGTTTGAGAAGAATCTGCGCTTTGTGAGTCATTCGTGGAACGACCGTGATCAAAGGAGAACGCAGAATCGCGTAAGTAAAATAAAAATAGGAATCGGTATAAAAATAATAATTAAATATAACGGAAATACAACATATATATAATATGCGTTAGCAACAAATAAAACAAAATCCACAGCTTCTAGTAAAGGGATGCACTATACACTTTAGTGATCTCCAGAGAATGCAGACTTCACACATAAATTCAAAATAATTTCTTTCCATACCAAAATCATAAAACAAATCCTTTCTTGGAAAACCGTGTCGGCCTAGATTAGAAACCCGCCAAATCCATTTTTGTGTCAAATTTAAGATAACAATACAGCTACTCTCTTAATCATTACAATTTTCTTTATTGAGACTTTCATAATCAATATTACTACAATAATTTGTAGCCGGCATTAACGGCTAATCATTAAGGACCTTACTAATATGTAATCAAATTTAGTAAGAGCTTAAATAAAATCTCCACACTTTAGACAAAATATACACCAAATTTTTCATAAAGTGTGGAGATTTTTATTAAGATTTCACTAAATTTAGTAAATTTAGTTATTTTTAGGGGCCTTAATAATATTCATATTCTGACTTCTTAATTTAACATTAAAACATATTTATATGATTAATATATTACACGCATAGCCTAGTATGCATGTTTGCTCCCGGCATGCTAATGTTCACAAAGTTCAATCTTGCTTTTAAACTGGCCAAATTTAGATGAGTACAACAGCTAACCCTGCTACATAAAAAAGTGATTGATTCCTATAGTAAACTGATTATCCGCGATAGGTTAGATAAATGTTATTAGCATGCTGGGAGCGAGCATGCATACTATGCGTTAAATTTAAACATATAATTATGTATTATTGTTAGATTAAGAAGTTGATGTATATTCTTGGCACGAGTACGATAACTTGGGTGCCGACGTATTTAGAGGGGTCAAATGCAAAAATGTTTGACTATAGGTGGGGAGATCTATCTCCCCCCGTTTGGACGCGAGGGGCAACTGAATGAAAAAGTACTAAAAATGGAAAAAAATCATTAGAAAATAACGGTAATAATAAAAAGTTATGTAAGTTCAACTTTAACAAGCGGAAATTTGCGTATTGACAAGGTGCTCACTCGTCGTCAACTGATGAGTGCAAAGTGAGCGTCCGCACGAAACCCCATTTTTTCATGGACTAAAGGCCATAAAAAGCTAATTTGAACCAATAATACAACAAGTCCACTAAATTGAATGCTAAGTCATCTACTTAGTTGAAATTATTTTTATTTATTATTCTATATTTATTAATTTTGTCAATGTAGGTATATAGAATTTGTATTATAACCAAAACATTTTATACATAACAGTAATACCTTCAATTAATTATTATATCTCTTTTGAAAGCCAATACTCTGTTTTATTAGCCAGTTTTTAAATCAAGTGAAATCTATCCATAGTTTTTGAAAAAAAAAAAACTACTTCCAAACTCAAAATTTGGGAAAAAAACATAAAAAAAAATCTTTAAAGTGTAATTTTTCAAAACTTTGAGATTTTATATTATGTATATTTTGTTCTTAGAAATCGTTTCTCATATTAATTCTCAATCAGAAATTGAAAACAAAATGATTTAAAGTCTTCCAAAAAATTTAAATTTTTCCAAAACTACTATTTTAATTCAATTATTAAGGCAAGTTATGCATTCGTGCAAGAAAAAATTTTGAGATAATAATCAAACATGACATGACGATGATAGCGAAGCCGAAAAAAGTGGGTCCGGAAATTCTGTCTGTCTGTCTGCATTATAACGGTTTGGGAAAAGATTAATTTTCTCGAAAACGGCTCCAACGATTTTCTTCAAAAAAATTGCAGATAGTTTTTATCTAAATTTCTTTTGTTAATTTGCAAAAAAAAATCGCAAGCTTATTCGGTAGCTCACATAAAACCGTTATTTTCTGCTTGATCTGTCTCGAGAACGGGTTAATCGATTTTAGTTTGAAAAAAATTGTTTAGAAAGACCTAGATGACTTGATAAAACTTCGATACCCAAATTTTGCAAAAATGCTTAGTTTTAGTTTTAATTATTTTTTTAATTTATTTTTTTTGTAAATTCAATATTTGAAAAACGGCCTTACTAAAAAAATGTATTTTTTGTGCATAAAATACAAGTTATTTAGCACTTTGAATTGGCGTTTTTTTAAATTCGTAAAAAAAATTTAAAAAAACAATTAAGTAATCACCGGTTTATTTGAAAACCGCTCTAACGATTTTGGAATTATTTTTGTAATAAGCTTGCATTCAGGCAACAAAAAGTTCTGCATATTTTGATTTTCGTTTGAATCTTCCTTAGAAGTAGTATTAGCACTTTTAAAAACAATTCATATGATTTTATTCGTATTTTTCATTTTTATTAAAAAAAATATTTAATTTATTTTTATTAAATTTAATTTTATTTATTTGGTAAGAGCAAATTCGTGCGAATCATTCGTGCACTTTATTTTTTGGTAACAATATTTAATTTAAAACTGAATTTTTCAAAATAAATTTATTGCAATCCCTTTGCTCCGCTTAGGGTGTGTCCAGTCGTCTGGCAGGCGCCTGAGTTCAATGTTTCCATATTCAACAGCACCTGGGTGGCCGGCTTCGAGGTTTCAATTGATTTTAAACCCTTTTTTGTAGTCAGCTCACGCAACTTCGTTGCTCCGCTTAGGGTATGTCCAGTAGGGCGGAGTGACTTTTTTTTTTTGAAATTCAAAAATATACTACCCGCAAAAGTTGCGTATGGTTCAGAAATGAATTTAAGGAATTTTTATAAATTTTAATTTTCACCACTAGGGGTCGCGCAATGCGTGGGGAAATTTTTTTGTTTTGTTTTTATTTTTAATTTTAATTTTTTTTTTTCAGTGTATGGATTGATTTAAAACTTAGATAGATATGAAAATTAACAAGTTGAAGAACGCTCTATGGGTTTTTTAAGGCCCGGTGTCAGTTTTCAAACATTGGGGTTCTAATGTCTTAGTTCATACAAACAATTTTAAAGAAAAATTTTTGGTTTTTTTTTTATATTTTTAAAAGCTCCGTTGTTTAGCTTTTTCAATTTATTTGATTTTAGTCAGTTCCGAAAATTCAAAAATATTTAAAATGAAAAACATATTTGCTTTTCATTTTATGGCAGTCTTTTTGGTTTTAAATAAAATAAACGTAGTTGGCTTTGCATTTTGTGCCACTCAAATTCAAAGAAATTTAATTGCGTTTCGCTTGTGTTTAAGAAAAGAATATTCGAAGATTAAAGTTTTTTTCCTGGATTATTTCTTATCAATTTTATCTTTAAAAAAGGTAATTTTTATAAAATATATACAGTTTTAAAAGTGTCTTCACATTAAAAATCAAAAACGCAATCTTTAAGTGAATTTCATACATTTGCTTGAATTTTTTTAGAGCTTAAATGGATACTCGTCCGCAGAGAAAAGTTGTGTGTCAATGTGTGTGTTGCCAACTTATGAAGATATATGTCGCTACCTTTCCTTCCTCGAAGAAGAAGAAAACTCACTAATGAAGCGAATATCGCTCACAGCTGAGAAGGTTATGGAAATATACGTTCTTTCTTCAATTCCAACTGTTGGTAAGTTCAATGTTGAAAAATTAATTTCTAAATTCAACGAGAAAAGGAGTGCCCTCCTAAAAACACCGAAAAACAGAAGAACAAGCAGTGCATTTGAGCTACAATTAAATGAATTCAAAAACGATGCCCAAAGACTCTTTGATATTAGTGCTTGTAAGTGTGTTGATTTGCGATGTTGCTCCTGTCCAAAAGACAAAAAAGTTCCAAGTAAAGAACGATCTTTTCTTGAAGATCAAAGGTCTGAAAGAAAAATGGCCATTGGGACACTTGATGTTCCTGAAACCATTAAGCTGCAGAAATCCCTAGCACGAAAGCTAGCAAGTTCTTCTTCTTCAGGTCCTTCAAAAAACCAGGCACATTTCATCACTCATACAGACGAAACCCAAATCAACTTTTCAGACACCGAATCTGTCACTTCAATGTCACCAGAAAAAAAACTGCGGTTGGAGAACGTCTCTATTTGTAACTTTAATAGAAAATCGCTCCCGAACGTTGCGAAAGTAGCAGACAGATTCAAGATATCTGATAGGGCAACAGCAACTATAGTTACTGCAATCTTAACAGATTATGGTGTTATACATGACATGGATCAGTCAAATATTGCTGACAGAAGCAAGATAAGGAGGGAGAGATTAAAATTAAGGAAGCAAGTAGATCAGGTGTCTCTGTCTAACCGGGATCCGTTGGGGATCTACTTCGACGGTCGCAAGGACATAACAAAAACTGCCAAAGGTAATGTGCTTGAAGAGCACATTGTATTAATTGCAGAACCTGACAGCCAGTATTTAGGGCATATTACAACACCAAATGGAAAAGCAGAAACAGTAACAAATTTAATACTAAACTTTCTCGAAAAATCTAGTATCTCAGTGAATAATCTGAAAATTATTGGTTGCGACGGTACCAATGTTAATACATTGTTTATAATGTTTCTGAGCAATATTTTATGTATTTATTTTCTTTTTATTAATAGACAATAAAAAAACTGAACGCTGCCATCTGGTGGTTTCTAGATGCGTAACTACTCTGCTCATCTACTCGCGCTTGAGAGCATGTGTAGATGGTTGTACTAGATTACTACTTGCGAGTACTTTGCCACCTAAAAGGAACAGGGCTTTGGCCACCTAAAGCCTAGTATGCAGCTGAAGAGAAACGAAAAATCCCATACAACAATGCCACAGTGAATCATAAACCAAATTTTTCGTCCTTCTTTTCTTTTTGTGGTACGCAGCTCCGCGGTGAAACGGTTCATAACTGGTTTAAGTCTCCACTACTTTCTACACTCTTTTCGCACACAATTTAATTGACCGGGACATTAATTGCTCCCGAAATTTAGACGTTTCTATTTTGTTCGTGTTATTTTGTGGTTGTTATTATTATAAAATGGAGTTCAGTTCTTTTTATTTGTTTTTTTGTGTGTTTTGAAACATATTTTTTTTCCAAATGGCGAAAATCTACATAACAATTTGTCCGGTACCGTTTCGTTATCATTTCGTCTGTGTTTTTGGAGACGAGGGAAAATTTCGTTTCACTTCAGCTGCATACTAGACTTAACGAAAAGAAGGACGGAAAATTTCGTTTATGATTTCATTGTCATTTTTCTATGGGATTTTTCGTTTCACTTCAGCTGCATACTAGGCTTTAAAAAGGAACAGGGCTATTAATTGCTCGCGAAATTTTGAAGGTTCTATTTTTCGTGTTATTTTGTGGTTATTATTATAATAAAATGGAGATCAGTTCTTTTTATTTGTTTATTTGTATGTTTTGAAAAATATTCTTTTTACAAATGGTGAAACTCTACATACAAAATATTCCGGTACCGTTTCGTTAACATTTTGGAGACAACGGACAATTAAGTTTCACTTCAGCTGCATACTAGGTTTAACGGAGTAATAAAATTTATTGGAATTTTAACTTAAAGCCTAGTATGCAGCTGAAGTGAGACGAAATTTTCCGTCGTCTCTAAAACCACACAAACACGTTATCTCCAAAATGTTAACGAAATGGTACCGGACAATTTTTATGTAGAGTTTCACCATTTGTTAAAAAAATATTTTTCAAAACATTCAAATAAACAAATAAAAAAAAAAAGAACTGAACTAAATTTTATAATAGTAATAACCACAAAAAACACGAACAAAATAGAAACGTCAAAATATCGCAAGCAATTAATGTCCCGGTCAATTAAATTGTGTGCGAAAAGAGTGTAGAGAATAATGGAGACTTGAACCGGTTATCTACCTTTTTACCGTGGAGCTGCGTAAAACGAAAAGAAAGACGGAAAATTTCGTTTATGATTTCACTGTGTCATTTTTGTATGGGATTTTTTGTTTCACTTCAGCTGCATACTAGGCTTAAAATGGATTGAAGCTCCCGAAAAAAGTGAATAAATCATCCAAAATACAGCAAATTAAAAAAAAACAGAAAATAGAAATTATAGGCCCTTATTCTGTTAAGAGTTCACGTGAATATTTTTTTATTCTGCTATCCGACGGAAAAGCAAATTGTTCCAAAAAGGAAATAAATTTCGATCAAAAACATATTTTAACAATAATATTTTCTGAAGAATCTTTAAAACAACTATTGGTAAAGCCTTGAACTTAAAAGATAAGAAACTTTTAAAAATAAATAGTGAACAAATGCGTGAAATATTCACGTGAATTGAAAGATTCGATCGGATCGGATGGCAGAATAGGGCTGATAGTTAATAAGTTGCTAACTGATAGCACAAAGAGATTACGCTTCGTACATACCTCAAAAGCATGGTGTTCAACTGGCTAATGCCTCATTACAAGATTAAGTGCTTGGTGGAAACATAGTATAAAAAGAACTTATCAAACATCTATGAATATGCCCTATTAAAGCATCTGCAATAAATTGCTCAATATACTGCGTCGTGTAGAGCAACATCTTCAATATTTAGGTATTTGTATATGTTTCATACCAAAACCACTGAGAAGCAATAACAAATAATAATATAATATATTGCACACAGGCTAGATCTTGGTTTCATTACAAATCTTAAATATATGAAAGAGTGAGCCGCGTGAACTTCAACACGTATTCACAATATTTTTCAACAAAGCGGAAAAACTGGTTCGAGTCGACCTATGCGTCGTGAGTCGTGACTCCCAGTAAAAGCGCACTTTAAAAGTTTCAATCCGGAACGCACCCCACGAAATTCATAATTTTTTGAAAATAACTGCCGATTTTTAAAAGTAACAGACAAATTAATTCTCCACAGGGGAAAACTGTGGTAGACTGATTAAGTTGCACTGGTGTGAATTTTTAACGCACATTTTTGGAACTTAATCAGTCTAATGACAGTTCGAGTTCGTAGGCAAATGCCATAATCAGCCATTGTTTCCCATCTTTATATTTTTAATCTTTGCTTTACACTATACAGTCCACTTTTAAATCGACTGTTATTGGTGACGTGGACCAATAACAAATCGAGGTAGGTTTTGTTGTTTTGACAGTTTTGTTTTGACTACATAAATGTCGGATTCTTCAGATACTTCAGAAAAAAAAAATCTTTCGGAAAAAGAAACTGAATTGATCTATGAAGATGGAGAAGTTCCCGAAAGTGATGAAGCAGCAGAAAGCGCCACCCAACTAACAATTTTACTTGTGTAAGGTACAATTTCAAAAAATTAGTAAGCTATTATTTCTTTAGTGTTGTCATAAGGCTTATTTAAAGATGTTAACTGTTTTTCATTTAAATTTTTAAATAATAGTTTCCTTAAAGCCTTTGGTAGAAAATACTCGCAAGCCATACGGAGGGACGATAAAATCGTTTTTTATAAGGTCGCTGTAAGGTTTGTCAAAGTTAGTCAGACAAAATCTAAATGTAAAGGCTTGTATAAAGCTTTATACTCGAAATCAATGAAAAGGCTTGTTAACCGAAGCAATGCGAACAGTCAAAAAGGATGTTTTTTTTCGAGGTGTAGAACTTTAAGTTGGCATTAGTTTTCAAGACGGCGACCGATTTAACAGCTGTCAAGTGATTTATTCTCAGTTTGGTTTGGCAATTTTGAATTGAACAATCATGATGTCCAGGAGCTGTGGTTCCAAACAAGACGGCACAACATGTCACACAGCTCGTGCCACAATCGATTTATTGAAAGACACGTTTGGTGACCGCCTAATTTCACGTTTTGGACCTGTGAATTGGCCTCCAAGATCTTGTGATTTAACACCGCTAGACTATTTTCTGTGGGGTTATGTAAAGTCATTAGTCTATGCGGATAAACCACAAACGCTTGCCCATTTGGAAGACAACATTCGCCGTGTTATTGCCGATATACGGCCACAAATGTTGGAAAAAGTCATCAAAAATTGGACGTCCAGATTGGTCTACATCCGAGCCAGCCGTGGCAGTTAAATGCCAGAAAACATATTTAAATTTAATGCCACAATATTATCTTTCGAGTAAATAAAAAATCATGTCAATCGAATATTTCATCGTTGTTTTATTGCAATTTAAAGTTCTATATCTCTAAAAAAAACACCCTTTATAAATGAACGATAACCCATATGACTTGTATAGAGTTATCACAAGACTTTTTTAAGGTTGCTAAACATTTATATGCAGTCGTTGTAGTTAATAACAAACTAAAGAAAACTATAGTTCCCTTAAGAAAGCTATTGCAATACCACTTGGAAATGCCACGTGGTGTGTTTGTTAATGACAGCTATAGCTCACATAAGAAAATTATCTCTTCGCTTAGTTGTTGATGACATTAACAAACTTAAGGAGGTAAATGGTCTCTTTAATTTGTTGTTTTGCTACAATTGGCATTATAACAAGAAAATGTTGCAAATGGAGTGTAAATGTTTTTAACACATCAAATTACCAAACTTTATTATCATATTTTACCAACAGGCAGTATGAATTAAAAAAACTGCTAATGCTGAATTTTAAATGGATCTGTATAGCTACATATCTGTTCCTGTAGCACCAAGTAGGTACGGTATCAACTGGTTAAAATTCGATCTTCATTCTTAATACATAACATTGGCCTAGAGGATGCGTGTTTGACTGGGGTGCGCTGGGTCACAAGTTCGATCCCTGGTTGAGGCAAGTAAGTTTTTTCATTAATAATAAAATTATATATCTAGTTTTCAGAAAAGGCATTGAAGAAGAAAAACTCAGCACTTGAACGAAGAAAATATGGCCTCAGATAAAATAAATCGAAATAAAAGATAAACAAAAATGAAAAGGAAAAAGTCGTTAAAAAATTATTTTAAATTTTGTTTGAATTTTTTTTGTTTCGGTAAGATTTCCGTAATGACTTCTGTAAGCGAAATAAAAAGCCTTTCGTAGCAAAGTATTGTTTCCTTTGCAAAGCCTTCACAAGGCCTCATCCAAACTGTTTATGAAGAGTTATAACTTCGCTTATGTGCGCCAAATAGGTTTCTATAAGATTGGTTACAGTTGTTATAAAAATAATAAAATAGCTTCTATTGGCCTTTATGAAAATTAAATTGTTACTTGGGCAAGGAAAATTAAATTGTAACTTTAAGAAAAAACTAATTTTTATTCAAGCCACGAGGCAATCGTGCATAATATGTTTACTTACGTATTGATCATCTGAATATTTAACAGGGTTTCTTTGAAACGTTATGTGAAGCGTATATCGAACTAAAATAGGATGCACCTTGAAAAATTTTGAAGGAAGCAATATCTGTTGGCTTACAAGGCAAGGACATTTTTGGCGTGACCGTAACTGGCTCGGGCAAGACAGCCGCCTTTGCATTACCAATTCTTCAGTTGTTATTAGAGAATCCTCAGCGATGTTTCGGAGTAACTCTTTTATTGTTTCCACCACAACTTCTAACTTCTCCGAAGAAATGCTCCAAGAAATCCTGACTTAGATGCCTTGTTAGAATATAACTAAAGTCACATGATTTAAGATGTTCCCACATATGAATAAGTGACGATATGTTTAATAACCAGCCCTTAATAAAATAGAAATGATTAGTTATATTCTTGCCATCTGAGTCAAGGGGTCAAATAGATTTTAATAAACTCCTTGCGTCCTGCAGAAATTTCAATTGTTCTCCATTGCCACAAAATTTTGATTTAAAATGATTTCCAAAAGTGCGAGTGGAAGAATTAAACATATCAAATAGATTGTTGAAGAACTTGACAAACCCTGCAGTGCCTATCAGTGTTTCAAAACCCTTTCCAGTAAGATGAATAGTGAAAAGAGTAGCACTTAAGGTATTGCTTAAGACTTGGGTAGCATAACGAACTTTCATTCGCTGAAATGAGTTTGGGAAAATATGAGCGGTAGTTAACTTGGGAACACAGCGTATATTTAGTTTTGAATCTATATTATACAAATTGACAATATCCTTCCAAGTGGCTTTATTGGACACACCAGAGTTACAATAGGATATTGCATGATTTTTTAGAAGACAGTTTCTCGTACTCTTCACTAAATGAGGAGCATCAAAAAAAAAAACTTTTTGCTTCTCTGTCCCTTCTTCACCGACTTCAAAATAAGGTTTTTTTTTAGATTATACCATTTTCACAATGAAAGGCTCAAAAGTTAGACCCTTGGTACGAAACTACGTGAATTGGAAAAAACCCACTTTAAATAAAAAACCCCATTTAAATAAAAGAGTCTTTATCACTGTGGAAGAGCAAGATGAACGAACAAAATAGTATCCAATTGGATGTTTCCATGTTTTTGCAATACCCTGAGCCATAATAACAAGAACGTAATTAGCAGGCGAATTCGTACTAATCTCTACACTCTTTTCGCACACAATTTGATTGACCGGAACATTAATTGCTCCCGAAATTTTGACGTTTCTATTTTATCGTGTTATTTTGTGGTTATTATTATTATAAAATGGAGTTCATTTCTTTTTATTTGTTTATTTGTGTGTTTTGAAAATTTTTTTACAAATGGTGAAACTCTACATAAAAAATTGTCCGTTACCGTTTCGTTTACATTTCGTCTGTGTTTTTGGAGACGACGAAAAATTTCGTTTCACTTCAGATGCATACTAGGCTTTAAAACACCGAAACATTTCATTCAGAAAATGTTGTATTTATTAACTATAAAATGCCCTTATTTCACAAAATTCACTAATAATCCATAATATACCGTCAAAATAATGTAATTAAAGTATTTTATTTCGATAAAAATTAACAAAAAGCAAAAATTTTTATACAAAATTTATAGACAAATTCATTGTTGACATCTACGATTTGTGGACGAAGGGTTTCCTTTATTTTTTGTTTTCTATGATTCAACTTACGAAATGAAAAGTACCAATAGTTTAATGGCTGAATATTGATTACCCTAATATTCTTCTTATATCGAAACAAACAAACAAAAACGCAAAAACAAAATTTACTATTCCTCATCATATGGCTGACTTTAAATAGTGGGTCACCGGTGTAGGAACAGCCTAACCAAAAAATAAACGAGTTTGTGAACAGACCCCAAAAGCTGATGATTTTAATAAAGGCGGGAAAATTAATCCACCACTCCGCTTAGGTGAGAGTGTGTGCAGTTTTCCTTTGTTTTCACGCACACTTTGTCACCTAAGCTGAGATCAGCTGATGTCGAAGCTTGTAGGTAACGTCAAATAAAATGAGAGTATTACCCTCTCTGTTAGCTCCTCTGTGATATTCAGTTGACTTGCTTCGTGGGCACAAACTGCACACACTCTCACCTAAGCTGAGTGGTGGATTCATTTTCTCGCCTTTTTCAAAATCATCAGCTTTTTGGGTCTGTTTACAAACTCGTTTATTTTTTGGTTAGGCTGTTCCTACACCGGTAACTCATTACTTCTCTATTTGCGTTTTCGTTTGTTTGTTTCGATATAAAAAGAAATTTGGGGTAAGAAATTTCCCTGCATTGAAATATTAGTACCTAATATTTTGAAGGTTGAATCATAGACAACAAAAATACTAAAAGCAAAACTTAAGGATGTAGTACACGGAATGTAAAAAAGCACATGCGAATGTGTCTCTGACGTTCCGTACCAATGGTGTATATGTGTTACTAGCTTCTTGAATTAATAAGTGGGCTTCAGGTCAAAAAATGAAACAAAGTTAATTTGTGTTCGACGTTTCGTCCATGAATATGGACATCATCAGGAAAGATGTGCAATCTATATTTGTATACATAATTATTAGTTACAATTCACAATATATTTAACATAAAAAAGAAGAAGACTTACAAATGTTACATTTATATTGCACTTTAAAATAAATATGTAAGCTGAACTTACGAGTAAAATCAAAACTTTATAATGAAATAAGAAACAAATAAAACACATATTCTCCCTGATTTGATTGTAGTTGTTAGCGAGCTTTTTTCCCTCTTTTCTCTAACAGATGTTTGTATTGTGGGCTAACGTTCTCCATATCAGTACGTCTGTTGATTGTATTGTCGGCATTAATGATGTGAAGAGTTTCAATTATCATTCTCTTATTTGAGTTCTCTTCGCGTTGTAAAATTTTTGTGTCGTCGTAGTTTGGGGAATGCTGAAGTGTGATGCAGTGTGCTGCCAGTGCTGTCTTCTGTGGTGCGTTGTTTTTAATGTCAGATTTGTGTCCTGATAATCTTTTTTTTTAAGTTTTTGTTTAGTTGTCCCTATATAAATTTGGTCGCAATTGTCGTTTTTTCCTCCTTTGCACCTAATTTGGTATATTACATCAGAGTGTTCCATTCTATGTGTTACTAGCGCAACATTTAGCGATGTTGTTATAATCACGAATATTTCGGTAGTGGGTACACCGCACGTTTACCCAAAAAAGACACATGTGCAAATGTAACCAGAAGGGTTGCATTCGAAGTGGTTACATAAGAATGCAAATAAATTTGGTGCTTACGTATGGCTAGTATACGGCATGTAGTCAAATGTTTCACTGCACAGTATTTGACATTTAAATGTGGTTTCCTAGTACACGATATGGAAACATTCATGCAGCGCTATCATTTTTGAAACATTATTTTTGGTGTTGTGTTCTAGTTCAATATAAATTATACAAGAATATACAAGAAATAATTAAAATAATTTGTTTAAAGTGCCAATTACAAGAAGAAACATTCCAAATTGAAAAAAATCTAAATTTCATTACAACTCTTAATATTAAGAAATTATCAAACAAATATTCGCACAAAAACCCAATATTAATTTCGTTTAGATTAGATTTAGATACAACTTCATTTTACATTGCATTATATTATAAATCATTTTAAAGCATCCGTCTCCCGAACCCAAAAATATATAAAACTAAAATATTCTTTAAAAAAAACGAAATAAAAATATGTTTCCAATAAATATATACATATATATATATAAGTTACGATTTTGCTTCTATTACGAGAATGGCGTGCTAAAATAGAGTACCAGCTGAAAATACAAGTGTGATCATAGCTTAGCGTGCATTTATGAACATATCCTTATTGGGGAGAATTCTACTTTTTTCAGGAACGAAATCCACCACAGCTCACGAATTTAAGGGGAAACGTGAAAAAAAATCATGAACTGATTGCCGTGTTACATATTGGAATTTTATTTAATAAAACAAGAGAAGTGTGTTTTAAACAATCTGTAATATTTACAATACGTTTAAAAACATTCAGAAACATTAAATCAATATGCATTTTATATTTATACTTCTAGAGTTTTCAATCAAGATTCAATATTTATCATGTCTGTTCATAAACTTGTTTATTTGTTGGTTAGGCTGTTTCTACACTGGTGACTCACAAGTTAAAGTGAGGCTTATAATGAGAAATACTATATTTGTATTTGCATTTTCGTTTGTTTGTTTGTTTCTTTGTTTTGTTTTCATCATTTAAAGATTGCTTTTGCTAATAGCTATAACCATTGGCGCAAAATTATAGTCGATTTAACTCGAAACTAAAAGCAATTTAATGTGAAACTTGGTTACAAATACGTTTTTCCGTATTATAAACGGCATAAAGTATACATTTTCTTAATGAAGTTGTCTAACTTTAAAAACAGCAAACGTTTGCATTATATTTTTAATGCAGCACACTAAAATCTCTGAGAGAATGACAGCTCACTCTCTTGAATTCGCTTTTGTGGAATGTAACTACACACAAACACTGCATAAATTCATCAACCACCCCTTTCAGTGGAATAAATAACTGGAAGTTAAAAAAGTGTTTATTCTTGAGTAAAAGTTAGACAACTGTTCTAAAATTGAAATAATGTTAAGTGGTGTGACGGTTATTTCTTAAATATAGATTGACTATAATTTTGCGCCATTGAGTTTATAACATAGAGAAATCATGTGGAAGATTCAAACTTTGCTCGTAGGATGTTGTTACTATCGACTTGTTCTTTTTACTCTGGTAGCAACCATTCTTGAATTAAAATGCAAGAGAAATAAAGAAAAACAAATACAAATGTATACAGAAAAATTTTGTTCGGTTTGGGTTGAGGGATTTTCGTTACATGGAATTATTGCAATAATAATTACTCGATAAGATCATTTAGCGACTTCTACTTCGGTGAGTTTGAATCCATCTTGATTCCTCTATGTTTATAAACTCAATGCTATAACCTAGCTATAGTCCGGGAATGCGCAAAGCTGTATCTGATCTTGCACTTGTGTCGTGTCTTAAAAAGTTTAGATACGTAACTAAAGTACAAGGATATCCGATATTGAAAAATAAAAATTAAAATTGAAAAAAACACGAAATAAAAATACAAGTTGCTGTTTTGCTTCTATAACGATATATACGGGCTAAAATAGTACCGGCCGAAAATACAAGTGTGATCTTAGCTTAGCGTACATTTATGAATACACCCTTATTCGGGAGAATCCTACCTACATTGATTTACTAAAAATGGACCGCCAGTCGGTTGAAATTTTCATACAAACAGCCAAGAAAAGTTGTTCCAGTTAAAAACAGCCTTAAAACGCCATCATCTTTTAGTGTTAAATACGTGTACTAATTTCGCAATTAGAATTTAAATAAAAACGATAATATATTCATCTGTAAGTAACTCATGGCATAAGGAGTGGATGTGTTTTGTAAAATAAAAGTAACTAGTTTGATAATAATTTCCACCAAAATATTTTAATAGTAAATAATTAATTAAAACAATCATATCACTGCTACGCAGATTCCCTGCTAGTAGTCGATGGCGCCCCTAGTTGTGTTGGAACACGCGTGAAGTTGGCTACTGGTGGTCCATACCTAATACGTCAATGCCTACCTCCATTAAGGGGAAACGTAAAAAAATCATGAACTATAATTGCCGTGTGCGAACAGCGTTAAAATTTTATCCTCTAGCTAGTTTTTGACGTTTGAGTTGAGGTGAATAAATGTTTAGCTTTTTGATGTGCGAACTAGATTATATGGGATTTTTTAACACATGCTTTTTTAAATTTAACCACAAGAATTAAAAAATTCCCTTTCTTATTACTTTGCAAACAATTGGCGCGAGTTTAGAGTTTAGATATGTTGTATAGGATGTTTGGCTGAAGTAAAAATACAATTTCCACAACCACAACCTCTCCGCCCCTTCGCTATTAAAAAAAAAGCTGCAAAAAATCGTCACTTTTTTGCTTATTTCGACTATAACTTTTTTCTTTTACATTTTATCGAAAAAAAACTAGTAACAAAACTTTTAGAAAACTGAATTTTCTACAAGTGTGATATAGAAAGTTTATTTGTAAGATCTATGATTCATCCAAAATCCAAATCAAGTAGTTCTATTTGTTTTGCGTTAAGTAATTAGTTTTTTTTTCAATAAATTGTACCAGAAAGAAATTATAGTCGGAATTAGCCGATTTTGTGCAGTTTTTTCCTGATAGCAAAGGGTCTGAGGGGGTGTGGGGTGGAAATTGTTTTTTTTATCATTAAACATCCTATGCAACATATCAAAAATTTAGAACTACCCGACCTTTTGTAGGTTTAATTCTCTTTATTTGCTGTTCTATAAAATTCCCTACAAAAAAAATTAAAAACGCAAATTTGAAATTTCAAAAACCAATTTATTAAAGATTTGCAATTTCATAATTGTGGCTATTCTAAATAATTGTGTTTTGTTAAATAAATATAATAGAACTACTCTGTTAAATAATTAAAATTATGGAAAGTTTTAACACGGTACAGAACACTGGTCTGGCAGCTGAACTCCCAAAAAAAAAACAACACATTTGTTTCACAATAAATAGAAATGTAAAAAAAGTATTATCGATTAATTTAATTAATTGTTCGTTCATAAAACAGTTTAATTTTGCAGAATTCACAAAAACACAAAGGGGATATTTGACGTCAACATAAAAACAAACGAAAATAAATAGAAATGAAATGAATCCAACAAAACACACGTCACACTGGTTTTTGGCAGCTGAACTTCCAAAATAAAAATAAAAAATCAGTTTCACAGAATAGACTAGTAAAAAATCGGTTAATTATTCTTAGTTCTGTGGTAGGACCCACACAGAACTAACACACTAGCCCAATTTCAGACCTGCAACGACTTAACGTCAAAGCGACTAAGGTCTTCCGAGGGAACCACTCCGGAACCCAAAAGGCCAAAGGCGAACACCGCTGGCGCTCCATCCTTCACCAGGAAAGATCTGTCCTTTAGTGCCGTGCTAAAAGACAAACCAATTCTAGCTGTCATCGACAGTAGTAATGCAGATGGCGCGATCTCTCTCGATCATTGGCAAATGGTCTTGAACAAACTCCAAGCCTCATACTGGACCCTCATGCTAGAAAATCCAGGGGAACCTGCAATTTTTGAGGATGCGGGATGGTATCAAGGTCGAGTCAAGCTAGTTGCCTTTGATAGTGAGAGATCGTGTGACCTGTATAAACTCGCTGTCAGCAGGTTAGAGGGCCTATGGCCAAATGCAAGACTCGAGGTTGTAGCAAAGGAGAATATCCCGTGCAGACCGAGAGCCCGCACTAATGTCCCGGCCGATCTCTCCAATAAAGAAATCATCCTCAAGATGCTTCAGTATGGTAATCCATCCTTGCCTACTCACGACTGGAAGGTTGCGAAGCTTGAAGATCGACGTGGTTCTTATAGATCAGCCATAGTGGTGATAAATAAGGACTCATTGGCTCCATTGGCTGAAACCCAAGGTGTGGTTAGGTTTGGATGGTCTACCATAACTCTAAAAGTACATAAAAAAGACGAGGAAAACGCATCGAACGCGATGCCATCAAAATCACAGGATGTATTTGCAGAGAAGGAACATGCCTCGGGTATCGACCTTCAGACGATGGAGGTAGATACTCCATGCACCTCCTCCACTGTGTCGTCCTCCATTTATATAAAACCGCCATCTGTTGAAGAGGCTCCTAATGTAGATCTCGACCAAACTGTGGTGGGGGTTGATCCACCTAGCTGTAACCAAGATGGTGCAGTTAGTACAGATTAACACCCATCACTCCAAAGTGGCTTCGGCCTCCCTTCTTCTCCGTCTACAAAATAAAGGGGAAGACATCGTCCTGATCCAAGAACCTTGGATTGTGAATTCCACTGTTCAAGGACTCAGGACTCCCGGATACTACCTGCTGTATGCATCAAATAAAGGTGACCCTAGATTATGCATATTAGTAAAAAGTAGCATTAATGTATATTTACTCCCTGATTACAGCGATCGTGATGTAACCGTAGTTAGACTACAAACCAATAACGGGGCGTACTGGTTAGCATCAGCGTATCTCGGCTATGACCACCTTGGCCCTCTTCCTGGCGACAAGCTAGAGGAACTAATCAGGGAAGCAGCACGACAGAAAGTCTGCCTTATAATCGGGTGTGACGCTAATGCCCATCATACCATCTGGGGAAGTACAGACATAAATGACAGAGGTGAGTCACTTTTTGATTTTATTCTAAGTACTAACCTTATAGTAAGTAACATTGGCAATGAACCAACATTCATTACCAAAAACCGACAAGAGGTTCTAGATATCACTCTTGTCTCCGACACGATTCATCACAAGATCAAAAACTGGAGAGTTTCTAAGGAACATTCGTTCTCTGATCACAGATACATCCAATTTTGTCTTGATGAAGAATCTAAAAAACAGCCAGCCTTCCGAAATTATCGGAAAACCAACTGGCATCAATATAGAGAAACTTTAGTAACATTAGTTAAACCATCACTCTTAAGTATCCCTTCTAATAAAAATGATCTTGATGATAAAGTCAAAGATCTTACCCTAGCTCTCAATAAATCAATGGCAATTTCTTGTTTTCTTACTCAAATAAGAGGTAAACAGAAACCACATTGGTGGTCTCGGGACTAGAACCGCTCAGAAAAAAATGCAGACAACTTATCAACCAAGCTAAACATTGTAGAGATAGTCTGGACTGGGAATTTTATAAAGAATCCCTAAAAATTTATAAAAAAGAATTAAGGAATAATAAAAGAACCTCCTGGAGGAACTTCTGTGGAAAAATAGAAGAAACTTCAGAAGCTTCACGATTAAGGTGCTACTAGACACCCATTTTCCAGGTAGCTCACAAAATATAAATAGCATTGATTCATTACTATCAAGCAACATACAGACAAATATTGTTGGTCTGATTTCTAAGGATAAACTGAAATGGGCTATAAACAGCTTTGATCCTTACAAATCTCCCGGACCCGACGGCATAATACCTGCCGAGCTCCAATTTGCCTCGGATATCATAGTACCTATCCTAGAGACCATCCTAATTGGTTGCGTAAAATTTACTTACATTCCCTCTTTATGGAGAGAGGTAAAGGTTGTCTTTATACCCAAAGCCGGAAAATGCTCCCAGGTAAACCTTTAAGATCTCAGACCAATTAGCCTATCATCGTTCCTTCTCAAAACCCTAGAGAGATTGATCGATATCCATCTGCGTAATGCTATAGATCCTAATCTGGTATCTACTGCACAACACGCTTATTGTAAAGGAAAATCGGTAGAAACGGCTTTACATACACTGGTACGAACCATCGAATACTTACTACATCATAAAGAGTACACTCTAGTTGCATTTCTCGATATTGAAGGCGCCTTCAATAATGTCAGCTATCAAGCAATCACAGCGTCACTGAAGAAACTAGATATACATGGTTCACTGAATGACCTTATTAATCTTATGTTAGAAAGTAGAATTATTAATCCTCAAGGCGGAGTCCTTTCCCCACTTCTATGGAACATAGTCGTAAATGAGGTGTTAGAAAGCCTAGAAAAAGAAGGTTTCAAAGTGATCACGTATGCCGACGATGTTGCCATTGCAATATCGGGAAAACATGCTCAAATTCTCGTTGAATTAATGCAAAATGCTCTAAATATTATGCTCAAATGGGCAGAAAAATGCGGACTGGGTATAAACCCAAACAAAACTGAACTTGTCCTCTTCACAAGAAAATATAAAATTCCCCAAATAAGTCCCCCATCAATTATGGGAACTCCACTAAGGTTTTCAGATGAAGCTAAATATCTGGGTCTTATCCTGGACAAAAAACTACATTGGAAAGCAAATATACAGGAAAGAGTTAGGAAAGCCACAGTAGCGCTCTTCTCTTGCAAAAAAGCCATCGGAAATAAATGGGGCTTATCCCCATACATAACCCACTGGCTCTACACAGCGGTCATCAGACCAATACTAACTTACGGGGTAGCAGTATGGTGGACTGCCCTAGACAAAGTTACATATCGTGACAAGTTAAGTAAAGTCCAACGGTGTCAGCCTGTATGTGTATTAGCGGAGCTCTCCGTTCGACACCTTCAGCTGCTCTTGACATTCTACTTAATCTCATACCCCTTGATATTTTTAGCAAACAAACGGCCGCAAGCACAGCCGTTCGTCTCAAAGCCATCTCTCAATGGACCGATAACTCAATTGGTCACTCCATTATTCTGAAAGCATTCGGACCAAAATTAAGTCACTCCGACTACTCTATACCCCAGCTAGTTTTTGACAAGAATTTTCAAGTCACCATCCCACCAAGATCCACTTGGGAAAATGAGAGATTCTTGAAAGATGAATCAGTTCATTTTTATACTGATGGCTCAAAAACTAAAGATGGGGTTGGTGGTGGCGTGTACTCAGACAGACTAAATTTAAGTCTCTCCTTCCGTCTCCCTGACCATTGTAGTGTGTTCCAAGCGGAAATTCTGGCGATTAAAGAGGTATTATCCTGGTTAAGGGAAAACGTGATATCTGTATCGGATATCCGTATATTTTCAGACAGTCAGGCAGCCCTTAAATCAATCAGTGCTGTTTCCACAAACTCAATAACTGCCCGCGACTGTCGATCATCTCTCATGGAGATGTCAAAACAGTTCAATATTCACCTTTTCTGGGTGCCGGGACACAGAGACATTGAGGGAAACTGCAAAGCTGACGAACTCGCCAGAAATGGAACCCTATTGCCGGTTTTACCTAACAAGGTGAATATTGGTATACCTATCGCTACAAGCAAACTCATGCTAAAACTAAATGCCATAGAGAAAACAAATTTAAGATGGACAAACACTACTACCTGCGTAGCGACAAAGCTAATCTGGCCAAAATTAGATCAGAAACGTACTAAATGTTTGTTATCTATGAGCAGATTACATCTTAGCTCCGTAATTGGTGTCATAACCGGACACTGCCTTATAGGAAGGCACGCCATAAGACTTGGCGTATTCTCTAATGATTTTTGCAGAAGCTGCATGGACGAGGAGGAGGAGGAGACTATCACCTATTTTCTCTGTTCATGCCCAGCTCTCTCCCAAAGACGTAAATTACACCTGGGTAATCTCTTTTTCGACGATCCAAGCGATATGTCGAACGTTGATATTCTATCTTTACATCGCTTTATAAGAAGCTCCAACTGGTTTAATTAAAGAAATACTCCCTCGCTCATTTCGTGGTATCACAACGGACCTATCTGTGGTCTAAGTGTGTCAGTAGTCTTCCTGACAGCCACATAAACCTAACCTAACCTAACCTGGTAGGACCCAAAGAATAAAATAAATTGTAATGTGGCCTCACCAAAAAGATTTAGTGTGTTAACACCATAAATATGAAAGAAGAGGGCAGGTGTCAAAAATGAGTTCAGTTGAGTTTTGATTATCAGAAGAAAAAGTAAAAATAAAGTAAAAGCCGCTTCACGGAATTTGTGTAATTTTGTATTATTAAAATAATAAAATATAAATTAAAATAAACATTGTTTTTATAAGACCGCTTATAACCTCAGAAGTGGGATCGTGTAAAAATTTAATTAATTTTTCCTAAAAGTAATCGCGTGAAAAAAAGTTAATTTTTTTTTCTTTTTTCTCTCTAAATCCATCGCGTTGCAATTAATTGCCTCAAAAAATGGATTCAGTCGAAAGTGATGAACTGAAGCAGTTCACTGGAACCCAATTAAAGTCATGGAAACGTGCTCTGGGGAAGAAGTCCACCGGCAATAAGGCCGAGTTGGTGCTCCGATTATTGGCCATTCCATCGGAGTTTCGCGGTGAATTTGTGCCGACGCATACGACGCAGACGACGTCAAGCGATGCAAATTTGAATGCCAACGGACACCACATGGACAATGAAGAAAAGAGCGATGATGATGATAATGAGTGCGAGGTGTATGAGGATAGTAGCAATGTCGATGAAGTGCGTCAGAAGAGTGCCAATGAAAAGAATGCTGCAGACGAGAAGAAAACGAGTGACAGAGATGTCGAATGGACAATGGAGACACTGAAGAGGGAATTGATGTTGGTCAAAGGAAAGCTGGCGGTACAAAAGAGAGAGACAGAGTTGCTGAAGAGAGAGAACGAGATGATGACGAAGAAGAAGAGTGTTCCAAAACATGATGACGACGGAAAATCCATGATGAATTTTTCCGTCGTAAAAGATCTGATTCCAGAGTTTGCGGGTGCTGATGACAACCATGAGCAATGGGAACTGCAGCTGAGGAGTGTCCTATCCGTTTTCAAGTTGGTTGAGAACAGTTCCCGGGCACTGATATCAACTAGATTGAAGGGAAGAGCCCTACGATGGTTCCACTCGAAAGCAGATGTGATGTCGGTACCAATTGATGTGTTACTCAGAGAGATGGGTACAATCTTTAAGGACAGAGCCAGCCGGCTGATGCTCAAGCAGAAGTTCGAAGGACGGAAATGGTCGAGTGCTGAAACTTTTCAGGAATACTTTCACGAAAAGGTTATACTTGCTAATAAAGTAAGTATCCATGAAGATGAACTCATGGAATATCTCATTGAGGGGATACCAGACCAGACCATCAGATCTCAGGCAAAAATGCATTATTTTAGGGACAAGGAGCATCTCCTGGAGGCGTTCAGGACAGTGACGTTAGCGCAAAAGGCGCCAGCTTTAAAAATAGAGCCAAGTACATCGAAGCAATTTAGGTGTTACAATTGTAATGCTTTGGGGCACATGGCCAATAATTGTAAGAAGCTGAAACGACCACTGGGTGCGTGCCATGTGTGTGCTGACATGGGGCACTATGCTGCTGTATGCCCAAAAAGAAAAGACGTCCATCATGTTGGAGATGAAGGTGATTCAGATGAAAACGTAAGAAAATTATTATATACTTTTATAGAATCAAATTTTATTTGTAAATTTTCATTAGAATCTTTAATTGACACCGGTAGCCCCATTAGTTTTGTCCGTGAACAGTTCGTGCCACATATATTAATCAAGAAACAAAATGTAAAATATAATTTCTTTGGTATTAATAAAAGCCCATTAAATGTAATTGGTTGTATTTTGTTTGAAGAAGAAGAAGTTAAAGTAGAATTATTAGTAGTAAAAAATGAAACGACTAAGTTCCCAGTTATTTTGGGAAGAGACTTTATTAAAAAAGCAAATTTGAGATTGATGAAAATAAAAGAAAGTAAAATGAACGAAACTTATGATGAAGAATATAATAATTTAATGAATATTGAAATTGATGAAAGTAAAGAAACATTGAGTGTTTCAGAAAGATATTTAATGATTGTTATTTAAAAAGTGATCGTCCTGATGAACCGCTAATTAAATGTGAGATAAAGTTAAATTTGATTAATGAAAAGCCACTCCATTGCCCACCCCGAAGATTATCGTATTATGAAAAAGAGCGAGTAAGGGAAATGTTAGATGATATGTTACAGAAAAGGATAATAAGGCCGAGTAATTTAGAGTATTCGGAAGAAAAATGATAACATAAGAATGTGTATAGATTATAGAAGTTTGAAGAAAATAACATTGAAGGACAACTATCCAATCCCGCTGATTAAAGACATGTTGGATAGGTTAGCGAACAAAACAATTTTTTCATTATTAGACTTACAAAGCGCTTCTTATCATGTGCATGTAAATGAAGAATCGGTGAAATACACTTCGTTTGTGAATCCGCTTGGCCAATACGAATATTTGGATTAAGAAATGCACCTCCAACATTTCAACGGTTTGTAAATATGGTGTTTGATGACATGATTAGGGCAGGGAAAGTTGCGATATACTTAGACGTATATAATGAGCGACGAGTGATTTTGAAGAATATTTATTCATATTAAAAGAAGTTTTTGAGAAGCTAGTAAGTAATAAACTAGAGTTGAGATTGGATAAGTGCAGGTTTATGGAACCGGAAATACGGTATTTAGGTTACAAGGTTTCTAAAGAAGGTATACGTCCTGATGAAAAGAACATTGAATCAGTGGCAAATTTTACCATTCCTCAAAATGCCAAGGCAGTACACAGTTTTCTGGGATTATGCTCTTATTTTAGGAGATTTGTGGAAGGGTTTTCAACAAAAGCGAAACCATTATACGATTTAATAAGGAAAAAGGTTAGTTTTAAATTTGTTAAAGAGGAATTACACTGTTTTGAAGAATTAAAAGCAATATTGGTAGCACCAATTTTAGCAATTTACGATCCTCGAGATGAAACAGAATTACACTGCGATGCTAGTGCTCTCGGGTTTGGTGCAATCCTATTGCAAAAGAAGAGTGATGGAAAGTTTCATCCAATCTTCTATTTTTCAAAAGGGACTACTGGCCAAGAGGCTAAGTTTCATAGCTTTGAGCTGGAAACTCTAGCAATAATTTATGCTTTACAGAGATTCCGAATTTATTTACATGGTATGAGGTTTAAAATAGTTACTGATTGTAACTCACTGACATTGACACTTAACAAAAAAGAAGTTAACCCGAGGATAGCACGATGGGCGTTAGAGTTACAGAACTATGACTACGTTTTGGAGCATCGTAACAGTTAAAGAATGCAACATGTTGATGCATTAAGTAGGAACATGAGTATACTTGTATTAGAAGAGAATACCTTTGGACAAAATCTGTCTATTTGTCAGCACAGAGACAGGGATATAAATGAAATAAGGGATATGTTGGAAAAAGAGGAGAGTTCGTATTATGAAATGAGAAATGGGTTAGTTTATAGAAAGAGTGGTGGGAATTTATTGTTTTATTTGCCGGTGGAAATGCAGCAAAATGTTTTGTATATGTATCATGACGACATGGGACATTTAGGAAGTGACAAGGTGTATGAAAATTTAACGAGAATGTATTGGTTTCCGAAAATAAGGAATCGAATTAGGGAACACATTTCGAATTGTCTCAAATGCATAACGTTTTCGCCGAAGTTTGGGAAACACGAAGGCTTACTCCATAGTATACCTTAAGGTGACATCCCTTATGATACAGTCCATATAGACCATTTCGGGCCAGTGATTTTGAGGAAATCAAAGAAGAAATATGTTTTTCTGGTTGTAGATGGTTTTACAAATTTCAATAGACTATATACAGTCCGAGGTACTTGTACTAACGAAGCAATTAGTTCTCTAAAGTCATACTTTAAATCTTACAATCGTCCTAAGCTTATAGTTTCCGACAGAGGCAGTGCATTTACCTCGAATGAGTTTAAATCATTTTTGGAGAAAAATGGTTTCAAGCATGTATTGGTTGCAACTGGTTCACCACAGGCCAACGGCCAGGTTGAAAGGGTAAACAGAAGTTTAGCCCCCATGTTGGCAAAGATGACTAGTGCGGTAATGAAATGTCTTTGGATAAAGTCTTACCTGAGATAGAGCACGTGATGAATAATACCGTGCACAGAAGTACTGGGATGGCACCTAGTGAGTTACTTTTTGGGATAAGGCAGCGAGGAATGATGGGAGATCCGTTAAGGGAGAGGTTAGAGGAAATTTTAAATAAGGAAAAGGATAGGGATTTGGAAGATATAAGAATAAGAGCAGCCGCGAAGATAAAGAAATGTCAAGATTACAATAAAAAAATTAAAGATAGAAGTAGAATTCTTAAGAGTTATCAAGTAGGAGACTATGTAGTAGTTAAGAATTTCATCAGTCAGCCAGGAGCGTGCAGGAAAATAGCTCCCAGGCTTAAGGGGCCTTATCAAGTTATACAAATTTAAAAAAAAAGTAAAAGCCGCTTCACGGAATTTGTGTGATTTTGTATTATTAAAATAATAAAATATAAATTGAAATAAACATTGTTTTTATAAGACCGCTTACAGTTCGTTAAATATTAGAGTTATATAAAACACATTTCACCAAAACACAAACGAAAAATTCGATAATAGTCGAACAAACAGAAACAAATGCAAATGAAAAAAAATAAATAAACAATGCAACAATAAAAACAAACACATTACGCCGAATGTCTCTCTCACTCCTGCTCCAGAGCAGGCTACATTTTTGAAGTTTATATTCACCACACTAGTACCATAATTTAGCCAATGGATGAAATTTTAAAGCTGCTCGCACACGGCCTAAAAAACAATCTGTAATATTTGGAGCAAATATGGATAAATCAATATGAATTCTATATTTTAAACAAGATTCTTGACACTGGCATTTAATGTTTAAAATTAATTTTTTCGAGTGGCATCAAGCGTAGCGATTCCTTTTGATTTCTGAGGGAAATCATTTTGTTGTTTTGAGGGAAAATAATTAATAAAAATAATTCAGACTTATTTTTAAAAATATTATTTCAAATATTGATAGCATGTATTATTATTATTTTGTTGCTAAATATTACAAAAAAAACAAACGAAATTTACTAAAATAACAAAAGAAAAAAATTGAACTGTCAAAACAACAAAATCTACCTCGATTTGTTATTGGTCCACGTCACCAACTTCACACGTATTCACAATTGACGATGAAGCCACTTAACCAAAAAGGCGTACGTGACTTCTCGAACGTAACAGTACAGCATCCGAGGATCAACCGAGGATTCATGAAGGAGATCATAGCGGCGAATGGGCAGAACGACTTGTACTCTCGACTAGGTTCGACGCGCACACTCCGAGTCCATTAGAGTAACTTATTTTTAATATTGTAACCTAATGTAATAACATTTTGTTAATAAAATATATTTTTTTTTAAAATAAAACTTTTACAATTTGTTAACTGGCGCCCGAGCAGGGACAGCATCAATAAAAAAGTGATACTTAAAGTAAAATCAAAAACTTTAAAGTTGCTGAACCCGAATAAAAAGTGAACATAGATTAAATAAAAATCTATCACCGTTGGAACACTAAAGATAATTCAACAAAAATCGTAGGACATAAAGCACCTTACGTTGCGGGAACTGCAAAAGCCAAAGCATCAGGAGAAGTAGACGCATAGGAAGGCCAAAATCTAAGAAGAATCCAGCAGGAGTTCAAAAATACAAATAAACACATCGGTGCAGAAAAATTATACAGTAAGAAAATTACATATTATTATTTTTTTTATTTATATTCAGTGAATGTGAAACTATTGTTATTATTATAAGAAACAATTCAATTAAAATATAAAGGCACAACAAGTAGCCGATCTAATTACTCAGACAGTAAGAGAGGTAACTAGTTCCCTAAAAGCACAGGTAGACGAACTAACATTAAGTTTAGCTAAATGTCTTCCCACTTTTGACGGTAGCAATTATGTTAGTTGGAGGACTGCAGTCAGCAACTTCATGATGATATATGAACCAGTCAAGGGGGGGAGTAGGTACTATGCAGTCACAAACATTGTAAGGAATAAAGTGATTGGAGCAGCAAACGACATTTTAACTTCACACGGAACGCCTTTAAATGTGGATGCGATCATAGGTAGATTAGATATTACGTACGAAGACAAAAGGCCTATACATATGCTACAAAGTGAACTTTCCAATTTAAGACAGGGAAAACAGTCCTTACAAGAATTTTACGACCACGTTAGTAAAACACTCACATTAATTACGAACAATACAATAATTACATACGGACCACAAAAAGCTGAAACTAGTTGTCTTATAAACGAAGCTAGAGATATCGCATTAAGAACATTCATACTTAGTTTGAATCAACAAATATCTCAAATAGTGTTATCTTTAAATCCGCTTGACCTTCCTAATTCACTAGCCAGGGCCCAAGAGATAGATTCAAATAAGTCTCAATTTAAAGATAATCTCCATTCCGCACATAGAATGTCCTCCTTACCACCAAGATTCAATCATATGAACCAACCCAGACAGGTAGTACCAGCTGCCAATAGTTCAAATAACAAAATTCAGAGACAAAACTTTACTCAAAATAGTCATCAAAGGATGGATATTCCAAACAGTGGACAATTTAGAAGACCGACTCAGTATAACGGACAGAGTCATTCCCAGAATCAAAACCGAAATACGTTTAATCATCCTCCCAGGAATTTTAATACCCACAATCACTACAACCCGTTTAAGCGAGAAAGGATACCAAGTTATCGAATTACTACCACAGCTCCTAGACTACATCATTTAAATGAAAATGATGATTTTTTAAGAGTAAGGCACGACCTGCCTTATATCGAGCGAACACACACGAAGTCAGGAGCGTTTATTCAATGTTCTTATTGACACAGGGGCAACACATAATTATGTTAAACCAAACAATGAGATATCAACAAAACAATTAGAAGTTAGGTCTAGAGTAAATAATGTCCATGGCACAACAATTATTGGTAAATATCAAGATTTAAATATATTAGGTGTAAAGGAGAAATTTTACGTTCTCCCAGAGTTAAGCAATCATGACGCGATCATAGGAGTGAAATTATTAAAGAAAATCAATGGAATAATTAATATTGGACAGTGCACGTTAGAATTCGCGACAGGCATAGTACCTCTGAAATTCGACGATAAATTTCTGAACCACATTAATATAGAAAGTAGTGAGGATAAATATATAGTTAAGTTAAAAGAAACTCTCAGACAATGTCAAGGAATATTTACCCCTCAACCCAATTACCTACCATTCAACACCCAAGTTGAATGTGACATACCCACGTCACATAATGACGCTATATGGAGCAAACAATATCCATACCCGCAAAGCCCAAACACTTCTAGAGAACGGTGTATTTCGTCCTAGTAGGAGTCCATCTAATAATCCAATATGGGTGGTGGACAAGAAAGGAATTAATCCAGACGGATCAAAAAAATTCCGTTTATTTATAGATTTTAAGAAACTAATCAATTAAATATCCCATGACAGAAACATCCATTATACTAAGTAACCTCGGCAGAGGAAAATACTTTACAACAATCGAGTGGATTTCATCAAATAAAGATGAAAAAGCAAGATATTAAAAAGACCGCATTTTCTGTGAATAATGGAAATATGAATATCTCCGAATTCCGTTTGGGTTCGAAAATGCCCCTGCTATTTTTCAATGGATGACATACTAAGACCATATGTTGGTAAATTTTGCCATGTCTATATTGATGATGTTATAAATTTTCAGAATCAGCTGACAATCATCAAGGCACTAAGTGCTGCACATATGACAATAAGTAATGGAAAATCCATTTATTTTAAGGAAGAGGTTAAATTTCTGGGCTATGATATCAGCCATAATTGTATTAAAACTGACCCAGACAATGTCAAAACAATCAACGAATATCCTGAACCGACTACAATTCGACAGCTGAGAAACTTCTTGGGAATGTCAGGTTACTACAGGAAATTCATACAGAACTATGCGCATATTGCAAAACCGCTCACACTGTTCCTCAGAGTTATAGAAAATAATAAACGTAAAACTATTAACATAGAATTTACATCAGAAGCAAAGAAGGCCTTTGAAAATATTAAAAAGAAGCTATTAGAACAAGTTTTGTTAAACCAACCAGATTTTAGCAAAGGATTCGAACTCACTATAGACGCAAGTAACTCAGCCATAGGCGCAGTACTAAGTCAAGAGGGGAAACCAATAACGTTCATAAGAAGAACTTTAAGCGAAACTAAACAAGGTTACGCCAACAACGAAAAAGAACTTTTGGCCATAGTTTGGGCATTGAGCGATCCCTGTACGGGCACGCTGAAATTAAGATCTATACGGATCACCAGCCGATTACATTTCCGATAGGTAATAGGAATCCAAACGCCAAAACGAAACGTTGGAGGGCCTTTATAGAAGAATTCTCTTCCGAAATAATCTATAAGCCGGGAAAGGAAAATGTAGTTGCCGACGCCTTAAGTCGTCAGAACTTCAATCATTTACCGAACTCAGGCATAGGTACCTGTCATAGTGCAGAATCCAGTCAAGCCATAGATATCCCAAGAAAAAACAAGAAATTAAATCAATTTAAGAATCAAATTCATTTTTTGGAATCCAATATAAATGTTATTAAGTCAACACAAATACACGGTAAGTTTTGGAGGCACCGAGTAGAATTCAAAGACGCAAATATAGTTAAAGATATGAAGGAAATAATTCACTCAAGTGTGAATGCTATTTATTGTTCAGATGAAACATTATTTGAAATTGAGAAAGATCTACTAGAGAATTTCCAAATAGAAAACCAGGATATCGAGGAAAAGGAAGAACAGATTAAGCCAATAAAAGAAACACATAGTAGAGCCCATAGGGAAGTATTTGAAAACTACAAACAAATAACTAGAGATTATTTTTGGCCGTTAATATTAACACAAATTCAAGAATATGTTAAATTATGCGAAAATTGCAAACTAAACAAATGTGAACGTCATCCCAAGAAACAGGAGATTGGTGAGACACCAATATCAAGGCGAGGGAGAGAGCGCGTCCACGCTGACATTTACTATACACACAACAAAATGTTTCTTACAGCGGTAGATCGTTTTTCAAAGTATTTAATTGCACTCGAAGTAGAAAACAAAATTTACGCAAGGGAAACACTGATAAACATCCTTCCTATTTTTAGTGCAGTTGACACTGTTGTCACAGATAACGAAAAAACTTTTTGCTCAGAAGCAACCAAATTAGATCTCACACGATTAGGGATACTAATATACAACACACCTGTTAACCATAGTACTACTAACGGTATGATAGAGAAAGTACACAGTACAATTACAGAACTGATAAGACTGAATACTTACGATAACCCACACCAGACGATAGAACAGCTCATGCCTCACGCAGTAAAACAATATAACGAAACATAACATTCAATAACGAACGAAAAACCAAATGAAATTTTTCACAACCATGAGAAATACTCCTATATACCTGACGTTATTAAGGAAAAACACGGTAAGACACTCCACGTAAGAAACAAAGACAGACACAACAAGGTGTACAAAGAAAACGACATAGTATACGAAAAATCTGACAGAAGACAGACAAAAGAGAAACCTATATACCTACCTATATAAGACGAAAGTAAAACAGAATAATAAAAACGCTATAATCGACTCTAAAAATAAAGTTATACACAAGGATAACTTAAGGAGCTAATCTTTCTTTTGATTCCAGATGATTATATTAACAATAGTAACAGCAACACTTTGGACAGCAGAAATACAGATTACAAATTACTCGTCAGAGGACTACATTCTGATAGAAGACGGAAATGTCGCAATTTATAACAGCACGGGTGAAATATTTCATACCACCAATATAAGTTATTATAGGGAAATTCTTAATAATATAGATACCAAGCACAGTACCAAAAACCAACTCTCCATATCACGTAGAAAAAGAGGTATTAATGAAATAGGGAAGGTTTGGAAGTGGATAACTGGGTCACCAGACAACGATGATCAGGTCAAAGTAAAAACAAAACTGATAGAATTAATAAATTCAAATAATAAACAGTATGAAGTTAACTGACAGATATTTAGGGTCATTAAGGAGCTTGCAAACACTAAACATAACAACAAAGAGGAACGTAGCTACTTGTTGATCGAGCATATAATCATAGAACTCATGGAAGTAATAAACACCATAAATTTAAGTAAGAATAAGATTTTAAATACTATTATTTTTAACGAAAATGAAATAAGAGAAGTCATTCAGATTGAACCTAAAGAAATCATGGTAAAAGGTGTATTAGACGCTTCAGAGTTCCATGTGTTAGCAAATTAAGAAATAATTGTAATTTATATTAAGTATCCAATTATAATAGGGATAGGTAAACATTTTGAAACATTTAGTGTACACAAATCAGAAGGGAAAATTATTATACCCAGTGGAATAACACTCTTCAATAACATCTGTAGTACCTATAATTGTACACAAGAATTGAATATTAAAATATGCAACCAAGATCTTAAACCTTGTTTAACAGAAATCTTAAATAAAGGTACATCTAAATGTAAAATTATCTTAGAAAAGAATCCCAAAATAAGTTATGTAAACCATAATCACATTGTAACTACAGGAGAAGTAATTATAAATGATAATGTATATCATGGAACACAATTAATACAGTTTTCTGACACTGTAATTATTAATGATAAGGAATTTAAGAATTTTGATTTAAAATTAAATAGACAAGCAAGGAGTCGAAAATTAAAGTTATTAAATATCTAGAATCAAGTGATGAATTATGGAAATTTACAAATACCGATTATTTACAACCATACGTCAAAAATGTAAAAGATCATCCAATAATTTGGGGACTTTCAATAAATATAATAGTTATACTTGTATCTTTTTCTATATATAAATTAATCACCTTGAAAATAAACAACAGAAAGAATAATCAGATCATCCAATAATTTGGGGGCTTTCAATATATATAATAGTTATACTTGTATCTTTTTCTATATATAAATTAATCACCTTCAAAATAAACAACAGAAAGAATAATCAGATTGACATAGGAATATCCTTGTCTGAAACACAAGAAAGCGTTCGAAAGAACTTAGAGGAGCTCAAACTTGAACGTTCGGGACACACGTCTACTGGCGGAGAGAGGAGTTAATTCCATTCAAATTGGGAATTTTCCATAGAAAATGTCACCCAAATGACACCCAAATGATACAATACAAGGCACAATATACAAAATGCGTGCTTTTTATGTGGAAACTATTAAAACTAAAATATAACCGTACATAGAAGATAAGATTGAAACAATTGACGATGAAGCCACTTAACCAAAAAGGCATACGTGACTTCTCGAACGTAACAGTAGCGACGAATGGGCAGAACGACTTGTACCCTCGATTAGGTTCGACGCGTACACTCCGACTCCATGAGAGTAACTTATTTTTAATATTGTAACCTAATGTAATAACATTTTGTTAATAAAATATATTATTTTTAAAATAAAACTTTTTCAATTTATTAACTCATTTCAAACAAATCCATCCACCACTCGGCAAAATACAAACTGTTTCAAGCTGTAGCAAAATCTATTATGCTTTACTCCTCGCAAGTGAGGGTCTACAAAGAATATGAGGATGTGGAAAAATTATTACTTTTCTTTTTGAAGCGAGTCTTTGCTCTCTCATCAACAACGCCTAATTATTTGCTTCATATCGAAACATGTTTGCCACCGATGTTCATTGACACGCTCAAGATACATTTCGATTACGTTATCAAAATACTCCGATTAGATTCATCAAGGCTGGTCAATAGAGTATTAAAATTTATCACCATAAATCGGCTTAACTTTGTACAAACTTCGATCGATCTTGCTAATTTGACGGATTAATCCATCGAATTTGATTTGGACAATCTAACGGGTTTTAAAGGAAGTCTTTACACCCTTTTCGCGAAATCGGATGAGAAATATCGACAGAATTTCATCAATCAGGCCAAAGCATCGCAGTATAGAGACTTCTATAGTAAGTTGGAGCTTAATCATGGAGAATTAAACTACTTGGACGACAACAACTCAACAGATATGATTTCTTCAATTCTACGAGCCAGAGGTGAGATACTTTCTCTGAACTACATATCTCACAGACCAGTCCTGCCCATCGGCATGAGAGAGAGAATATCGGACACTTTTTAGGATTTTGTCCAACTATCCCAGAAATTCGTCGAGACATTTTTGGGAAGAACCAATTTGAAGCTGACGATTTAATCCAAACCCTTAAGGGTGGGTCTTCCTCGTAAATGTAGGGTACTACGTGCACAAAACTTAATATATCTCCTACATTTGAAAAGATATTTTGATGAAATAAAATTTATTATTTAGTCCATGAACATATCTTAAAACATATGTCCTCAATTTTATGTTTTACAAAAGTTTGTGCTTTTTAAGGAAGGAATTACACATTTTGTCCCCTTTATTTTGGCTGATTTATGCATTCCCTCAAGGGGCTCTCGTGTGATTTGTTTTTTTATTTTGTTGTTAATGTTTTTCAACTGTCAATGAATGTATGCTTTTCGTAGGATAAAAAAAAAAAAAAATTATTTGAGCTACAAAGTGGACGTAAGTTCACACTAATTTAAAGCTCGTTTATTGGCGCAGTTTCTTAAATTTTCAACGGAGCCAAACAATATTTTTTTTTTTTATATAACAGAAAGTAGATACTTTATTTGAAACAAAACAAAAAATTATTTTTTTCCACTTTATACGTCTGAAAAACTTATATATACACAAACAATACTACTTTTTTCTTTCCCCCGTTGGGGCTGGCATGTTTTATTCTTAATATTTTTTGTTTTTAATTTATTCGAATCTCTTATTATTTTTGTAAATCCTGCTGTAATTTTTTTTGCAATTTTATATTGTTTAGACGTAAAAATTTACAATTCAAAGTATCTATACACATGGTAGTTTTCCCAGGTTTAAATGCCATGTATAACTTTATTATTATTTTTGTATTTTATTTCAATATTTTTTGCTAAAGTTCCAAGTGAAGAAAACAATATCACACGCATAAACAATTTTATATTTAATTTTGAAAAAGCATCTTTTTAACGATTTTGTTAATCCAAATACGCACACAACGATATTTAGTTCACGAAACTTCCGTCGAAAGAGAATATTATATTTTCGCTGTTCGCACTCTCTTTAGAATCAACTTTTTTTTTGTGGTGATACACAAAACACAAATGGTATGGTGAATGGTGTACATCAGCGTTGCCGCCGAGAAAAGAAAATGCAGTGTCACATTTTAAAAACTGCTTGCCATGAAAAAACTATAAATCTTCTGTTAAAAAAATAAAACTTTATTTCTGTAATTTATTATATAATTTTCCATCAATATTAAAGTAAGATATATGCAATGATAAAGTGTGCGATATTGAAATGTTTCGTGCCACTGTGCCACAAGAAAAAATTGTCGTGTCAAAAAAGCACGATTGGTTAACTTCGGCAACGCTGGTGTACATACGATTCAGGTATACCGACGAGTGGCTGTTGAGCCAAGTAGGTATATGATATTTTTGTTTCTTTTTCTACTTGGTTTTGGAAGGAAACTTGTGGATGTGGGAATAATGCTGAAAAAGATTTTATTCGTTAATTATATAGAAATATAGTCTCAGGGAATCGTCTATAAAATGAGTTAATCTTATCGAATCTTCAAGGTTGAGGTGTCAAAAGGAAGAAGAAATTGAGATCTATGTTTCTGTTTCAGAATAATTGACGTAGGTACCTATTAGATAAGGAACTTTAGGGGTTAAGAATACAAAGTATTTTTAATCTTTTTATCTTCTGAGGTAAATTTAATAAAATCTGAATTATTTGTTAATTTTTAATATTTTTCCATTTTATGTTTATTATGAAATGGATAGATGTTAATAAATTAGCTTGTAATCAAAAAACAAGTTTTATGAAATGGACCCCAAATCTATAAATTTTTTTCATCTTCTGATACTACTTACCTTGTCGTGGTGAAGATGCCTAGTATGCTCTCTTTACACTATAATGTTAACATATTAGGACAATTCTAGCTGTTGGCATTATAGTTAAAGATTAAAAATCACTTGGAAAGCTTTGTTTTGTCAATTTTAAAAATTTTTATATTTAATAAAAATGGTTCACTGTTCAGCTTTCTAAGTGATTTTTCTTGAAGAGCAGAAGCTAAAGAGTAGTTTAATATATCCACATTTGAATAGTAAACGTTATTGGCAATGTTTAAACCATTTGTTAGGTATAGGTATACGTTTAACAGTTAAAAAACAAAAATTTAATTGAATACTTTCAACAATTTTTAACAAGTAAAATTCCTTCATGTCTTTATATATAAAACTAGCTGTTTTGGTGAACTTCTTTCCGCAATTTTGAGTTTTTAAGATTTTTTCAATTTTCCAAATTTTAAAACTTTCGGCTCCATTGTGTGTTAACCTGGTTCAATAAAAATCCAACAAAGAACTCCCAAGCAAGTCGAATAATTATTCAGCCGAGTTATCCGCGTACAAACAGACACCAATTAATTTGTATTTATATAGGTACCTATCTACATAGGTATATAGATTAGGTTATATTACACCTAGAGGTAGGTACCTACATCCAAGATGATACAAGTTCTAAAAACTCAGAGTTGGTCGATTTCGCATGTTTATTAACATACCTATGCCTCCCTGATTCCAAACATCAAAAAATGATCATAGGGCATACCTATATACATAGCTAGGAATGTAAATGCTGCACGACTTTTCTGTTTGGTAATTTTTATTTTTATTCTGAAAACAAAATGTACATAGGTAGGTAGGTTTTCCCACGTGACAATGAAGTGACAATGTTTCAATTGCAAAACAAAAATATACAGTGTTGTGCTGTTGTTTGAAATCTGACAACAACAAAAATCGAAAGGAAATCTCAAATTTCGCACATTACAAATGAACAAGTTACCTTATTCTTCCAACATCCTTACTTGTAAACTCCAAAATTCACCCCTTTGCAATAAACCCTAAAGTAATTTTCAAACAGGTCAAATAGTTATATTGACCTACCTCACACTTATCTTACATAAAGCTTCCTAAAAAAAAACTATTTCAATGTACCTACCTACCTACATGTGTAACGTATATTTATGCATGTTCATTTGATGTGTCCTGACCTTCATCAAGATCTCGATCGAGTCACAAACGAGTTCATATTTTTTTGTTACTGTTTTTCCAGTTCCAGCAACAGCAAGTGAAAGTGAAGAAAAAACAACTAAACGAAAAGAGAAAAAAATGACTCACATTTTAGCTATACCTACTCATGTGTTTTGAAAACAAAATTAAAAAATATCCCTTCACCTTTCCATAAACAGAAAGCATAGAACTCATCATTCCCATTCAAATCGAAAGGATAACAAAACAACAAACCCATTTTGAAAAGAGAACAAGAGTAGTTGAGCGTATCAAAAACAATAATGAAGAGAACAGAATATCGCACTACCACATTGAAATACGTTTACATGAATTTTAAATTCTATTGTCATGAAGACCCACCCTTAATGGAGCAAAAGACGGGGACAAACTTTAAAAATTTCTGCAATGAGCAATGGCTTACAGAAAAAGAATTCTTTTAATTTTTCCAGTGCATTTAAATTTGTTTTTTTTTTCTTTTTTTTTAATTTTTTATTGAACTTTAAAAAAAAAATTATATCTGACCGACGGTTTTTAAAACTAGGCCATAAAATACTTGTAATCATATTTTGACTTGAAAAAAATTTTATTCGAAGCTGAATTATTTTCAAATCTGCTTAAATGAAAGGGGTTTTCTCTAATCGAACGATGCTTTTCTCTTGGTGTATCACTTAGTACTTCTTGGTTCACACATTGACAGCCATTTGTCATGTGAGAATCGCATTATGCGAGTTCATGAAGTAAAAAGGCTGTGTGAAAATTATAATGATACATTTTGTATCTCTTCACAGCATCACATATTGGAAATCGACGCACGCCAAGGTGTGAATAAAAAAAAATTTTCATTCAAAATAAACATTTCATTATTAATCTGTTTAAAAAAATCTGCTAAATAAAAAGTATTATGTTTTATTGTTTTGTATTTCTTTTTCTTGGAATTTAGAAACGCTTTTTAAGTCATAACAGTGAATCGGAGGCTGTAATAACTCCGTATATTGCAATAAAGCTTCTCGCAACGATCTTGATACTTCAGGGGATGTAGTTGTTGTGCAGTCTACAAGATATGGATAGATTCCAATCAACTGATCCCATGCTGATTTATTAACTAAAATTCGTTAGAAGAAATATAATAAAATATAGTAAGAATATATTATTAAAATAAATGTAATAAGTACCTTTGTTTTCTGATGCTTTTTTCATGGAAACTATTAAAGTAGCTATTGCTTTCAAAACAAAAGAAACTTCAGAAAGCCTGAACCTGCAAAGCAAAATTTATAAGGAATTAAAAATCTCTTAATTGTCGTTCGTACCTTGATAATGGGCATTTTCCACTTTGCCTTTCGTCATCACTGAAGCGTTTCAGTACTTCTTGAAATCGATGTAACAAAGCTGTTACTGCTAGTCGCCCAGCAAACTCCTTCCCACCGGCCGAAACAGGTATGTTCCGATGATTATTGCACGAACCATCTAAGAGGGAAAATTGCAATAGAGTCTCGAAACACGTTTTTGCAAAAATTTCCCTTATCTTCCAATCAGCTTCATAACAAATATTTGAGTCTGATGCAGAATGAATTGATCCTTTATTAAGAATGACTACTATCTTCATTATAAATTGATGAGGAATAACATAAGAAAACGGCAAAACTGCATCTCGTAGCAATTCAATAACTTGACAGTCGATTGTTTCGTCTACAACTATTTCCTCCAGTCCACGATCTTCAACAGTACAAACACTAAAGGAATAGAAGACAATATTTTCCATAAGTCATTGTTGATTAAAATTTTGTATTTCTTCTTAGAGTTGATCAATTAAAAAATAAAAGGCACAACTGTGTCGCACAAACTTGCTCTTGTGGAAAGTTACCAAGAGCTCAATGGAACCTTCCACAAAACTATTTTATATGAATTATTTCAAATAATTGAATAAGAAATAATTTTAACAAACAAATAATTTTGAAAGTCAATTTATAAAAAAACAGAGTTTTCCGAGAAAATGGTGGTATACCAGTACTTATTAAATATTACAACATATTTATTCCAACCACCTAATTTTAACCATCTAAAAGCCATTTGATGCTGTATCACTTATTTCAAGTGATCAAAATCGTCAGAGCCGTTTTCAAAAAAAAACAAGCTTTTTTATAACCGTTGTATGGTTGGTACCGTTAGTTTTAGGCCTAGAAAAAAAATTCCAAAACCCATCTGACGGTCATCCTAAATACCCAACATACCAAGTTTAAAGGATATCGGCCCATTCGTTTAGGTGCTAATGACAGACTGATAGACAGACACACGGACAGGATTTCCAGACCCACTATTTCGACTTCGCTTAACGTAATGTCATGTTTGATTGTTATCTCAAAACTTTTTTTTTGCACAAATTCATAAAAGAAATGCTTAGTTTTAATTTTAACTAATTTTTTTAATCTATTTTTTTGTAAATTCAATATTTGAAAAATTTTCTTTTTGCACATTAAATGGAAATTATTTAGCACTTTAAATTGACGAATTTAATAATTTCATGCTTTATGCTTAGTTAAAATTCGTTCTTTCTCCTAATTACCACACTACCGAGTGCTGACCGATCATCCAATCAGGATTATGCGTTGTTTTGTTTGTTAATAATGTAATGTAAAAGTTACCTTTCCTAAGCTAACCAACGACAACTTCTTTTTCTAAAGGTTGTATGCAAAAGCTTACAGAATAAATTCTTTTTCAATACCTAAACAACAGTGAGTGAGTTCGTGGTTTCAAACTGGTTAGTATTTTATGGTTTTGTTGGTGGTACAGTGCATGGGAGTGTGCTAAGAAAGAATGAAGTAAAATAGGGATAACAAAAGTGTGAAATTATAAGTGATAGCATAGAGTTTATACACATAGAGGAATCAAGATGGTTTCAAACTCACCGAAGTAGATGTCGCTAAATGAGCATATCGAGTAATTACTATTGCCCTAATTCCCTGTAACGAAAATCGCTAAAATCGAACCGAACAAAATTCTTCTGTATATATTTGTATTAGATTTTCTTTATTTGTCTTGCCTTTTAACTCAATAATATTTTTTTTTTATCGATTTATCATGCATATTACGGCATAGCTGTTCATTTGCGATAGACTTATGCAGTTTGCTACAGCGAAATGCGGCGAGATGCAAATGTCCTATCTTTTCTGTACTTACAATCTTTTTTGGACAAACTATAAAAGAATATACTTTAGTGTGCGTTTAGTTTTTGCACCACAGGCCTTAGGGCAGAGCTTTTTTAAGAACAGTAGTGCCTGTCGCAGTTTGAACCGCAATAAACTTAAGAGATTGCCACTGAAATCGACGAAATCAGACACACAGAAATGCATTTAAATTGCTGTTGTAATCGCCATTAAACCACCTAGGACGACATGCTAATGACGTTCAGCTGGCAATGACGTCTAGTGTAGTTTCGACGTAACCAAAGCGAAATAAGTTCTTCTTTTTAACGGAATATATAGAGAATAGATTTGACGTTCGTCAAGTTTAAAAGTCTGTCAGATTTTGAAGTAAAAAAGAAAATAATGAAATTCAGTGTTCTTGATATAATTTTCAGCCAAGCAAAAATCTATAGTATTGCATTTTTAATTGTTTAATTATTTTTTTTTATAATTCAGATACACATTCGCGTATTTTTTTTAAAATTATTTTACTATAGGTACTGTAAGGCAAGTCTTGGATTCGTGCAAAAAAAATTTTGAGATAACAATCAAAAATGACATTACGACGATAGAGAAGACGAAAAAAGTGGGTCCGGCAATTTTGTCCGTCTGTCTGTCTCGGCACCTACCTACAGCCTAAAGGGTGGGCCGATTTACATTAAAGTTTGAAGGTATGGTTTTTAGTGTAATACGCCCAGAGCTTTTTTTGTAGGTCACTGTAAGTCTAAAAATAACGGTACCTGCCATATAACGGTTATCAAAAATTTTATTTTTCTCGAAAACGGCTCTAACAATTTCAACAAAATTTCACATGTGTAATAAAATGTAGAAGATCTATCAAACTGTGAAAACTAAACTTTCAAGAAAATTCGTTTAACAGTACCTGCGATATAACGATATTTTTAAATTTCGACAAAATTTAATACTGAAATTGTCCTAGCTATTTAAAATAATATGACATGAATTTTTTTTCAAAAATGTTTTTGTTCAATTTTAAATAATTTTCAAAAAACTGTTTTTCTGAGTTCAATATTTCAAAAACCCGTTGACGGATTTTTATGAAATTTAGTTTCAATTAAGTTCAAAAAATCTGCGTACTCACTTTTTTTAGAAAAAAGTTTTCGAAAAAGAATTTGAAAAAATCGATTTTTTCGATAACAGGTCCAACGATTTAAAAAAAAAAAAAATCGTAAACTTATTTAGTAAAGAAAATTTTTTGCATACTTTGATTTTGGTTTAAATCTTTGTAAGATATGGATTTAGATCATTTAAAGAAATTTCATACAATTTTTTCGTATATTCCTTTTGTACTTTAAACACTCAGATAACTTCCCACAAGAACAAGTTTGTGCGACCCAGTCGTGCCCTTTAAACCGTCATTAAAATTTTAATTTTTACTGGAGTTGCCAAGCAGTCAGCCTTATTGTAAAGTTCACCCGGAATACATTTCGTCTGGCGAAAATCTGGATTCCGGATTGGGGATTCCGCCCGAACGATTTTTCACTTTTTTTTTGTAATAAATGCATTCTCTGAGAGAATATTATTTACTCTTTCAAGTTCAAGAATTTACTTGAAAAAATAAATGAACACACCTATGTAGTTTCTGATTTGACAGATCTAAAGAAGAGTGATAATTGTGTTGTGTGTTTTTTTCAAAGAGATGCAAAATTAAATTTTTTCGTTCGCCTTAAAAAAATAAGTGAACATTTTAGCAGTAATGACATTTGCATTTCGCCCGAATAAAATGACCACAATAGGGGGAAATTTTTCGAACATTAAACATTTTGGGTGAAATTCACAATAGGCGGAAAGGGAAATTTCAATGTTTCCGGGTGGAATGTAATTCGGGCGAACTTCACACAAAGGCTGATTTTTTTTTTCTTTGTCCGATCCCTATCAAACTTTACAGAATCAGTCGTTGGGATACTCTGAAAATCGTCTGAAAATTTCATCAAAATCATCATCATCATCATCATACACTATACGTGTGCACAACACCCTTTCCTGTATTTTTTCTTGATTGCTGCCAGTATAATGCAAATAAAAAGCGAGATGCATTCCTTTAAACTTTGTCTTACTACTTTGCTCTCCCAATTATGTGCGACTCGAACCCTTTCTTGCCACAACCCTCAATTTCTTTCATATCTGTCAGATCACAATGTGTCAAAATACAATTTCCAACTCGCAATACAAAGTTTCCTTTCAAAAGAACATGCAAATATAAAATGCGCAAAACTTTTGACGGAAAGAACGAAACATGCGTCAAATGATCGTTCATTTAATTTAAACTTGATTCTGAGTTAACTCACAATCTCAAACTGATACGGCAAAAGTTGGTTGGAGATTCGGTTAAAATCGACTCGTGTAAAGCCCCCATAAGAGTTAACATCCAGTACAGTACACTGATAGAAATATTTTCAGACAGTCTTAAATTCGGAGATAACTGAGTCAAATTGATTATTTAACTCGGAATCTGAAATAGCAAGGTATAACCTTGATCTAAATAAACACTAGAAAATATTAAACAATAACTTTAAATAAAACAGAAAGTAATGATCAACAATTATTATAAAAACTTTTCTTTACGGCGTCGAACAAATCTTATCTAAAAAGTTCATTATTCCATGATTTCCAATGTAAAAAAACTGAAAGAAACGAAAACTACAGAAACATGCAATGGCCGTGTTTAGACTGGGAAATTTGAGTCTGGCGTGGTGAGTACTCTCGTATTTGCACAGGTCCTCAATTGAGGACGCCTCACTTCAGCCAAAATTCAGAGAATTCGGCTTTTTCGAAACAAATACTCATAGCTTCTGAGGTATCGCATCTAGAAAAATGGTTTAGGTATCAAATGAAAGATCACAAAAATACCTTTCAAACGATACTAATATCTTTTCCCTAAGTTTTGCATATTTTAAAATATTCAGTTCAGAATTTGTTTAAAATAATTTCTTTAGATGTGCTTCCTACGGCTGATATCTTGAAAAAATCAGTGGTGACATATATTTTTTTTTTGCACTTCCAAAATCTTTGAATGTTAATCTTCAATTTGATATACAATACAATTATCTTACCACAAATTAATGTCATCTTATAAGCAAAAACAACCCTTTTGTTAGCAAAAAACAAAAAAAAATTAAATAATATGTGTTTCTTAAGGTATCACATATTTGGGAAAACCTTTCGGTAAAAAACCCAACTTTATTGCTTTTCTGCCTTTGTTAACTGCAAATAAAAATAATGATTCAATAATATATTTACAAAATCAAAAAAGAAGAAAATACCTAAGATTCTTCATTTATATCGTCTATAAGGATATTATCCAAAAATAATGCTGGTATGTTTATATTCTTACTATGCCGAGCAAAATCCAAGTTTTAAGACAATTACAATAATATGCTTCAATTTCACTGGAAGTGTTTGCTACATTTTCTTCATTTCTTACTAATATATAGGTAATATATACTTTTCCAGTAATGTGTCTGAATTTAATTCTACCTCTTAATAGGTAAATGTTTCCATTTAATGTTGGATGTGCAGAACTGAGACGCGTACGGCTTTCGCAAACTTCTATTATATAGCATCCGTTGTCCTTTAAATGTTCACCGCAATAGGAGCTAGCTTGTTTAATTTGGTAGTTACCTAGCGATATTTTACGTAGCTCTCCTATATTAAGCAGATGGAAGTTAGTTAAGCCTGGAATATGCTCTTGTTCTATTGAGAATGTTATCCTTAACAAAATCTCCTAAATAATTGTTAGTGTTTAGTCGATTTAAAGCTAACTCCAATAGTAGGCTCGCATCAGGATTGTCAACAATTAATAGATGAAACTAGTTGAGAAGTGCAGCTGCAACTTTAAAGTCTTCCATTAAATGACTTGGCGCTAAATTAAAAAAGTCTTGGCGAAACAGCTTAAAATCTCTCTTAAACCTTCCATTCACAACTTCAACGACCAATCTCAACATTGTTATGCATCTGGACTTGTTAGCTTGATCTGTTGTTAGTTGGAAATTCCCTTCCAAAACAGACTCAGGCATGTGGGTTTTGTATCCGTAAGATTCTAAATTGAGAATAGCATCTCTAAAACCTCTATCCAAAATGAATAAGTCATACGGTCTAAAAAATCGCCGTACAGTACCATAAATCGTCTCTAAAAAGACTTTTCATTATGCTGGCATCAGAGGTAGTCACTGCATACGGTCCCATAACATCCAAAATATATCCGTCACAGCACGTCATAATAAACGGTTTAACCAAATTCTGATACTTATGCATTTCCAAAGAGTCAATTGGGAATTAATTTGTTCCTACTTGATAGGTCAGAAGCAGTCATATGCTGCAGACCCAAGTTAAAAGGCACAAAATAATTCGATAAGCTTGTTCTAGCCGTACATAAGTATCTTTCCATAGTCGTCCGAGGTACAATTAGGATAAAAGAAAGTCTGCGATGACTATCACCGGATCTTAGCCGGCACAAAGCTGTGTAGTTCCGAAAATAGTTCAAAACTTAAACCTAGCCAGTAATTGCATAAATGGGGGTCCATGTAACCTATGCCATCAAAATTAATTGGTCTCATAGCAACGGTTATAGTTGACATCATTTCCTTGCCCCGTAAAATCAGACAAATTATTTTCATTTTCTGCGAGAGATGTCCAACCACGCAATATAAGATGGAAATTGCAAATTCGTGCACTTCCAGGTATATACAATTTATGGTCGATTAATAACCTTTCACTTATTTGCTTTGGAAATCGAAACTTTTGAGTACCATTGCAACCAGCAAAAACACACCTTCTCTCAGTCATCAAAACACGTTTGTAAACAGATGATTGTACTTTTTAATATTCTGATGCTGGTATAAAATAAGTTATATTATAAGATTTGTTCTTAAATACATACATTTACGATTTAATTGATTAACTGGTATTCTACCAAATTATTTACCGTTCAAATGGGAATTGTAACGGCCATATTATTGAGTAGTTTGAAACTAAAATCCAGGTCTAAATTATTCCTTGTTTTCGTTTATTTTGATATAAAATCCATCTTTTCTAATTGTTGCTTCCTTTAGATGTATTTATTTCTTATACAGGGTGTCCCGCAACTCAACGGCAAGTGGGTACCGGGTGAAAGGGTAGGTTATATCTGTACTGAAAAAAGTAAGGAAAAAAAAATATCTTGCTGGGTTACGTAATAATAGCAATATTTAGAAAAATTATGAAAATCGATACCCAGGGCCACATTTGTATGTACTGTGGTTACAAATTTTGATATTTTTCAGTGATTTTTTTTCTACGTAATCCTTAATAACTATGCTACTGAATTAAATTTTACTTGCTCGAAATTGATTTAAATGTTAATAACATGATTATGGAAGCAGCAAGTGGCAAGTGTTGAACTATTTTGAAAACTATAAAATGGGCCAGTTTTTTAAAGAACTTGCCATGGGTAGTGTGCTACATATATTTAAAAATATGATGTGTTAAAGTTTGCTTACCAAATTTGTTTGCAAATGACTCAGTCAATAAGGTATAATACGTTCCTATTTAAAAAAAAAAAATTAAATTTTACTTGCTCGAAATTTATTTAAATGTTAATAACAAGATTATATGATTATGGAAGCAGCAAGTGGCAAGTGTTGAACTATTATGAAATCTTGATAAAATGGGCCAATTCTTTAAACAACTTGCCGTGGGTAGTGTGTTACATATTTAAAAAAAATGATGTGTTAAAGTTTGCTTACAAAATTTGTTTGCAAAATGACTCAGTCAAACTTCATTTTTCTTGCGAAACTTACAATATTTATTTTGGATTTTGAGATTGCATTCAGTAGCATAGTTATTAAGGATTACGTAGAAAAAAAATCACTGAAAAATATCAAAATTTGTGACCACATTACACAAAAATGCGGCTCTGGGTATCGATTTTCATAATTTTTCTAAATGTTGCTATTATAACCCAGCGAGATAATTTTTTTCTTACTATTTTCAGTACGGGTATAACCTACCCTATCACCCGGTACCCGCTTGAGGTTTAGTTGCGGGACAACCTGTATATGTATTATTTTCTGTGAACAAACAGTATTAAACTTGGCTAAGAAATGATTAGATTTCATAATTGCTAAATAAAAATTTTTGGCATTTTTGTTTATGTTAAATATTATATTATATTAATTTTATATTAATATTTGCGTTATATTTATTTGCATTTAGGAAAAAACATAAATCTTAATTTTTAATTTTAACTAAACTGTATTATTTTAGTTTTTTTGTTTTTTTGCTAACAAAAGGGTTGTTTTTGCTTATAAGACAACATTCATTTGAGGTAAGATAATTGTTTTGTACATTTACAAATAAACGAATTGAGGGTTAACATTCAAAGATTTTGGAAGAGCAAAAAAAGTGTGTCATCACTGATTTTATTAAGATATCAGCCATAAGAAGCACCTCTAAAGAAATTATTTTAAACAAAGTCTGAACTGATTTCAAGGCCGTGTATGACAGCACCTATAGAGACGAACTATACAGAGCAATGTCTACCATACTCGTCCATTTGTGCAGAATGACGATGGATAATTCACGCTGCTGGATTTAGATAAGGCGATGCGCTGTCATGCAACTTCTTCAACATCATCCTTGAAAGAATGGTGCAACATTCTTATGTTAACACCAGAGGCACAGTTTTTCAAAATCCGTCCAATTACTTGCGTACGCCAACGATGACATAATGGGAAGAACAAAGCGTGATGTCAGTGGTGCTTTCGTGAGTATTGAGAAGGAAGCCAGAAAGATGGGTTTATTGGTGAATCAGAACAAAACCAAATATATGCTGTCAACAAGAAAGGACACCCAAAACCGACGTCTTGGACAAAACGTCATCATAGACAGCTATAATTTTGAGGTAATCAAAGACTTTGTGTACCTAGGCTCCGCCAGCAACTTAGAGAATAACACCAGTGCCGAGATTCAAAGAAGAATTACTATAGCCAATCGCTGTTGCTCTCTCTCGAGGAACTAAAATTACCCTTTATAAGACACTTATCATCTCGATCCTTATTTATAGTGCACAAGCATGGACATTACTAAAGGTGGATAAGAAAGTTTTAGGCTGCTTTGAAAAGATAATTCTCCGTGTGATTTATGGTCTTACCTATCTGCATAAATGGGGAATGGAGAAGAAGAAGTATAGCGACATTGACCTTGTCACAAAAGGGAAAAGTCAGCGACTAAAGTGGCTCGGTCACATAGAGCGAACGGACCGATTTTCCGGCCTGGATAGTCTATGAATCCAGCCCCGTGGGATGGCGCAGTATAGGAGGACAGCGTAGCAGGCACGCAAGTGGAAGAGGACATCAACCAACATGGCGTGCGAAACTGGAGGCATCTAGCTAGAAACCGAGCCGTCTGGAAGAATCTTGTTGTTTGAGGCCCCCCGGACTGTCCGCCACCTTAAGTGTATAGAATTTGTATCATTAATAATTTTCTTTGTTATATTGTTTACTTTATTTCGTTATCTCTCTGAAGATATTTTGTTTGGAAAAAGTTTATCATTCGTGAAATTGTGTAGTGGAAAATAATTAAAATTTAAAATTTATTTACCTTCCTTAACGGCAACATATAAAAATAAAAATAAAAATATGATATCGGTTTGAGAAACATTAATACCTTTTAAACAAACCAAAATCATACAAATATGTTGCCGTTCAAATAGTTAAAAAGCGAGTGAAAGAAAGGTGCTTGTGTATAGATGTAGATTACCGTAAGAATCGATTTTTACGAAACCGATTCCTCAAATTAACCGCGTATTCATACAACGTGTAAATCAAATCTGTATGAACAGTGTTAAAAACAAAGTATTTTTTTAAATATTTTTAAGAGTACTTATAATGCTAATGATTTACCTTCTTGGGAACAAAAATTCGTCTATAGTTTCTGCTAAATCGTCCCACATTCCAGTGAAGTGATTTGGTATCGATATCGCAACTTTTAAGCCTATTTGCAAAACAGATATTAAACTAGAAATGGCAAGTTTCCATGTACTAGACGATAAGCATTTATATTTCATGGCAAGTGGTGTTCGTAAAGCCTAAAGAAATCACAAAGTAAATAAAGTTGTCTTGGCAAAAACGTTTACTTACCTTTATTATTTCATGAAGAACGTTCTCTTGTAAAACACAATCTTCAGTTGCTGTTGCTTGATATAATTTCACTGACATATTTATCGCTTTTTCACCAAATGGAATGTAATTTATGCTGACTAATTCAACAGAAGTTGTACTCGAATAAGAATTCTGTGTTTTTGTAGTCTTTTCATCAAATACTTGCCAAACTGGTGGAGCATAAGCAAATTTACTAAGAAGCAACAACTGTTTGAAAATTGGTGGAATCATGAAGCCAATTGTTGTTTTTGGGGATGTGGCTTCCTATAAAAAAATTAATTGAAATTGTTTAACACACTACAATATTAACGAGCTTCTACTTTTTGAACCATTTCGATACATTCTAATACACCGTCGTGCAGTAAAGTCTGAAGAGAATCACACATCGGTGACATAACATATGGAACTGCATCGGTTTGAACTGGTATCGTTACAATATTATTAATAACTGAACATAACTGTTCAAAGTCTGATTCCGTGAACCTTGTGTACATGTGCTGGAAAATTGCTGGGAATATTTGAACCAAGGCTGTAAGAAATGCCTGATTTGGAATGTAAAATTCTTCTGGTGAGTCGTTTGATTTTACAGGAAGCTTTGTACTTTCCAATCCAATGTTTACCCAAACTTTCCAAGCAATCTAATAGAAAACATGTAAGAAAAATATAAAATACATGTAAACAATGACCTACATCCCATAATTCGTCGTGCAGCTGGCTAACATTTTCATTAAAATTAATATTTTTTTCCGAATTATGGTACATAATTTCTTGGAGCGATTTCAGTGCGGCAAGTGATACTTCACCATTTTTACTCAAAGCTGTATTTTGAATAAATTCTAATATTAGTGACCAGGCCCGATCAAAGTCTCCTAATGCTTGCAGTAGCTCACGTTTACTGTTGAAAACCTTAAAAACAACCATATTAATGAGGCACAAACGTTTACAAAATCACTATGTGAGTCCACACTACAAAAATTTTAATAGAACTGAACTTACTCTGCAAACTCCAGATAGTGCCAATACTTGGGTTTCAGCCCACTGCTTTTGTGCTGTATTTCTTGAATGATGAATAAGAATGTTACTGCAAAGGTCGACTTTTTCATTACTTGCAGAGCTTGATAAGGTCCTAACATTATCCAGCAAAGGAAACAGAACTTGCCAAACAAGAGCTTGCCATGTTGGACCATTTATGAGACTTCCATGTGCTGATATGGTCGAAAATAATGTTTGTCCAGCCGATTTTCTTACAGCTGGCCTTAGGTCGACACAAAGTTCTCCTAAAGTTATGTATATGATATATATTAATTGTATTTTAATTGTAAAATATATGTATGATATGAACTACCTAGTTTTGCATATAAACACATCCAAAGTTTATCAAATTGTGGCATTTTAAAGGCTCCAGGAAAATCTGGCAGTATAAAAACTTTATCTATGTCAATAGACATCAATTTGTCTTGATTTTGATTGAAAAAATCTGAAATATTCCACTGAAATAAGAAATACTAGTTTAAAAATTAGACATTTAGAATACAAAATGTTTACCATCAGTCCGATTGCTGTTAAAGAAATGTTAAGTTCCTGTGTTTGTGATCCGAATTTCGATGCTGTGCATATACACAATGGTAGACATCTCCATGGTATAATTGGTAAGAAATCAGTTATTACTAACTGCAAGCACTGAAAAGCTGTTCGAATGAGTTGTTCTCTAAAAAAAAGTTTCTTTGGTCCAATAAAAATAAATGATATTTTATTAAAATTCTACCCGTGATGGTCATTAACAGCCCCAATAATTTGAATTACTGTTGGCCAACCAAAGGAAAGAATATCACCAGATCCATTAAGAATTTGTAGCACACAATCTAGCTGTCTTTGTCTAACATCTGCATGTGGTACAGTGGATAATTCTGAAAGCGGATTTAGTAGCATAGTTTGTAGAACCTATAGATAAACAAAATCTTTAATCTGGCAAACTAATATTTCCAATATTATATTACTTTGTTTTCTTTTAATGGTATGCTGTGCTTATATTGCAATGCCGCTTTTACTAAATACGTTATTGCTTCTACACCCCATTCTCTCATTCGAATATGGCGGTGTTGGCAGACCTGTAATAGATGGTTGCTCAATGGCCGCCAGAGAACTTCAATACGTGCCATATTAACTAAACCAGTTTCTAGAAGTTTTGCTACTGCAAACAAAGACGGTTCCTACAGTAATTATTATAGAGGCATGTTTTAAGTTATGGTAAATAATTAATACTAACCCTATTTGTGTAAGCAAGTTCCATAGCTTCCTGTGAAAGTTTACATAGAGCATCTATTAAGTGATGTAATGCAACATCATCTAAGTTTTGACTGGATTCGAAAAGCTCACTAAGCATTTGGGATAATACAGGTAAATCAGCCATAACAGCTGTCTGAATACTAACGTTTTCTATGGCGGGTTTCTGAATAGCCTGTATAAGTGATTTATGTAGTTCTGTAGAATAAGAGATTGTTATGGGTTTTGTACCTGTAGACTGCCACCAGTTGATGGTTTAAGTCCAAGAATCCACACCAAATGTTGAAGTGTAGCAAGAATAATCTGCCAAGATGTACCCAGAATACCACCATGGTTGTGAGCAAGGAACAGTATTGCTCGCATGCATTGTAAATTTTTTGATGTCAGCATGACAGGAGCTTGCATTATATTCTGGGGTAAGGAAGCACTTGGCAGTGGCGTACCGACAGCCACAATTTGTTGTCTGAAATCGCCATCGTTACATGATCCTAGAATGTGGTTGTTTAGATCTTGGCTTATGTTTCTTAAATGAGCTATTGGACCAAAAATATTTAAATTACTAATGAGCAAGTTACTAGAACAGAAGTTACCTACATCTTAAATCGACGTCTAATTGTGCTCTAGTAAATATTGATAGAGCATAATGTTGTGGGAACGACGATCTACAAATCGATATGATAAATGCATCTCGGGCATTAAGCAAGTTTAGCATTCCACAGAGAGCCGAATATTCTTGCATTGCTTTTAATATATTATCGGTAGTACTTTCATCCACAGCTGCATCTACCAACGGAACAAATGCTGATAACAATCCTGACCAGCTAGAATTGACCAACTGTATGCAAAGGGATTTGTCGTTGTCTTTATTTTCAGAATCATCCACATGAAACTTAAATTAAAAAATGTATATATTTTAGTAAGTATATAATAATAATAATGGCCCCTATTGTGATTGTCGATTGTTGATCGACAGTAGCCGATTTTTCCATCGCTCGTGTTCGACCCCATTTTCATGATTGTTGCTGTGTTTGCTTGTGGTAAAACAATTATTTGTGGACAATGTTAGCGTTTTTTTATAAAAAATAATATTTTCTAAAAATTAATAAAAATTAATTACACTTATAATGCTCCGTATACAGAAAAAAAATGAGAAATAAAAAAAAACAGCTCAAGAAAAATTTATGTTTCTTGAGAAACAACTCAGATTCCAAAGAATTTGTACCAGGGAGTAAAAGATTGCTTAGTGAAAAATTTTATCCACCAACCCTAAGGGTTTCAATGTTACTCTTTTCTTTCTCCGTTTTCTGATAGTTTCTAATAGATTCAGAATCACTGTGCATCTTTTGTATTTATTTGTATTTTTATTTTTTTTTATTTTTTACACAAATCAACTACTTTATTGAAATTCTTCCCTAAAAAAACAAAACACCATCTGTAAAAAATCACTTCTGTCAAACGTCAAAGTATGAATAATTCACAATTGATACTTTTTCATTCACAATATTTCAAGTACTAGTCGATCAAGTAACACAAAACCAATTGTATGATTGATCGACGGTGATGATCGTTGACCGACAAACGCAATAGGGGTCAATATTTTAAGCAACTTAAATTAAATCAAAAGAAAAAATTATATTTCTTTGAAACACTTACATCCAAGCAATTTTTTATTATTACAGAAATTGATCTGGTAACATCTAAAAGAATTGCGTATGCTACTGAAATCCCATAACCATCACGTATAGTTGGAGGTTCAACCTTGTCCAGCATATCTAAACTACAAGGATGATTTAAAATTTTTTTAAAATATTATTTTTTATAATTAGCAAAACCTTACTATAAAGATTTTGGCATGTTGGGTTCAAACTTGGCTGCGAGAGGCAAAAAGTATCCTCTAAACATAAAGCCAGACTGTCGTAAGACAATAGTACCTGAAGAGGAACTTTGACCATTTCCGACGCTTATTGCATTTCCATTAAAAACTAAGATTTAATCCATGAAAATATATAGTTAATTTCGGTAACAATATCTGCAATATATATTTAAAATGATTACCTGATGAAACATGAATAAAAGAATGACGAACATAAGTTCCCAAAGCGGATATCATATCCATGACAATATTGGTAGCATGATTCTTTAAGTCATATGACATACAAAAAAATGATATTAGATTAGCTTTGGTCACCATTTTATGAATAACTTCAAGAGCCAAAGCACGTTGCCAGTTTGGTTTGTCGGGATCCAAAAATTTTATAATTAATGAGAGAAATATTTCACATTCAGTCACCTTTAAAAAAAAAAAAAAAATATGTAATTTTGAGAAAAAGGAATGAAATGAAATGTTTTATTTTACCAACAGTGTGTGATATTTGTCTATCAGAATTGCAACGAGTCGTAGTAAACGCATGCTTGTAGGAAAGTATGGTTTCTCTTGAGGTATGTTTAAAGACGTAGTTGTTTGAGTCTGTCGGTGTTTAACGTTTGGCGAAAACAGTTTAATAACAAGAGCACAAACACGTTCCTTTAAGAGTATAGTAAATTCCGCGTACTAAAATTAAATAGATTAAAAAAATAGTGTATACGTTTTAATTCGATTCTATTTTACCTCGTGAAACACTGAGCCAAAGTTTGCCAACGTCCCTTCTAATAATTCAAGACCAAATGCTCTGCTCACTTCTGTTACGCCCAAAAGCCAGTACGGTTGATCAGAGTTCACAAGTTGTACAAGATCCTAAAAAAAAAATACAATAAAAATCAACTTTTGAGGGACAATAGATTTTGTCTCTTTTTCTTTTGATCTAGGTTCAATTCTATAAGACCTTGTGAGTGTTTAAATTCGAATTGTACTAATTAAATTGTGTAAATTCCACTTACTTGAAAAAGCATGTACGCATCGGACGCAAAAGGATTTTTTGTTGTGTTTTTGCTTGCGGTACCATCACAATTTTTGTTCCCAATACCTGTATTTTGATTTTCTTCTTCATGTTTTTCTAAGAAAACACGTTCAAAAACTAGTGCCACTAGCTGACGAACAGTAGCGCCAGCAGTATTGACTATAGTAGCATTTTTTGAATTATGTAAGCGAAAGCATAAAACGATAGATTTTGATAGTGTTTCGCCACACACAATAGTATTCGTTGTAAGAAGCAGTGTTACTGTTTGGAGAACTTTCACTTCATCGATGTTATTCTCCATAAGCACCCACATGGCATCAGTTATGTAGCGCGCCCCCTTTTGATCTACAACTTGTTGTGAAATTAGTCGCTGCATCATACCAAGGCAATACTGATTGAAAAAAAAAATAATTAATTGAGCAAAACTGTATTAACAAAAAATAAACTGCAAATTTTACCTTGATAATCTTGAGATCTCTTGTCTCGCATCCTTGTACGAGAGGATATAATATTTGATTAATTGTTGAAGTGATTGAACTATGTTCATCACTGCCAACATTGTTTAATTTGGCGACAGCTTCATCACAGGCCTGTTTAAGTGGATTTATTATTTAAGATTATTTCTACAAAATACAAACTTCTTTTTAATGCGTAGGGTAATAATAACAATGGCCCTCTATAAAATTTTCTTTTACTTATAGCCGGAGAGCAGGCGACCAGAATACTTACGTCATTTGATAACGAAAAGTATTAACCAACGATTACTTTGTTTATTTTTGTGAGCTACAGGTCAATATAGAGATGTTATTTTTAATTACTTACAAAAAAATCGTTAACGATAAGAAGGTTAAAATTACTTTTAGACTTCTGTATAAATTATCAAACGTGTTGGGATTTTGATAATTTATACAGAAGTCTGCTAAATTTCCGTTGGTAGGTGAGGTCACCACGCCTAGTACGCAGCTTAAGCCTAGTATGCAGATGAAGTGAAACGAAATTTTCCGTCGTCTCCAAAAACACAGACGAAATGATAACGAAACGGTACCGAACAAGTTGTTATGTAGAGTTTCGCCATTTGCAAAAAAATATGTTTCAAAACAGACAAAAAACCAAATAAAAAGAACAGAAATCCATTTTATAATAATAATAAACACAAAAAAAACACCAACAAAATATAAATGTCAACATTTCCAGTGAGTGTAGAGAGTAGTGGAGACTTGAACCGGTTTCGTCACTGTTTAATTTTTTATGGGATTTTTCGTTTCACTTCAGCTGCATACTAGGCTTTATGTGAAACACAAAATCCCATATAAAAATGACAACGAAATTTTCCGTTCTTTGGTCCGTTTCCTACGAAATATAGGTAAAACGGTAGATAACCGGTTAAAGTTTCCACTACTCTCCACTCTCTTTTCACACACAATTTAATTGACAGGGACATTAATTGCGAAATATCGAGGTTTCTATTTTATTCGTGTTTTTTTTTTGTGTGGTTATTATTATTATAAAATGGATTTCTGTTAAGAATTAGTTTGAAGAATATTACGTATATTATTTTTAGGTATTTTTATATAGGTACACAGCTGGTCAATAAAATAGGTGCGTTTATATTTTTTTTTATTAAATAATTTTAATATTTTTTTCATGAGGCATGGAATAACATTTCCCCTTAACTGCCTCCCACATTTGGTTACTATTTGTTTAATATTCGCCTCCTAATCTTCGTTTGAGCACTCCACAAGTTTTCAATGGAATAAAGACCCGAGGATGGGCTTTGTCATGAGACAACAGACGTTTCTTTCTCTCGAAACGAATCTTTAACTACCCCTGCGTTATGTTTCGGATTGTTGCCCTTGTGAACGTGACAACTGAAGTCCGTGTTTTTCACAGCAAATGGCAGCATTACATTATTTAGCATAACGCTATAAAAACATATTGTCAAAATGTTTGATAAAACGCAATATTGAGAAGACGCCAAACCAGGAAAATCAATCCTATACACTACATTTCCTCCTCGGTGTTTGATTATTTGCTTGGCATAGCGAAGGTTGTAGGTAGAACTTTCTTTTTGGTATCATGACACTATCTCCAGAAACAAGGGACTACAAATTTGGTTTTGCAATCCCGATTTGCAATTATTTTTTACCCCGCATCGGCATCGCATCCAAATATCATTTAGGATGCGATGTTTCAATGTGTGATCTTCTTCATTGAATGTATGCAAACATTTTAGTGCCGCACTCATGTCCACTATATGTGTACACAACATCTATTCCTTTATTTATTCTTCATTGGTTTTAAAAAGAAATACCTAACAAATTAAACTTTTTTCCTGAATTTGATACCATGTAGGTATTATGAAAACCGTTTCATAGATTTTTTTGAAATGTTGTTTTTCATTTTATTTCATTTCATTTATTCATTTAATGCATGCACAGTAAGAAACAAATCTTATAAATTAGTGCTAAGCTATAGTTGCAACAAGTGAAAAGCTACATCATCAATAAAGTGTATATAAATCTATATAAATTTAATCGAATAGATACTTTTACGTTAGAATTCATTTTTCTTTGAATAAGATAGGTATCTGAATACAGTTATTATTATTATTATTATTGATTTTATTAAATGGTAAATAAATTACAAATTTAATAATTACTTAAACTAGAAATTAGCTGCCAGGGCTATCTACTAGGGAAGTTAAATTTTCAATTGTAAAAGATAAGAAATATATACATAGGTAGTTATTATTATTATTTTTTTTTTTTTTTTTGTTTTAAATAGAGTTTTCAATTTTTAAATTCGTCATTATATTGTATACCAAATTTATGTTGTCAAAATTGATATTTTTCAAAAGATGGTGCAAGTTTTGCTTTGATAGTTTTGCGCAGGTTGAAGAGACTTTTGGACAGGAAAGAAGGTGGGTCATTGTAAGAGTGGAGTTATCCTCGCAGAGATGGCAGAGTGGAGGTGCTTCTTTATTGAACAGGTGTTTGTGTGTAATGTATGAGTGGCCCAGTCTGAGCCTGATGTATAGCTTTAGTTTTTTTTAAAGATATGTTGCTGGGATAGATTGCTCCGTCCCCGTTTGGATTTAGATTTTTGTATGAGTGGTTGTAGTTTGTCCAAGATTCTTTTCTTTTGAACTTCCAGTTTTCTAGAAGTAAATTGGTAGTATCTTTTTTATTGTGTTGAAAAAAGGCTTTTAATGGTTCTTTTTTCGCTGATTTGGCTTCTGCGTCAGCTGTTTCGTTGCCATTGATTCCGACGTGGCCGGGAATCCAGATGATTTTTAAAGTTTCGGGATTTAGGATGAGATGGTGTCTTATTGTTACTACTATTTCAATCGAGTTCGAAATGTTTTCTATAGCCTTTATAGTTGAAAGGCTATCCGAAAATATGATCGTTTTTCTTTTCTGGGAGTGTGTTATCGCTTGGTATATAGCAAACACTTCGGCAGTAAAAGTGGATGTGTGAGAGGATAGTAACCCTTTGGAGACAACGGAACCGTTGGCGCCAACAATAGCAAACGAGGTGTACGTGTCCCCTTTGGATGCGTCTGTAAATAGTAGTTTCCATCCAAGAGATTTGTAGTTTTCTGCGATGTCTTGAAAAAGTTTTTTGTACATATCATCAGAGGTTGAATTTTTTGGATAGTTGCAAAGTTCGGTGTTTATGGTGTTACTTGGAAGGTTCCAAGGTGGTTGGCTATTCTTTGCGTAGTTTTGAATAGAGATCGGAACATCAAGGTTATTTGCGAACGTGAGTGCCCTACATAAAGTTGATTGGATTCTTTGATGTCTCTTTCGATTCAAAATTTTTTTGACTTCTGGATGGATGGATGTTCTGTATAAAGAGTTTATTTTTGTAATTATTTTGGCCGTGAGAAAGTCAATTCTGTCCGTTAAATGAGGAAGCCCAGCTTCAGTTAATATGTTTATGATGGGTGTTGAGCGTATGGCTCTCATGCAGCTTCTGGTGGCGGAGTGGTAAGGTGTTGTGAAAAGACCCAGAGATGATTTGGAGCATTTTCCGTAGATTGGTAAACAATAATCAATTTTTGATAACACTGGATTTGGTTACATTTATAAGAGTATTAATGTTCGCGAAGCTATTTTTTGAAGACAAATATTTAATTATATTAACCCTGGCAGTTAAACTTTTCCTTATATAAATACAATGGTTCTTAAAATTAAATTTAGAATCGAATATAATGCCAAGAAATTTCAAAGAATCAACGTTTTTTATACAGCTGTTGTTTAAATTGACTTCAACAAATTTTGTACAGTTGTGTTTTTTACATATATGAAACAATTCGGATTTTGAACATGAAATTATTGAGCCCGAATAATTACACCATTGAAGAATAGCATTTATAATGGAAGTAAACATATTTCCCAATTCGTGGAGGTTTTTAATTTTAGAAAAAATGATTAGATCGTCGGCATAGAGTGAGTGTTCGACTTTATGAAAGCTGTCTATTATATTGCTTACTTCATTAAAAGCTATGATGAATAGCACCACTGATAGTGGAGATCCTTGGGGGATGCCGTTCTTAAGTTGGTGTAGATTTGAGTAGATGTTGCAATATTTTATTTGGAAATTCCTGTTAGAAAGAAATGATTGTATGTATTTGTATGTTTTTGGTCCGATTTTCCATTTTAATAGTTGATTAAGAACAACATGTGCTCCGATCCTATCAAAGGCTTTTTGGAAATCTAGACTGAGAATGGTGGCATGATTTCGTTCAGACAATGATGTGGAGACAAAATGGTCAATATGGAGAAGGGCGTCTAGAGTAGACTTCCCTTTTTTAAATGCGACTTGTCGGTTGTCAACCAGTTTGTCTTTTTCAAGGAACCAAAATAAACGTTTGGCTATTATTTTTTCTAAAATTTTTCCTCAACACGGAAGGAGGGATATAGGGCGATACCCAGAAATCAATGTGCGGTCCCCGGTGGGCTTAGGCAGTGGTATGATATTGGCAGTTTTCCAGGCATGTGGAATTATTCCTTTGTCGAAGATGTTGTTGTATAGTGCCAGTAGAGGATTTTGTAAAGTCAGAGGTGAGTTTTTTAACATGACATATGAAATGCGGTCAAAACCCGGGGTTTTGCCTTTTGCTGTGTGTACGCAAGAAATAAGTTCAGACATTTTTATTTGCGATTCAATAGATAGCTGAAGTGCAGGGGTGGAAAGATATATTTGCGTTGTTCAGGCTTTTTTCTTTTTCGCTGATGAAAGTATAATCGTCTGAAAATTGTTCCCATGTTTGAGCAAAGTTTTCAACGATTTTTAAAGGGCAAGTCAACGTTGTTGTGTCTGTTTTTATTGTTTTTATTGTGTATGGAGTATATGTGCCTGTTAACGTTTTTAAATCGGCCCAAAGTTTTTGAGGTGTTGAATTTGGATTTATATTAGCAGTAAATTTTTCAAAACAATTCTTTTTTTCGGTTTTTACTGTTTTGCGAAATTTGGCATTAAGTTTACGATAGAGAACGAGATTGCAATCAGTAGGGGATTTTTTAAAGTTGTACCATGCTTTTTGTTTTTGCATACGCAGAGAACTTATTTCCTTATTCCACCAAAAGACGGTTTTCTTGTGGGTCTTGTCGCTAGTTTGAGGAATGGATAAGTTTGCTGCAGTGCATATTGATTTATGAATCAAAGCGGATTCTCTGTTGATGTTCAAGGATTCTTTTCTCAGGAGCAACTCCCTAGATACAGTGGCTCGGAATAAATACCAGTTTGTTTTGTCTAGAAGGAATTTTTTGGTTTTTTTTAACTGTTGGTTATATTGTCCGGTAGTGAGGCTAATGAAAATGGGAAAATGATCGCTCCCAGAGAGGTCATCAGATATGTCCCAGGTAGTTTTATTTAGAAGAGAAGGTGTGATGAGTGATAGATCAACGTGTGAAAGCGTACTATGGGTGGAAAAATGGGTTGGTCGACCGTCATTAAGTAAAGCTAACCCAGAGTTAGCGATAAAATGTACGACTGTTTTGCCGCATTTATTTAGTTTTTCAGAGCCCCAGGATGGACTCCATGAATTAAAGTCTCCTGTTATTAAGACAGGGTTGTTAATTCCGTTGATAATATCTTCAAGGTCTTGTGTTGAAAATTGTTGATCAGGGTGGATATAGAGAGAAATAATTGTAAATTGAATATTTAACTTGATTTCAACTCCTATTGCTAATATATTTGAGTTAATCGGAATAACTGAATGGGGGATTGAGTTATGGACGAGGATGCTAACACCTTGTTTGGAAGTCGTTTGCAATTCGTGTAAGTTATTCAGGTACCCATTAAGGTTCCATTGTAGGATGGTGAATTGTTGGTGAATGACGGTAAAGTATTGTTTTTGCCGGTGTAAAGACAATTTTATTGTGGAGAATTGAATGCGGTGAAATTATTGTGGTGTTCATTATGACTCCGCGGCATTGATACAGAAGCGGGAGGGCTTTGTAAAAAGCCCTGTCGATTCGGTATCTTCATCGCGGAGTCGTTGTTTTGGTTAAGGAGTTTAATTTTAGGTTGAATCATCATCTTGTTCCATATGATTTTCAGGTTCGTAATATAGGTTTTGTGAGAGAAGTGTGTTTGTTAGATTTGTTAGAGGAGATGGGAAGCTAGAAGGTGTAAGAGACTGAGTAGTCTCGACAGAGTGTGTGTGGGAAAGACAGTTAGTATGAGTGTATTTGTTGTTTTCGTTAAACGTTGGTGTGGGTGTGGAGTCAGTTATCATATTTGGAGGAGAAATAGTAGAAGTAGATTTTTGTAGGGTGCGGGCAGGTATTATTGGCGCGGGTGGGGAAGTATGAGGAAGTTGTTCATTGTTTTTTTTTGTTTAATAGTGTTTTCGCTGTTATTTGTTTGTGGGGGTGAATCAATTATTGTGGTAGATTGGTTGTAAAGATTTTGCTTAGATGTGTTGTTTGCTGAAGTAGAAATAGTAGCTTGGTTTGGCCTTGATGTATTCTTTGCACAATTTGGAAGATGATGGGTGTTCTTTGGCACAGTTAGCGCATGAAGTGCGTGTGCAATTTTCTGGTTGATGGGGGGCAAGGTTACAGTTTTGGCAAATTTCTGAAGAAGAACATCTTTTGGTGGTGTGGCCGAGGAGTTGGCATTTGCGACAGCGCATGGGATTAGGGAAATATTCCTCTATTTGTGCTTTGTGCCAGCCAATATCAACGGTGGAGGAAGGGCGGAAGCGATCAAAAGTAAATAGAATTAGTCCGGTAGCCTCTTGTTTATTGTCAGGTGTTGTTTTTTTAAATTTGTATACCTCGGTTACGCCTTGACATTTCATTTCACTAATTATCTCTTCTTCTGGCACATTGATTAGGCATTTAGCGTATGCTGTACCTTTGCAAGAATTAAGGTTGGATTGTAGTTTAACGGAGATTGGACAAAGGTTAGCCAGGTGTTTTTTGGACAGGAAAAGATTAGCTATTTTGGCGGATTTTGCAAGGAGAAGAAGGCTACCGTCACGTAGTTCCGTTATACTTTCGTACGCGGTACTAATACCATCAATGGCTTTTTTAAGTAGAAATACACTTATAGAAGATAGAGGTTTTTTTCATCACTAGAAGAAATGACTATGAATTTTGGGTCGGGAAGGGTTGAATTTATTTGCACTGTTTTGTTGAGTTCTATGTAGGTAGGGTTATTATTTTTTTTTCTTTTTCTAACATTGGATTCGGGCAAAGTCTGAGGTGCTTTTTCAAGCACCGCAAATTTGTTGCCCGAAAGTACAGTTGGCCCAGGGGCCATAGTTAAATTGATAAACCACTAGATCAAATTATATATATAATTCTTTCACGAGGTAAATCGAAGCAACACAATAGGTTGTTGAAGATATTAAGTAAGTAACGGTAAAGTATTAAACTAAATAGAGCGAGCAAAACTGAGAGACAAGTTGTCGGCTTGAAGGTCAGACGGTGACTATCTGAATACAGTTAAAATTCTTTATTTTTCAAAATAAATTAACAAAATTTTTAACATTTAATACATACATCTCATTAATTAAATTAATTTTGTGAACCAACTGAAAGACAAATTAAAAAAGAAAAGAAAACCTAAGCATTTTGAAAACATCTTCGAAGCTCTCTACGAAACTGTGCTTCGCTATTTGGACTTCTTTTAAATACAAACTATTGGGTTCCTAAATTAGAATTAAAAAAAAATATTTCGAGAAGTTGTTACCTAAAATAGTTTTTTTAAAGCTGGATTCACTATTTTGGTGAAAAAAAATTGTAAAATTTATTGCAATACACCAAAATTAAAAGCATATTATTTAGGTAACTGTTGAACTAAATTATAAAAATTATTTTGTATACAAGTTGCATCATCTAATCGCAAGATCGTGCGACCCAGTCGTTCTTTTTTCACATTCAAAATCCAAACTCAAAAATATTCCCAAGGTCCAGGAGAATGTTTCCCATAAGCTTTTTTTATAAAGTAGGCGGCCTTATGTCAGGGTAACAAGAACCTCCAAATGTGTATTCAAATTTCTTTAGATGGTCAGGCGGTGATTATTCACAATTAAAGTACTATGGAAATTTGTATACAATTACAATGCATATGACATGTGAGATTGAGATGTGGCATCATAAACTGTTCACACTTCACACAATTAACAATGTATCCGTTTGTTGTAACACGGTGTCTCCACGATCTAGATGTCATGGAATGCAATATAGCATTCTAGGAAAATTGCTCAAGGAGGCCGCTCAGCTCATAGCATTTTCATATTGACTTTTCAGAGGAATTGGACTAAAATAGTATGATGTAAATAAGCTATCAAATGCCCACCATACATTTTATAGTGTTCTAGTCTAGCAATCTTTCTTTCTATGGAAAGTGACTGATGGTAATCTATGAAATTATGCTCGTGGAGACACCGTGTAATGTTCATATACTCGGTGGTAAATACAGAAATATTATACATTCATTATAGGTATGTGTACATAATTTGAAATGCAGATAATAATTAACCAAAACAAATAGGATTAGTACCTCCTTGATATTAGGAAACTTTTTCTTAGTTTCAGAAGATAGACTGCGAAAATCAGATCGTAGAGCATCCAAAAATTTATAAATCGTATCTCCCTGGGGATTTGGTACAAACGACATTTGTATATATTTTTATAAATTATATTATACAAAATATCAACCACTTTCAAAAAACAATTGTTTTGTATTGTTCGCAAAAACCACTTGCACTTAATTTTGAAAATTTATTATGATTTCATTCGAAAAAGTCTGATATCATATTATAAATTTATTTTATTTATTTCAATAAATTATCTATACGTCATTCACTACGTTTACATGGAGAATTGAATCTGAGTTGAATCAGGACTTAGGTCTATATAAACGCTGATCGAATCGAAATACGATTACTAGATCCGATTCAACTTTGCGAGCTGGATCGAATCGAAAACATGCATGTATACCTAGATGGAAGAATTGATGAATCGAGTTTTGTTGGTGTGTGTGTGCAGTTTTGTTTTCAGACCGTTAGCGATATATTTGGCTTGTTTTGTTTTGCATGTTGTTTTTTGTGGATAATTTTATATTATTTATATTCACTTGGTGTCACTGTACTTAAAGTTACTGGCAATATGACAATTTATTATTAGCGCAATAGGGCTTTTTAGGTAACAACGATATATCTCTTTCTAGTTCTCACAGAATTGTCAAAAACAGCAGTATGCAGAACAAATTGCTTTCTGTAAGATCTTGAGTTTGACAGTTTGAAAAAAGCGCGATACATATTTCAATCTGTCATTTGGAAATAATTTTTAAATGCGGTATTCTTTTTTGTGTGAAATTTGTGATTTCCGTGGCTTAAAAATTTATTTTAATTAGCAAAACCAACAAATACATCTGTATATACACATAAAAGTGGCCGAAATAGTGACAAAAACATTATTAACATTTAAAACTATTCAACACAAAATCATTGTTAAGGTTGTCATTTCATTTCCATGCCATTTCCTTCAGCCATCCTGCGTCGAAGAGTCCTTCAGCTTTGCAAACACTGTTGCTGTTTTTGTTCTCCTTTCCCGTGCAGTTTGACTTATTTGAAAGTAAATACCTGTGGGTAATATAAGATGTTACATTTTTTGGAAATATCTTACTTTCATACGAAAACAGGTATGGATCTCTTCCAATATTTTCAATTTTCGATAAATATCGAATTTTGCTACATGGATCTAAGGATCTAGCAAATTGGGAGAGTTCCATACTGTTGTTTATCTTTTTCCAATTTAATACTCTCCTTGAAGTAATCGGCTCCTGTTTCCAACAATTGATAATTAAGTTTTATTCCTTTAGTTTTTTCTTCCAGTATAAGTAAGACAAATTCTCTCAATGTTTATATTTATTTCTTAAAATTACTACACAATTTTTGCGCACAAATCTTTAAAATTCTCGCTTTTTTTTGTCAACAATGATAAAAAAAATTCATACTGTATACTGCTGTTTTTGACAATTCTGTGAGAACGAGAAAGGGAAATATCGTTGTTACCTAAAAAGCCCTATCCCTCCCACTTATACAAATTTATTACACAGCGTTCTCGTTCTGTTTTCCCGCTCCAATCCTCCCTCATTGGGTTAGTACTGCACCACGAATATAGGAGCGCTGCATGGTTGTAGAGTGAATGTTGCTAAGGCATCTGAGCATGATATTACTATATAAATGTATATACAATGCTAAGGAGCAAAGATAGCTTAGTGCTTATTTCTAAAACCCGGAGCGCATTTTCAGTTTTCCTTATACGGTGGCGCTTCAGCTATCAAGTGTGTACTAAAGAGCAAAGATAACTTAGTTGTTATCAAAAAAAATAGTTGTTCCAGCTTAAAGCGGCCAAAATCTGCCATCATCTCTAGTGTTCATTACGTGTTCTAATTTCACAATTAAAATTTAAATAAAATGATGACATATACATATGCAAGTAACTCAATGACATGTAGAGTGGATTTGTTTTGTAAAATAAAACTAGTTTGATAACATTTTAAACCAAAATATATTAAAATTAAATAATTAATTAAAACAAGCATAGCACTGCTACGCAGATGCCAGATTCCCTGCTAGTAGTTGATAGCATGAATGAAAGAATACAACAATTAAATGGTGGAATCTTGTTATGAATTAACCCCAACCAAAGGGAAAAAGAGTGCAAGGTGCTTAAGTCACAAGTGAAAATTACGTCACAAGTGAAACAACAACAAAGTAAAAATGCTAAAGTATCGTAGTCTTGTATTCTTTCATTCATGAGATGATGGCACACAATGAAGAAGAAATAAAGGAACGGGTGTTGTGCACACGTATAGTGTATATGAGTGAGGCACCAAAATGTTTGCATACATTTAAACATAGCATCCTAGATGTCATTTTGTCTTGGCGCAAGCAGCAGGAAGTGGTGAGTTAGCTCGCACCGCTGCTGTCAAATGCTTTTAAAAAAACTCACACTAAAATAATAGTGCCTCATTCTTTTAGCAGAATATCTCTTCCTGTATTTCTTCTTCATTGATGGCATCCCTAACTAGATGCCATCAATAACTATGTTGGAACACGCGTGAAGTTGGCAACCGGCAGTTCATTTCTAATACGTCAAAGAAACAACGAAACAACGAAACAAATCTGATGGTATCCTAAAATTTTCAGTGAGCACGTTCATCAGCAAAATTTTTGACAGATCTGAAAATTCAGTTCTGTAGCTTTGAACGCCCAAAAAACTCTGAAAAGTCAAGTTTTCTTTCTTTCAAATTCTTGTGTTTACTTTCTGATTTTACTTGGATCAAATAAAAAAGAACTTTTGTGTTGTGGAATTTGAAAGTTTAGTTATTTGTGAGTTGACTAGAAAACGAGTTTTTTTATTCGGACAATACAGTGGAAGCATGTATTTTTTACGTACAATAATTTATTTAGAAGAAATAGTATGTTTGATGATAACGCAATGCTTGGTCTCAAAAACATTGTAGAACGAACTTCAAATTTCTACAAAAAGTTGTACCCCGGTATTCCGATGAAAATTCTTCATATCATTGTTTCTGAAAATACATTAATTTTTATTTCACAATTTATTTTTTAATGTGAATAAATAACTTCCTGCCAAAATCTTCTCAAAACATTGTATTCTCATTAAATTTTGTAAATACAGCTTGCGGTATTATGGATCTACATAAAAAATTAAAAAACAAAAAAAATTCTTCGTAAAAAAAAACCGTAAACATTTTCACATCTTTAATTTGTTTTAATTTAGACGTTTTAATACAGAAGAAACGAAACGCTGGTAGACATGATGCACCAAAGTAACTGGATTGGATAAAAAGCAATAACAGTTTCAACGTGCATCTTTTTCGTTAGTTAATTTTGCTGTCATCTGAATTTTCAGATAAAAATTTTCATCTGAAAATAAGGGGAAAAACGAAACAAACGTAACTAAATCCCGGTCGAAGTCAACTGAATTTTTATGACAATTCTGTGAGAACGAGAAAGGGAAATATCGTTGTTACCTAAAAAGCCCTATCCCTCCCACTTATACAAATTTATTACACAGCGTTCTCGTTCTGTTTTCCCGCTCCAATCCTCCCTCATTGGGTTAGTACTGCACCACGAATATAGGAGCGCTGCATGGTTGTAGAGTGAATGTTGCTAAGGCATCTGAGCATGATATTACTATATAAATGTATATACAATGCTAAGGAGCAAAGATAGCTTAGTGCTTATTTCTAAAACCCGGAGCGCATTTTCAGTTTTCCTTATCAGGCCGACTCCACAAGATATCTGAATTGCTACCTAAATATTAGATATTCTTATAGCAGCATTTCCATATATCTTTGCTGGGCAATTCATGTCTTGACATTTTATTTTTGCAAGTGAAGTTGAAGTGTGTGTATCTCTCTCAGACAAACGAGAAATTAGTCCGTGTTTTGTGGTGCAGTCATCGAATTTTAATTTTTATAATTTTTGTTATTATTATTGTTATTATTTTGTTAGCTTTTATTATTTTTGTTTGTAGGTAAGTTATTATATTAAACTAATATATGTATATTACATTTTATTCAATGTTTTGTTAGTATGTAATGTGTATGTTATTTTAAAACTGGAAATAAGGGAAAAATTATTAGAAGATTTGTTTACGTTTGTTTTAGAATTTAGTTCCACAGGCAATCCTTTTCCCGATATAAATTTATAAGCATTTTTGTTTCAGTTTGGGACAATCTCCACTCACTCATTTTTTGTTTGAATTAAATAATTATACCAAATAAAATGCAAAACACGAATAAAAAATAAAATTAAAACAACTGAACAACGGCAAACAAAGAACAACGACCGGTATTAAAATACAACAACAAAAATCAAACAACTGATCAACGGAAAATAAAGAACGAAGACCACCACGCACCACGAGAGACAAAAAATAATGAGAAAAAATGACATTTACCCACAAAAAGCAAAAAAAAAAACTCAAACGTCAAATTCATCTTAGACATCTATATCAAGACGAAATCTTGGAGAGAGATATCTGATATCCCAACATAACGAGAAATAACGCGACTCCATTGAATATTGCATAGCAGGATACACATTCTGAGAGAAATTATAGCTCGTGGAGTCGGCCTGTATACGGTGGCGCTTCAGCTATCAAGTGTGTACTAAAGAGCAAAGATAACTTAGTTGTTATCAAAAAAAATAGTTGTTCCAGCTTAAAGCGGCCAAAATCTGCCATCATCTCTAGTGTTCATTACGTGTTCTAATTTCACAATTAAAATTTAAATAAAATGATGACATATACATATGCAAGTAACTCAATGACATGTAGAGTGGATTTGTTTTGTAAAATAAAACTAGTTTGATAACATTTTAAACCAAAATATATTAAAATTAAATAATTAATTAAAACAAGCATAGCACTGCTACGCAGATGCCAGATTCCCTGCTAGTAGTTGATAGCATGAATGAAAGAATACAACAATTAAATGGTGGAATCTTGTTATGAATTAACCCCAACCAAAGGGAAAAAGAGTGCAAGGTGCTTAAGTCACAAGTGAAAATTACGTCACAAGTGAAACAACAACAAAGTAAAAATGCTAAAGTATCGTAGTCTTGTATTCTTTCATTCATGAGATGATGGCACACAATGAAGAAGAAATAAAGGAACGGGTGTTGTGCACACGTATAGTGTATATGAGTGAGGCACCAAAATGTTTGCATACATTTAAACATAGCATCCTAGATGTCATTTTGTCTTGGCGCAAGCAGCAGGAAGTGGTGAGTTAGCTCGCACCGCTGCTGTCAAATGCTTTTAAAAAAACTCACACTAAAATAATAGTGCCTCATTCTTTTAGCAGAATATCTCTTCCTGTATTTCTTCTTCATTGATGGCATCCCTAACTAGATGCCATCAATAACTATGTTGGAACACGCGTGAAGTTGGCAACCGGCAGTTCATTTCTAATACGTCAAAGAAACAACGAAACAACGAAACAAATCTGATGGTATCCTAAAATTTTCAGTGAGCACGTTCATCAGCAAAATTTTTGACAGATCTGAAAATTCAGTTCTGTAGCTTTGAACGCCCAAAAAACTCTGAAAAGTCAAGTTTTCTTTCTTTCAAATTCTTGTGTTTACTTTCTGATTTTACTTGGATCAAACAAAAAAGAACTTTTGTGTTGTGGAATTTGAAAGTTTAGTTATTTGTGAGTTGACTAGAAAACGAGTTTTTTTATTCGGACAATACAGTGGAAGCATGTATTTTTTACGTACAATAATTTATTTAGAAGAAATAGTATGTTTGATGATAACGCAATGCTTGGTCTCAAAAACATTGTAGAACGAACTTCAAATTTCTACAAAAAGTTGTACCCCGGTATTCCGATGAAAATTCTTCATATCATTGTTTCTGAAAATACATTAATTTTTATTTCACAATTTATTTTTTAATGTGAATAAATAACTTCCTGCCAAAATCTTCTCAAAACATTGTATTCTCATTAAATTTTGTAAATACAGCTTGCGGTATTATGGATCTACATAAAAAATTAAAAAACAAAAAAAATTCTTCGTAAAAAAAAACCGTAAACATTTTCACATCTTTAATTTGTTTTAATTTAGACGTTTTAATACAGAAGAAACGAAACGCTGGTAGACATGATGCACCAAAGTAACTGGATTGGATAAAAAGCAATAACAGTTTCAACGTGCATCTTTTTCGTTAGTTAATTTTGCTGTCATCTGAATTTTCAGATAAAAATTTTCATCTGAAAATAAGGGGAAAAACGAAACAAACGTAACTAAATCCCGGTCGAAGTCAACTGAATTTTTATGACAGGTGGCAGAATTTCGACAGTCCTATTCGTCAAAAGTCGTCGTTGAACGCTCGTGAAGCCAAGTCAGAATAAAGCTTTTTAGGTAACAACGATATATCTCTTTCTCTTTCGCAGAGCCAGTGTCAAAATCAGCAGTACGCGGATGACAGCTGAATTTTATTTTATCATTGTTGACAAATTGATTGAAAACAAGAGTGGAAATTCTAATGTTGTGCGCGAAAATTGTGAATAGTGTATTACTAAACTTTTTAGTCAAGTAAATCTCAAATTTCACATGAAAAAAAGAAATTATTTACATAATACTTTTACAAGATTATGACTTTCACAGTTTGAAAAAAGCGCGATACATAATTTCAGTCTGTCATCCGTCATTTATTTTTTGACAACATGGTAAAATTCCCTATTGGCAAACATCTGACTACTAATATGTTTTTGTGTGTGTGCTCACTCTTTGATACATTCTTTATTTCTCATATCTGTTAGGTTGCTTTTTGGTCCATTTGTCAGAATAGAAAAAGACAGAGCTAAAATAGATGATCTCTTCCCCTCACAATATTTGTATAATAAATTCATTTGATGTGTTACATTAGGCGTGTTTTATTGGTAAGTGTTTAGTCACTTTAGCAAAATTTTGTATGGGATACGAAAAGTGGCGATAAATTGGTCAGTAATTAAAGTAAACATAAAAGTGAAGATAAAATCTTGGAATTCCTGGAAATTTTTGGCGCGAAATATAATGTCAATACATTTTTTGCTTAATGGTTGGTGGCACCTACGACAGCTTAAGACATGAACTCCATATACAATGATTATTAATGGTTGTGTTCATTGTGTTTTCCTTTAGGGCGGCGTTTTGCGGAAGAAGTAAGAAGCTTTCAACCTATGAAAGTTGCAAAAAAGGTTTGACGATTTTGAACTTTTCGCTTAAAAATAAATAAAAATTGGTTAAAGCAGATCTATAAATAAAATTATATAATTTGGAATTTAATTTGGTAATATTCAAGCTAAATAATGATTATTTATCCGGTTTTTATTTGTTTGTAGTGGAAGGTGGGGTGCAAGTTGACCAACTCGGCATATACAAATAGCCATACTTTGCAGACACATCCATAAAATTATTTGAAACTTCGGCTTGGCATATAGTCAAGAATACCAACTTTGAAATAAAATAAAAAAGTGGATACAAAAGTGAATATAGCCGTTTTATTGGTTCTTTCCAGTGCTGACTAACTATAAAAATTACCAACAAAACACGACTATTATTTAAAAGTTAGCAATACTGTTTATAATAAGAAATGGTTATAAATTTAGTTTGAATATATAAAAAGTTATGACATATTAAATTCATTTGTATGCGTTACATTATTTAAAAGTTAATAATAGATAATAATAATAAATGGTTATTTGAGTTTAAGTTTGAATAAAAAAAAACTTATTACATATTGTTAGGTTTTATCTAGGTTCGTTTTATTGAACAAAACTTATTTCCGTTTTAATACAACTTGCTTTACGTCTTTTCACTTTTAATTAAATTTAATATTTCAAAACACTCTTTATTTCCTTTTTACTTTCTTTATTTTAAATTCAAACTTTATCACTTTCAAATTACCGACTTGTACACGATTAATTTCAAATTCAAACTGACTTTTTGCCGCATGGTGCGCTCGTATTTATAGTGGCTGCACCATTCAGCACTCCGCTTTTGAATCTTCTGGAGCTTTCTAGTCTATGGTCTTTCGTTAAAAAAATGGCAATTCGTTAACTTCGTTCTGGCTGTCACTTTAAGTTGGAATCACAATGGTGAGTTTACGCATCGTAAAAAATTAGAACGGAGAACATCTTATAGAACACACTGCCCTCCTCCTAAGATTATTCGCCCCGAACAATTTCTTCACCATCTTCTCCACTGTAGCGTTATAGCCGGTCAATGTGAACGACTTTTGGCTTGCCTCTTAGACCTTGCTGAATTCGGTAAACCACATCATTGATCCTTGTAACAACACGGTAAGGTCCTTCCCAGTTTTGTTGAAGTTTTGGTGACAGTCCCTTTTGTCGATGAGTATAATACAGATACAGTAGATCTCCCTCATGGAAACGTTTCATTGTGGCGTTTGCATCATAGCGTGTTTTCCTTTAGGTAATCCACGTATTCCTCTTCATTTCGTTTTTCGCCCGTTGGACATCCGAATTTAATTTCGCTAGGCAACCGGATATTTGTACCGAATACAATTACTGATGTAGTGTGACCAGTTGTGCTGTGCACCGCAATCCGGTATGCCATTAAAATTAGAGGAATGTGTTGGTCCCAGTCTCGTTGGAAGTCACCTACTACTTTGGAAATGTGTTCTATGAGAGTCCTGTTGAAACGTTCAACCATTCCGTCAGACTGCGGAAGAAGTGGTGTTGTTCTCGTCTTCTTGATGCCAATTAGCGAACAGACTCTTGAAAGATTTTGGATTCGAAGTACCTTCCTTGGTCAGAATGGAGCTCCATAGGAGCACCGAACCTGCTGACCCAATTGTAAACAATCTGATCCACAACACTGTCTTCGCTTCTTGGTTTGGAATGGAAAACGCCTCAGGCCTCTTACTGATGTAATCCATGACAACAAGAATAAATCGGTTTCTCTGTTAGACTCAGGAAATGGGCCTGCAATATCGATGGAAATTCTTTCAAAAGGTGCTTCAACGTTGTACTGTTGCATCTGTCCGGGGTACAACAAGCTGCATCTCATAGTTTTGCCATCTTCGTTTGAGTAAACCTTCCTGCACATGAAGGGAATTTCAATGTGCCCAATAGGCTTTGAGGGTGGGGCTTCTATCAGAAATGTCTCCCCATTCTGGTTTCTCTTCATGTTCTTTCCATGCAAGAATGGGTTCGATGTCCAAATCTTCTTGCTGAGCATTTCTGATTTCGTCGTTACTCCAGCCGCCAATAGGTTCAACTCTTGTTAGCTGTGTGGCAATAGATTCCTTTTCTTCCTGGCGAGAGCACTACTTGCAGTCTTGGTTACATGGCCGACGAGATAGGTCATCTGCATTCGAGTGTAGTTTTTGTTTTTGATGTTAGATTTCATAGCCATATGTCTGAAGTCTCTCGATACACCTGGCTACTTAACCTTCTGAATTTTTAAAATTCAAAAGCCATCTTAGCGCTCCGAGATCCGTCCGTAAAAGGAACCTCTGTGCATAGATGTATTTATGAAAGTGTTTTGTGACCAAAACCAAAGCAAGAAGTTCTCTTCTGGTTACGCAGTAATTTCTCTCTGTATTTGAGAGCACTTTGCTGAATTATGTTACAACTTTTTCTTGACTTTCATGAACCTGGGAGAGAACGGCTTCTATTCCGACATTGCTTGTTCTGCATCGATTATAAACTGTTTTCCAGGAGTTGAAATTGAGTTTCTTATTTTAGAAATTTCAGATGGAAATATTAAAAGCTTGCTTGGTGTTGCTTATAATACTAACAGGAGCTGTTCGCCTGAACATCTCTTCTCAGTTATTCGGGATTTGTCAGCAAATTATGAAAATATTATTCTTTGTGGTGATTTTAATGCTGACCTCTTTCTCAATGATACAAGAGCCAATCAACTTACTAATGAAATTAGTACACGTATTTAACACTAAAAGATGATGGCGTTTTTAGACTGTTTTTAGCTGGAACAACTTTTCTTGGCTGTTTGTATGAAAATTTCAACCGACTGGCGTTCCATATCTAGTACGTCAATGGTTGGGCCTATTTGAAGAATTGTTATACTGATAAACAAACCAAAATCTTTTGTTTATCTATATGATCAGTGGTTGAAATGCGTAATAGGTAGTTAAAATTAGAACTAAGTCATCTTTGCTCTTTAGTACACATTTGACTGGAAAACTTAAAAACGCCACACGTAGCTGGAAAACTTAAAATGCGCTACGGGTTGTCGAAATTAGCACTACCTTATCTTTGTTCTTTAGTACAAACTTGACTACTACAGCGCCAAACGTACAGCCTCAAATCCCATATTGAGGATTGTTAAAAATTAAATGCGCCATTGGTAGTCAAAAATAAAACTATATTATCTTTGCTCTTTACTACAAACTTGACTACTACAGCGCCACAGGTATATGGAAAAGTTGAAATGCGCTAAAGGTTGTCAAAATTTGCGCTAAGTTATCTTTGCTCTTTAGTACAAACTTGACTACTGCAGCACCACACTTATAGCCTCCAATCCTCTATTTTCTTCGAAGCAACAAAAACTCCTAAAAAATATTTACCTGCCGTGAATTGTGAATATACATAAAAACCAAAATTTGAAGTGTAAAAGAAGCAAAAGAGAACGATCCAAACTTCTTTAATATATAATAGTCAATTTCTAAATTATCCCGTATTCAGGATGTGCAAATTTGTAAGATTTGATACATTATCTAAATATTAACTATTGAAAATCATTTATACATACATATATTCCTATTTAATATTATGTTGCTGCATATTGGTCGTACAAAATGACTACATACGTATGTAGGTACTCCAAAGAAAATGATTTTATGAGACATTTTTATTATAAATAAAAACAAATAACTTTCAACTTAATCCTTGAAAAGAAACTAGTAGTCTAAGTTCCAAAAAGTATTATAAATAAAAACAAATAACTTCTTATTTGAAAAAAAAAAACGTAGTCGAAGTTCCAAATAAGAAAGATTTTATATTTTTTTGTTTTCAAAGTGACATACTGACATCTACTAGATCTATTGATTTTAATTGTATTTTCTACTATGTATATTGTATACCACTCGACGTTTCCTGGTGGGACATAATGGATATGACATATACATATTCCATTAAATAATCACACCCTCGATCAGTGTAAAATAGTGAGGGGCAAAATCCATAGAACGCGATGCGTGCGTTGCGTTGAGTGTTCGCCTTCACCGGAGTGCCACACAAAATACACAGACTTATAAGAAACAACTTATAGATAAAACGCTGCCTATATGACTCGTTTGTCATAACAACCTGTGTATTCAACATTGAGTTTATAACATAAAATAAATTATTTACATACACAGATCTGGGCGTTAATTATGTTTTTGATTTGCTCCAAAACAGCTCATTGATTGCAATCCAAATCAGCTTTTACGCAAAATATAGCCCAAAACAAAAACAATAGGTATATACATATGTAGGTAGAACAATATAATTTTCACAGATCTTTCGAAAATATCAGTAGGTACCCAACAAAAATATTTTTATCATCTTATTTTTTTTTTTTGCAATAGATAACGTTATTTAGATTAGATAACTTTATTTTTTCATAAACATAATACATAATTTTCTTATAAAGTATTTTGAAGCATGACATAAAAGCCGTCTGCCGTTTATCTCAATTATTTACGTTAAGGGAATAAAAAAAAAGTATCGAAATAAATAAACAAAATTCAGTGATTGTACTATAAAAAAAGAATACAAAAAGCATTTATATATTATTCAACATTGTGAACAAAAAGAAAGAAAGAAGAAAACAAAAAAAAATGTTTTCTTGCGACAGGTGGGAATATTTAAAAGACACTTGATAATATTCGGTATCAATTAGTGTGGGACTTTTACCGCACTGAAACCACCTGAAATCATGACCAATCTATGAACCAGTTGCAGCACTGGTTCTAATCTGTTCTGTTGCGTGTCCAAATCGTCGCGATTTTAAATTCATTTTTCTGGCACGAGTACGATAACTTTGGCGCCAAGAATTGATAACTGTTTTTTGTAGAACAGATCAATACAAGCATTTTTTACTATGGGTGGGGGGTCTTTCTCCCTTCGTTTGGGCGGGAAGGGCAATTTTATAAAAACAGTTCTAAAAATTTAAAACAAATATTAAAAAACAACGGTAATACTTACAACTAAGTTTTATATCTTTTTTTAAAGCCAATACTTTTTTCTCTTAGATGTTTTTTAAATCAAGTGAAACCTATGCATAGTCTTTTTTAAAACTGTAAAATAAAATACTACTTTTTTTTATAAAATTCGTTGCTCATATTAATTTTAAATCATAAACTGAAAACAAAATGATTTTATGTTTTCTGGTTTTTGAGAAAATGGAAAATTACTAAAACAACTTTTATATTGGATACTTGTTTTATTAACAGTGAGGTATGTAAGGGGAGGCATGCTGCCCCCTGCAACCCCCCTGCTTGGACACACTATAGGATTTGGGGTGGGTGCGAGGTTGGATGTATGCAAAGTTTCTGTTGCATTGAAAGATGCCCAAGCATCGTTACAAAAACGAACCTACGTACAACATTCACCAAAAATAAAAGAAAACTCTTATAAGAAAAGAAGTTTTAGTAATTTTCCATTTTCTTAAAAATTTGAGAACATAAAATCATTTTGTTGTTATATTGTACTATTCGTACTAGAATGTCAGTTTTTATTACTAACCATTCTGCTAATTTTCATTGAATGTGTTTGAACAACAACTTAAAGGCGCTACCACCAATTTTTAAACGAATTTTATTTACTCGTTTACGAATATTATTATTCGTTTCTTTCTATCTTTGGCTGGAGATATAGCTATTTCAAGGATTGCCAATTCCTTTCATCAGTCTCCTTTTAGTGGTATTGAGCTTTAATCCAATTTTATTATGAAAAACTTTTTCACATGCACACCGTGAGATTCGAACCCACGCCTTCAGATTTACTCAGTCTTCGAAGTCGTATGCACTACGCATTCCACTAAGCAGACTATTTAAGTTATTAGTGTTGTTATATTGTACTATTCGTACTAGAATGTCAGTTTTTATTACTAACCATTCTGCTAATTTTCATTGAATGTGTTTGAACAACAACAACAACTTGTTCAAACACATTCAATGAAAATTAGCAGAATGGTCAGTAATAAAAACTGACATTCTAGTACAAATAGTACAATATAACAACAATAATAACTTAAATAGTCTGCTATGTTACCTATCTTCCAACCTCTTCCCCTTTGATATATGCTACGAATTGTAGTCTATCAAATTAAGGTTAGGAGAAAATGGAGGCGGAACAAAAACAACATACTTAGAGGCGCTTAGAAAAATGTTGAAGCTTCAAATGCGTTTGAAAAAACAAACAAACATAACATCTCGACCTGTGTCGTCAGTGGTCATAAGCGGTGGAATGCGTAGTGCATACGACTTCGAAGACTGAGTAAATCTGAAGGCGTGGGTTCGAATCTCACGGTGTGCATGTGAAAAAGTTTTTCATAATAAAATTGGATTAAAGCTCAATACCACTAAAAGGAGACTGATGAAAGGAATTGGCAATCCTTGAAATAGCTATATCTCCAGCCAAAGATAGAAAGAAACGAATAATAATATTCGTAAACGAGTAAATAAAATTCGTTTAAAAATTGGTGGTAGCGCCTTTAAGTTGTTGTTGTTGTTCAAACACATTCAATAAAATCATTTTGTTTTCAGTTTATGATTTAAAATTAATATGAGCAACGAATTTTATAAAAAAAAAGTAGTGTTTTATTTTACAGTTTTGAAAAATCACACTTCAAAGTTTTTTTTACCTTTTTTTCGCAATTTTTGAGTTTAAAGTCCGTTTTTTCAAAGACTATGCATAGGTTTCACTTGATTTAAAAAACATCTAATAGAAAAAAGTATTGGCTTTAAAAAAAGATATAAAACTTAGTTGTTAATATTACCGTTATTTTTTAATATTTGTTTTAAATTTTTAGCACTGTTTTTATGAAATTGCCCCTCCCGCCCAAACGGAAGGAGATAGACCCCCCCACCCATAGTAAAAAATGCTTGTATTGAAATGTTCTACAAAAAACCGTTATCAATGCTTGGCGCCAAAGTTAACGTACTCTCCCCCTTTTTCTAATCTAATTACTGCGTTTTAATGCTAATTTTTGATTAATATCACTTTTTCTAGTGATATTTCATAAATTTAAATTAAATTCATAATAAATAATTTGCTTAAATCCAGTGTTAATTGTTTGATTAAATCAACCATATTTGTTTTCATTTAATTTGAATTGTTGTTTGATACATTTGCGTTTGTGATAAAGTGCTTTTAAGTGGTTCTATGTATGTGTTCACCTTAAGCTAAAGTTAAATTTCCCCTTAATTTGAGCTTGTCTCATTTTATTTTTAGTATTTTTTATTTTAATTTAACAAAAATCCATAAGGGGCTTGGTAGCTCAATTAGATGTTTTGGAGCCTGTGGCAATCTTTATCATGCCAAATGTGTTGGTTCCACAAATGCATTTATTGAAAAAATAATAGCTTCGAAAATTGCCTGCAAAATATCCATTTCGCAGCTAGCTATTAAGATGAATTCTTTCAATACTGCAGTCTCAAACGTATCCACTTTGTGTCCTTTAAATGATAAGGTTAATATCAACATCAACTGATGATCTGATCCCAGGACCTCCTCAGTTGACAAGGATTTGTTTGCAGAATCTTCTTCATTTGCTAGTTTTGATCATGCCCTAGTTGTTAAAAATGGTAAGAAAAGGGGACAAGAAAAATCAGTGATTAAAAATACTAGTCCTGCCCCAAAGCGAACCAATCTCAGGAGTTGTTCCAACAGTAATAATTCTTCGGTTTCACCTGGTTCATCTCAGACCGTCAGTCCTACTTTAATGCCTATTTCAGATATATAGATGGTGATATGGATTGTGAAACCATATCGGATCATCTTATATCAACAGATTCTTGTCCTAGACCTATCGAAGCTGTCATGAAACCTTAGTCTATTTTTGTATCGCGTTTGAATCCAAATATTGTTGTTGATGATATTGTTTCCCATTTAGTATCTAACAAATGCATTCCTGACAAAGCGTCTATTAAATGCACGAAGATAAGCAAAGTAAATAGTTTCGTTTTTTTTTTTTTTTTAATAGTTGCCAATCCCACATTTTTCGATTCAATCATTAAATTTAATAACTTGCCATCTGAAGCTCTTGTAAAAGAATTTACAACGGTCAAGAAAAACAGACCTCGGTGCGTTATATCGAAAAATTCGGCAGCAAAAAACCAAGGATTGCCCTCTTTTATAAGAATGTTAGAGGGCTTCGCAGCAAAACTGCCAATTTATATACTAACTCTCAAGCTTTTTCACATGACATCTTTGTTTTAACAGAAACCTGGCTAAATTCTTGCTATTTGGATACAGAACTTTTCAATCAAAAGTTCTTAGTTTACAGATAAGATCGTCATGTTGATAAATCTAAAGCAATATTATACTTCTCGGAGATTTAAATCTGCCCCATATAGAGTGGGTCCCTTCGGAAGATGGTTCTTATGAAGATGCTATATCAACATCTTCACAAACAGAGCTTCTTTCTTTAGATGGTATTTATTCTACTGACTTACAGCAAGTAAGCTGTATTAAATTTTTTTTAAAATCGAGTACTCGATTTAGTATTTTCTTCTGACGCTATTAGTATTGTTGTTCTCGAATCTAGTTCTGGCATTACTAATATAGACAACTACCATCCACCTTTGGATATATTTTTTGACCTGAGCAGCCATCTTCTTGGTAATTGTTATCCACAAGACTGTTCATATGTGTTTGATTTTCGTAAGACAAATTTTCAGCTGCTTTCTGAAGTTATCAAATATTGAAAATATATTAAATTCTACATATATTGACGATGTGGTAACTGGGTTTTATTATATACTCAGTAGCTGTATAAATAATTCTGTACCTACGAAAAGATCTAAAAATACCAATTTTTATCACCCTTGGTATACACAAGAGCTTAAATCTCTTCGAAACAAGAGAAATAAAGTATGAAAAGTTTACTGTTTTAAAAATTTAAAAATCTTTCAAAAGCTATATACTCCAACTATGTTAACGAAATGGGAATCTCTTTAAAGCAGGATCCTAAAAGCTTTAGGCATATCGTTAACTTGAAGAAAAATTCGGATGGCTCCCAGCAAGTTTTCTACATGAAAACTCTTCGGTACAAAATCGCAGTGATATTTGCTATGCGTTTGCAAATAATTTTTCAAACTCCTTTGTTGGTACTTATGTAAGTGTTGATAAAGATTTTTTTGAAGACATGAACACCTACCCGCAAGTAAATACTATTCCTGTAGAACAAGGTAGGGTCTTACACTCTTCGTCATTATTAAATGACGATTGCTCCTATGGCCCTGAGGGTATACCCCCAATTGTTCTGAAAAAGTGTAGTCGTGTATTAGTGCAGCCATTGCAATTATTATTTCAGCTTTTGTTAAAGTCTGGGAAATTTCCGTCATTCTTGAAGAAATCATTACTCACTCCTGTTTTAAAAAAAGGCGACAAATTTGACATCAAGAACTATAGACCTATTTCTAAATTGCACTGTATCCATAAGCTTTTTGAACAGGTTGTATTTGAAAGCCTTTTATTCTTTGGTAAGAACATTATAAAACAGCAACACGGTTTCGTGCAGAGAAGGTCTACTGTTACAAACCTTCTTACCTTTTTACATAATTCTTCAAATGGAATAGAATGTGGTTCTGAACTCAATTGCTTATACAAAGATTTTTCTAAAGCATTTGACCAACTCAGCCATAATATTATTGTTTTTTAACTGCAAGCATACGGTTTCCCTATTCTTTTTTATATCGTGGACAAATTTTACCAAGAAAATAGAACTTACCAGGTTAAATTTAGAAATTCCCTTTCTAATACTTTCGTTGCGCATTCAGGCGTACCCCAGGGAAGCCATTTGGGTCCATTCTTATTTATTCTTGCTATAAATGACGTTTCTTCTTGTATACGCTTTAGTGAGATTCTTATATTTGCAGATGATATGAAAATTTATAAATCAATCAAATCTCCCAATGATCACACTCTATTGCAGGCTGATCTTGATAGTTTCAGTATTTGGTGTAATAAAATTCGGTTAACTCTTAATCCTATAAAATGCCAAACTATTACCTTCTCGAAGAAAAAAGTTCCTAGTGACTTTGAATATTGTATAACACAAAATAAAATTAGTCGTGTTTTTAGTTTTAAGTACTTAGGAGTTAATTTCAGTGCTTATCTGGAATTTTTTGAACATGGTAACTTTATTGTAAAAAAGGCGAACACTTGGATTTATAAAACGGTGGGCAAAGGAATTTAACGATCCATACGTTACTCTCCCTTTGTATAACTGTTATGTTAGGCCGCATCTTTAGTATGCCTCACAAGTATGGACCCCTTTCTATGAAATCCATAAGAAACGTATTGAATCAGTCCAGCATAATTTTATTCGCTGTGATCTTAAAGGGCTGATCCTTATAACCTGCCACCATACGAGCATTGGATAAAGCTTTTGCAGATACAATCTTTATATCATCGTAAAGTAAACAATGACTTAATTTTTCTCCATCAACTTATCTCTGGACAAATTGATTCGTCGGACCTGTTAGCCTCAATTGGTTTAAACTACTGCGGACGGTCGTACCACCTTCATAGTTTTGAGCATTTTAATATTGAACATCACAGAACCAATTATGGCATGCATGAGCCTCTCACGCGGATGAGTTAGTTACTTAACTTGAACAATGGTGTGTTGGATTTTAATTTAAATAAAATTAATTTAAAAACTATCTTCAGAGCCAGTGCTCCACGATCCTAAATGTTTCTGTGTCATTTTGTTTAATTTTGACTTATGTGTATGTGTTTTTGTTTTTGTTGCATTGTGCTTACTAACATTTACATTGGGCTTAGTCTCTGAACATTGACGACGGTCGAGACGGTCTTCATTTCGGAGTTGGTGTGACTAAGCAGTCGCTGATTGTGTGATACAGCGTGTTTTCTAACCACTTCTGTAACCATTTCTATTTGGAGGTCGCGATTTCTTATATACCATGGGGCGTTTACTATTCCACGAAGGACTTTGTTTTGGAATGTTTGGATGGTGTCAGCATTTGTTTTCTTTGTACAACCCCTGAGTTAAATGCCATACGTCCAAACAGGTTTTATTAACTGCTTACATAATATTAATTTGTTCTCAATGGATAGGGTAGAGGTTTTTCTCAGCACATCAAGAAAAAAAGAGAAGAACTGAACTTGAAATATAGAAAAATGTACTGGTTTCTATATTTCAAGTTCAGTTCTTCTCTTTTTTTCTTGATGTGCTCTTTCCACTTTAGCTTTGCATCCAAAGTCATTCCAAGATACTTGGTCGTATTGGAGTAAGGTACTACTTTACTGTTAGTAAAAAGTGGAACATTATTAATATTATTATTAAACTAAACTAAACTAAGTTTATAAGTGCGTTGATTTTGTTTCATTTAATCTGATACGCCGTTGTTGCGTTCAGTCTCTTACTTTGTCGACTGCATATTGCAGTTTTCCTCTTGCCTTCACAACGCATTTATCAGACAGTAATATCGCAGTATCATTTGCAAAAGTGGCCATGATCGCATTGTTGTCCACTGGAATACCATTTGTATATAACAAATACATGGTTGTTCCTAAGACACTTCCTTGTGGTACACCGGCTTCGATTTTCTTAAGTTCCGAATACTCTTGTTCGTACCGTACTCTAAAGAGTCGGTCGGTTAAATATGATAAGAGTGTTTCAGAGTACTGCCTGGGAAGATTCCAGTGTAGTTTGTACTCAAGTCCCAAATGCCAAACCATGTCAAAGGCTTGAGCAACATCAAGAAAAAGAGCGGAACATACTTGTTTTTCTTCGAGTGCTTTTACAACAACATTCGTAATTCGATGTACTTGGTCTATCGTGGAATGTTTATTTCTAAATCCAAACTGATGATTTGGTATTAGTCTTCGCTCTTCTCTTATTTTGCTAATCCTATTTAAGAGCAGTTTTTCGAAAACTTTTGCCATAATTGGTATAAGAGATATTGGCCTGTAAGATATTACTTCTGTTGGAGGCTTACCTTACTTTGGTATAACCATTGTATATAAATTTCTATAGTACAATCATGGAGTAGCGCCATCTAAAGAAAGTTGTGAGCCGCACATTTGGAGGTTCTTACATTTACTAAGTGTCTATTCTGTTACCCTAACAAAAGTCGTCAACAAAACAAATTAACAATATTTAATGTATTTTATAGGCTCTAAAATCCATATTTCCTTGACAAGAGTTGTAAACAATACAAAAATCATGTATGTTTACGACTGTTATTAGGGTAAAAGAATAGACACCTAGTAAATGCACGAACCTAAAAATGTGTTATTCACAAGTTTCTTAAGATGGCCAGGCGGTAATTATTCAGCATGAAAATACTATAGAAATGTATATACAATGGTATAACAATGACTTCATCAATTTTCAAATGATGTAGAGCATAACGGAGTTTAAGTCATGCATTTATTATATATTAGAGTTTTGTGAAGGCTATTGTTGGAATTTCTTTTTAAACCTGAGCAGTAATTAGATGATACCCGGGTGAATTTTTAGTTTGATAACTTGTGTTGGCACCTATTTTTTTTTCTTCTTTGAGCCTAACATAAGAAATTTCTAAGTTATCATTTTTATCAATAAATTGCAAGTTATTTGCCGCTGCACTTTCTGGTAATGGCTTAAAGACATTCGAGAGATGATCTGCGAAGAGGTCAGCTTTCTGTTTCGGATTTGCAGTCCATTTTCCATCTTGTGCTTTGATGGACGGATGTTGATGTTGCGGTCTATTCAAACGTTTTGCTGCTTTCCACAATCAGTAATCTGTAGATGCATCCGTCGTCAAACTCGCAAGATATCTACTAAGTGAATCATTTTTGAATTCACGGTGTATTCATATGATTAACAAAAAAAATCTAATTGATACATATTAAATTAAATTTCACTAATAATAATGTTTTTCTTATTTATTCTTACAGGAACTTTATCATTGACTCATCCGAATATTAGTTCGGTAGCAAAAAGCCATATTCAGCCTTATAATCTTAACTCCTGATCGTGGTTCAAGTTTTTTTTTTAAAAGGGAAATGATTGGCCTGAATAGGCGAGGGACTACTGGTCCGCCAATTAACTCATCTTCTTCCTTAGAGGATACCCCTGGTAGTTGGAAATCAGGTGCTCCAAGCGATAACATGATTGGAGGTTCTGGGGGAAATCCTGATGGACAAGGTGGTGTACCGTCTGGAGGATTTTCCCAAAGTGGCCCATATGGCAGTGGTGGATCAATATTTCCCCAAACCGGACAATCATCTCCAGCTGGAAATCAGTCAATGAGCGGATATCAAGGTGGACCCCAACCAGGTTCAAATACACCACAGTATAATGCCTCACCCGCACCTTCAGGTTCATCTACCCCTGGTCCTGGACCACCACAAAATATTGCTTCGGTAAACTTTTCACAACCTCCAAATGCAGGAGGTGGTGCCTTCAATGGGCCAACTGGTGGAGGAGGAGCTTTTGGATCCCCCTCTTCTGGAGGTGGACCTCAATTTGGACGACCAGGAAGCTCTGGTCCATCATTTAGCGGCGTACCTAATGCCCCAGGCGGACATTTTGGATCACCCGGAGTTTCGGTAGGCTTTGGAGGACAATTTAGTGCAATGCCAGTAGGTTCGACTTTTGGCCATGGTCCCGGAGGACATCCGATGATTGGTGCCGCACAACAATTAGAGAGAATGGATGCAGGTCTCCGGAGACACAACTCATATTTCAGTCATACAGAGCATAGAGTATTTGAATTAAATAAACGTCTGCAGCAAAGAACAGAAGAGAGTGATAACTGTTGGTGGGATTCTTTTACCACCGAATTTTTTGAAGATGATGCTAAACTTACAATTCTTTTTTGTCTCGAAGATGGTCCAAAACGATATACCATCGGTAGGACGCTTATTCCAAGATTTTTCCGCAGCATCTTCGAAGGAGGTGTCTCTGATCTCTATTTTCAACTTAAGCATGCAAAAGAATCATTTCATAATACATCTATAACCCTTGATTGTGATCAGTGTACAGTTACTACACAACATGGAAAACCTTTTTATACTAAAGTTTGTGCAGATGCCAGGCTTATCCTAGAGTTTATCTATGATGATTATATGCGTATAAAATCTTGGCACATGACTATTAAAGGTCATCGCGAACTTATACCACGTACTGTTATAGGTACATCTTTGCCACCGGATCCAATGATTTTGGATCAAATGACAAAAAATATTACAAGAATGGGTATAACTAACTCAACACTAAACTATCTTAGGTTGTGTGTTATTCTCGAACCAATGCAAGAGCTCATGTCCCGACACAAGGCATATGCTCTGAGTCCCCGAGATTGTCTAAAAACGACTTTATTTCAAAAATGGCAAAGAATGGTTGCGCCGCCCGGGAAAAAAGACCCACAGCGACCAGCAAATAAGCGACGAAAACGTAAAGGATCAAATTCTGGTGGAACAACTGGAAGCAATACACCCCCTGTCACAAGCCAAAAACGTTCTCCCTCCGGCCCAAACTTTTCCTTAGCTTCCCAAGATGTAATGGTCGTTGGAGAACCTACTCTCATGGGCGGAGAGTTCGGAGAAGAAGATGAACGTTTAATTACACGTTTAGAAAACACACAATATGATGCAACTGTTGCTTTAGATCACGAGAACCATCCTGCATTTGTACACACTGACTCCCCTATGGCTGGAAATAATCCATGGAATATTGAGCGATCGACTGGTGTTCCTCCGAGTCCAAGTGGTGTTCCTGGTCCACAAAGCAATCCTAATATTGATGTAGATAAGAAAAGCCCAGCAGTATCACAGTGACGAATAGAAAATACAAAATTTTGAATTGAAATTTGGAAGCAAAAGTCTTTGGCATTATGTAAGATTATATTATTTATAATTGTTACTCAATCTACAAACTACAACTTACACAAGTAAAATAATATAATTCAATTGAATACAATCATGTGCATTAAATACGTTGAAAGTAATCATTTATTTTCATTATGGCATAATGACAAAATATTGCGTAATGTGTTTTCAATGTCTCACAATATTGCAAAAATAATCAGTGTTAATAGTTACTTAAGATTTACATTTATAATAAAACTTTTATTGTATGTGTTTAATTGTTAATTGTATTTATAAAATATCTCTGGTACTTCACAAAAAAGTAATGGTTAACAAAATTATCTTAATAATTTTTTAATTATTCATTTTTTAGGTAGTCTTTTTTGCATCCAAATTAAAGTTCAAAGTTCAAAATTTTAAATTCATTTCTTCTGTTCTTCTGATTAGTAGCTATTTTTTTTGTCGCGAACAAAATATTTGAATAATATACTGTACTCACAAGGTTTTGCTTGTATTAACATTAGCATGTTCACTGGAAAACTGCCTTGCTATTTATTTATATTAGTTATCGGTTATCAAATTTTGTTTAATACATTACACAATATTTATTTGTTTTCCTTTTATATATGGGTAAATATTTCGAAATATTAATATTCTTTACGCTTTTAATTAAGAAATATTCATAATTTTTAAAACATTGTTAGTCATGAAGCTTTAATAAAAGCTGTTTTACTTCTGACATCTCAAAAAAATTATTTTGTTATAAAATATAACCGTAATTTCAACTTGAACACCAAAAATATCATTAGCATGAATGTTCCAATCCCTACCCTTGTTATGTCCCAGAAAATTTTAGCGAAATAAAAAAATTTCGAATAATCTTAGTAACACAGTCCTGTAAGGTAAATATGAATACCTAATTTTTGCAGTTATTTTATTTTTAATACTGGGCCCGTATTACGTATTACGAAAATCGTTGAATAACCCTAATTTTTTTCAAATGCGATACGTAGTCGCATCGTTTAAGTTTCAACGATACTCGTTTCTTCTACGAGTGCTATTTGGGTCGTCTAGCCTTCGTTCTCGCTGTTGTCAATTTTTTTTGTGTTGTGTTTATGTCTGCCGGTTATGTACCATTTGGAAAAAAACGTGAATCCGAACAAACAAAAACAATAAAAGAACATTTCATTAACAATATTAAAAACACAACCATAATAAACGCACTTGCACTTATAAATAAACAAATTCCGAAATTGCAAAAAAAAACTAGTTGGTTTTTACATTCACATTCTCCGTGCTCTTCTCGTTGAAATATTTGTTAATAATTCTCCGTCTTCGCCCCTTGGAACAATGTTCACTTTCCGAAAAGGCGAAAAGTAGAAATTAATAAACATTTTAATATTTTTAAAGATAATATACCGCACTTCTTTAATTTCATACTCAAGTCTTTATTTATTTCCATTTAAAAAAAAAAAGTATTTCTCCTTTTTATCTGGCAACATTTTCGTGGATCCATTTTCGTTTTATGCAATCGCTTTTGTTGCAACTATCGTATTCCTGACTATCGTTATTTGTGCCCTTCGTTTCGTAATACGTAAACCGGCCCTGATGAAATTGGACTTTCCAAAAGAAAATGACTGTCTCATTGAGTGCCGAAAGGTAAGCATCCTACTATACATTCGTCCCTCATCGTATATTGTCATAACGTTTATTAATTTATGGTGTTTGGTAGACGAAGTATAAGTCAAAAATTAAAATTTTTCGACCCGCTCCCAAAACTATCAGATGACTGGACTATAAGGGCTCTTGACGTTATATGACATACAATTTCTGTGGGATCCAGCGGGTACACGGTTCAAAGAATATAAGTGGTAAGGGTGTCCATTATTATAGTGAATTCAATATAGTTTTATGAGAATCCAAGTTTTTTGTTATGCCAATCATAGTTTTCAAGTAACAAGCGAATAAATAACACAGAAACTGTTTTGCATATGCGAAAATTTTAGTGCTTTTTGAGCGCGCTCCAGCGTCTACATGGGTCAGCGATAATAAAAACTTGATATGTGTTTTTTGTTGAAAATTTAATGTTCTTTAACTTTTTACATCACACGGATATGGCTTCTCAACAAAAATCGCAAAAAAACGGACCTTTCGTAAGTTTTTTCATAAAATATCATAAAACTTTGCACTTTTTGCGACAAATTTTTATTATCGCTGAACCATGTGGCCGCTGGCGCTGGAGCGCGCTGAAAAAGCTCTCAAATTTCCGCATATGCGAAAAAAACTGTTTTTATGTTTTTTATTCGCTTGGTACTCGAAAACTATGATTGTCATAACAAAAAACTTGGATTCTTATAAAACTATATTGAGTTCTCTATAAAATGGACACTTTTACCACTTATATTCGTTGAACCGTGTACCCACTGGACCCCATTGAAATTTTATGTCATACAAGAGCCCTTATAGTCCAGTCATTTTATAGTTTTACCTGGAAAGTTTGGAGGAGTTTTAAATTAAAAATATTTTTATAGATTTTGAGGTGCTCTTTCCGAATTTTCACTTTTCTACCTCGTTTTTTTGCCCCTAGAGCCACCGTCTTGAAAAAATTGCGTCCAAAAACTGTTTTTGGTCATAACTCCTCTCCTATTTATTTGAGTTGAAATTATTCAAGGTACAAGTTAAAGACTGGAAATTTATGTCTCACTATTTGTTTGTATGATGTAGTGTACGAACGCCGCGAAGTCTCCTCCTACACTTACACTTGCAAAAAAACTCCTGGATTTTTTTTTGTGCTAGCGCAGCGTGAGTTTATCTCTTCGATAGTAATTTGAAAGTTGGAACCCGGTATAGCTGTGGATGATTTAAAAATTAAGTAATTTAAAAACAAACTTCAAACAAATTGTGTTAGAGTTGAAATTATTCAAGGTACAAGTTAAAGACTGGAAATTTATGTCTCACTATTTGTTTGTATGATGTAGTGTACGAACGCCGCGAAGTCTCCTCCTACACTTACACTTGCAAAAAAACTCCTGGATTTTTTTTTTGTGCTAGCGCAGCGTGAGTTTATCTCTTCGATAGTAATTTGAAAGTTGGAACCCGGTATAGCTGTGGATGATTTAAAAATTAAGTAATTTAAAAACAAACTTCAAAACTGTAAATTATATGGTGGGCAGTAGAAGCAGTATACATAGGTCAATATTCCGTCAAAATTAGATAAGTACACCATTATCTTTATAATTGATCTGGCATTTTTGGGAAAAAACGGTCTTTTTAACACACAAATCACTATAAAAAAGTGGGTCAAAGAAACATTTATCCATAAGACATAAAATTTAAGTTTTTTCTCCCTCCTGAAAAATTTTATTTTTTGACTTAGTATACTACTTATACGTCTACCGAACACCATACAATTTAATATATGTTATGATAATATACAATGAGGGACGAATGTATAGTAGGATGCTTAACTTTAAGCACTCAATGGGACAGTCATGTTCTTTTGGAAGGCCCAATTTCATCAGATGGCTCTTGATAAAGTTATTGAACGTTAAATACCGTCGAATTCATCCTTTTTACCCGACTCAACTATAGATAAGGAAAATGTATTGAACAAAGTCTTTCCCTGGCCAACTTTGCAGAGAGCAGAGTATTTTAGACCTGTTGTGTGACTGGTGCATTTCCCTGTTCTGCTCCCTTTGACACAGCATGATAGGAACTTTATTACACTGTGATAGTGACACCTCTTGGCGTCTTCTCGTTTTATCTTAAATAAAACTTATTTCTGTTTAATACAACTCACTTTACGTCATTTCACTTTTAATTCCAATTAATATTTCAAAACTCTCTTAATTTCCTTTTACTTTCTTTATTTTAAATTCAAACTATCACTTTCAATTTACCGACTTGTACACAACTGATTTCAAATTCAAACTGAAATTCGGTTCGCATCCGCTTCCTCGCCTTGCTGGTTGATGGATCGGCCTTGCATCACCAGTATCGATTCGATGCTGTACAAGCTGTGTTCGTCCACATTGCCCGTCTTATGAAACGAAAACATCAGCAAACTCTTGTAGAAGGTTTCCAGCAACTCTTAGCTGTTGTTGATCGAGATATAGCGCAGCGTGAGTTTATCTCTTCGATAGTAATTTGAAAGTTGGAACCCGGTATAGCTGTGGATGAATTAAAAATTTAGTAATTTAAAAACAAACGGCAAACAAATTGTGTTAGAAATAGAAACATCAAAACTGTAAATTATATGGTGGGCAGTAGAAGCAGTATACATAGGTCAATATTCCGTCAAAATTAGATAAGTACACCATTATCTTTATAATTGATCTGGCATTTTTGGGAAAAAACGGTCTTTTTAACACACAAATCACTATAAAAAGTGGGTCAAAGAAACATTTATCCATAAGACATAAAATTTAAGTTTTTTCTCCCTCCTGAAAAATTTTATTTTTTGACTTAGTATACTACTTATAGACTTATATACGTCTACCGAACACCATACAATTTAATATATGTTATGATAATATACAATGAGGGACGAATGTATAGTAGGATGCTTAACTTTAAGCACTCAATGGGACAGTCATGTTCTTTTGGAAGGCCCAATTTCATCAGATGGCTCTTGATAAAGTTATTGAACGTTAAATACCGTCGAATTCATCCTTTTTACCCGACTCAACTATAGATAAGGAAAATGTATTGAACAAAGTCTTTCCCTGGCCAACTTTGCAGAGAGCAGAGTATTTTAGACCTGTTGTGTGACTGGTGCATTTCCCTGTTCTGCTCCCTTTGACACAGCATGATAGGAACTTTATTACACTGTGATAGTGACACCTCTTGGCGTCTTCTCGTTTTATCTTAAATAAAACTTATTTCTGTTTAATACAACTCACTTTACGTCATTTCACTTTTAATTCCAATTAATATTTCAAAACTCTCTTAATTTCCTTTTACTTTCTTTATTTTAAATTCAAACTATCACTTTCAATTTACCGACTTGTACACAACTGATTTCAAATTCAAACTGAAATTCGGTTCGCATCCGCTTCCTCGCCTTGCTGGTTGATGGATCGGCCTTGCATCACCAGTATCGATTCGATGCTGTACAAGCTGTGTTCGTCCACATTGCCCGTCCTATGAAACGAAAACATCAGCAAACTCTTGTAGAAGGTTTCCAGCAACTCTTAGCTGTTGTTGATCGAGATTACAGCGGTTAAACAGTTTTCTCTCAAAAGCAATGACTTTATCTGGAACTGATCTGATTTTTCGGAATTTTCTTCGGTTATCTTTGTAATTGCTGCTACCGGGTCACATTTACCGACAACTTCTCCTTTTCTGAGCTTGACCTCATATGGTTTGATATTTAGTATTCGTATGGGTACCATGTTATTTTGAGGTGCCACCAGGGTCTTTCCCACGATGTAATTTTGGGATAAATGCTAAGAGTCTGGTTCAAACATGAGGTATCAATGGCTCCCAGAAACATCTTTGATTTGATTGAGGTTTAGTCTCCACGTTGTGGGTACAGGTATTTAATTGAATTAAACAAATAAAACTTAAGTTTAAAAATATTTTTGTTTTATTATATAAAACTATTAATAATTTTCACAACATTTAACATATAACATTTAATTTAAATTTATATTTATTTTTGCGACGCGTTTCGGATTGACATCCATCATCGGGCTTTACTTTTGTTGACTGTGTTGTTCATATTATTCTGCCAATTGTTGTTTTTTTTTTTTTTTTAAATTTATTAATTGTTGTTATAGTGGATTTACGTATTTGTCTCTTGCAATATTTGTTTTCATAGTTTATTGCAGTGTCATATATTGCGTCGATTTTAATTGTGAGCTTATCGTTTAATAATATGTCTTGTTCTTTTCTATTTGCTTTATATATTTCAAATTCTTCCAATGCGTCAAGTGCTGTCCCTTTTTTACAAAAGTGCATTGGTGTTAAATTAGTTTCAAAGTTAGTATAGTTGTAGTTATTATCAATTAAATGCTGAGCAAATGTAGATTTAGTGTTTTGATTTGGTTTATGTTCTAGAAATCTATCGTTAAATGTTCTTCCTGTTTGTCCGATAAAGTAATTTTCACAATTATCGCAATTAATATTATATACACCTGAACTTTTTTAATGTCTTAATTTGTTTTATGTCGTAATAATTTTTGAAAATTATTTTTAGTTCTAAATGATATATTTATGTTAAATTTGTTGAATTCATACCTGAGTGTTTGTGAAATTATATTGGTATAGTCGATGGCTATGTATTTTTTGTCATTAATGTTACTGTTGTTCGTTTTAATTTTGTTTTTATTTTTATTTTTATTTTTATAAAACAATTTGTCTATTATTTCTGCTTCATAACCAGTTGATATTGCAATTTGTTTTATAAGTTTTATTTCCTCTTCGTAGTCTGTTCTATTCACAGGTATGTACATTTAAAATGTTTGTCCCATCAAAGACTTCTGACGAAGGAGTTAGGCACTTATCTTCTTTGATGACTGCTCTTATCGATGATGTGTTTTGATTGCCATAAACCATTGGAATCTCTATACTTCGTTATTTAAGAACTTGGTTACCAATGTCGAAGATATTTCATGCACTTTCATAAAGTCGATTCCAATAACGCATTTATCGCATACATATGTCTGCCACTAGGAATTGATGTTCAAACTCTAGTTCTGCCAAGCGCATCCGAAGACGGACTTCTCCGTACACTCTTGCTGCTTCTCCTGTTGCAGTCTTCAGACAATAGCTGTTGGTGTTGTCTAGCCATGCCATCTTGACCAAGTCTTTTCGTACAATGGAACTGGTGTAGATGGTAGCCACGTATTGTTTGTTGCTTATAGCTGCTTCCCAAATTAGACTTTTATTGTTTCGTTTAGTCTGCGAGACTTGGATGATGTTTCTGGTGCCATAGATACCAGAAACCAGCTTCTGCCCCTCGAAGTTGGTTCTTACTGGTTTCCCTGCTGGGAAACTTGACGAGATATAGCGTTGGTCTTATTTGCTAAGTCCTATGATGTGTTACTTCTGCGTCCACAATGATGACTTCTTTTGGTGGCAATCGGCACTGGCGCTGGAAATGTCCAGTCTTGCAATTCCAGCAGCGAATTTGTCCATCTCGACGATTGTTCTGGAACGCCATTCTTTGGCAAGAGCATTCTTTGATAGCAACTTCTCTTACCCGATGCGCTACTTGCGAAGCCTGTTCAGCTGTCATACATCTCTGCTGGTATTGTTTGCAGTAACTCAGCATTTCTCTAAAGTAGTGAGTTTGCTTCGAGAAGCTTTCTTTGTTCCTCAAAGAGCTCTTTTTGTTCGTTTCTTTGATCTTCGGAACGTTCGAGGGGTTTCGATCGTTTGTTCATTTTTGTGTTCTTCTCTTTGATCTTCGAAACGTTCTTTTGTTCCTCGAAGCGAGCAAGGAGAAGAGCCATCATAGTGGACAACTCACTGTTGCTACTTACTTGATCTTCGGCTATTTTTATTTCTAAGGCGGATGTGTTTGTGTTTTCGCCTTGTCGTCTCATGGCTTCTTGCAGACGAATAATGAGGTCATTTTTCGTTCCAGCAGCAGGAAGACCCCGTTTATTTAGTTCTGCTTTTAATTCAACAGTGTTTAAATCTTTAAGAAGCTTTCCCATTTTACTTTCAACACAATCACTTTTTACTAAAGTTTTTTTAATTACACTTCTGAAACCAATGGTTTTGCCCAGGTTCGTTTTATTAAATAAAACTTATTTATGTGTAATACCACTCACTTAACGTCTTATCTCTTTTCCACTTAATTCAAAACACTATTTCCTTCTACTTTCTTTATTTTAAATTCAAACTTTATCACTTTCAATTTACCGACTTGTACACAACTGATTTCAAATTCAAACTGAAACTCGGTCTGCATCCGCTTCCTCTTTTATACAGAAATGGTTGGCCATCGAAGGTTCTGGTCTATGACTCCTCAATTATTCTAGTAACCACCAGGTTCGTTAAGTTCGATAGGTTGGCTATGGAGCGCTCATTACGTACGGAAGCGAAAAAGGAACGAAAATTTAACGAATCTGAGCAATCCCACATTATGGGGGCACTATAGAATTTGCTTGTATTCGTATATTTTCGTACGATCCCGTACGCACTGTTTCGACTATTATGGTTGACCCTTTACTCCGATACTCCGAAAGATCTTTCTCTTTTTCATCACGAGATGGTTTATTCATAATCAAATATGTACAATGTGTACGGTCGATCATTTTGGATCGACCAATAAGTAAATAAAAGATATTGTTGGTAGAGAGATGCTGGACACACAGTCAATAATCCAGAAATTCCAATCAAGGCACCTTGTGATTTTTCTGGTAGATTTTCTAATAATTTAGATACAAAATTTCTTTGAATATTTATCTCGGAGGATAAATCATTTAAGGAATTTTAATTACTTCCTTTTATTTTTATAATTTTATTTACTGGTAAAATTTCTTTTAATTTTACATTCTGACAACAGTCTTTGTCAATTGTATAATGTATTATGTCATTATTGAATTCTTCTTCAATATTTTCAGACGTAATAATGTCTGTTTCTAATGTGCTAAATTTATATTCGTTTTCTATACATAATATCCCTACGTTTGATAAGATGCCAGTTTCTTCCTGTTTTGGTTTACAATTACATTTGAAGGTAGTATTTTCAGTTACGGCATATAAATACTTATTGTTATTGATTTTGTGAAAGAATTCCACATTATTTTCTATTATTTTTAATTTACATTTATTATTTCCTCTCTTCAGAAAAACATTAGTTTCGCAAACATCATTTTTAATTGTACTTTCAAGTATAAAATTTTCACAGACATATGTATTTTCATATACATACAAAGCAATCATTCATGTTACGTTTCCAAGCAAAATTAGCTCTATTTTGTGTGTTATTGCGAAAATATCATTTTTGTTTTCAAAAATCGTGAACTGTTGATTTATAAGAACAATGGGCAAAGTAATAATTTCATATATTTCTACTGTTTCATCCTTCAAAATAGGAATGGATATGATAACATGTATCATACTATCTTTTTCGTAACATTTTACATCAATTTGCTTAACGATAAATTGATAGGTTGAAAGACTAGACGTAAATAACATTTTATTCTCATATTTGCTGTTAATTAAAATTGCAATAAATTTTCAGGCGTGATTATAAAAGGATGAATTATTCTTAATTGTAAAAAGAGTATTGCATCTATTATTTTATCTAATTGTATTTCTAATTCTAAACTTTTATCAATTATTTTAATATGTACTCCCTCTAAATATTCTAACGCATTTTCTCTTCTTTCTATTTCACTTACATGCAAAACCACTTTATTTAACTCTTTTATAGCTTGGTTTGTCTTATTTTCAATACGATAAAAATTACTATTTAAAATTTGATATTGTTCATTTACTTTTTCTATTAAATTAATTTCTTCCACTAGTCCTTTTTTTAGAAATTCTTGGTTATCTTTTGTGACCGCTAGTACTGTATTATAATATTCAGCATCAGAACTATCCATTGTCCCAAATAATGTTTTAAGCCCTGTTCCAATAATGTAGAATCCTTACTTTTACTTCTACTTTTCCTCATACCCAATAAATTATATATTGTAACTATTTTATCTGATAAATTATCATAATTCCGTTTTCCTTTTTCAGTCAAAGCCTTGCATTCTCCAAATAATTTTAAACAAAACTTCGTGAATATTATTAGTTTGCATTTTGATAATATCTATACTTCCTTCAACTTCTGCCAGATCAATTCTATTGACAATTGAAACGTGTCCATCGATCGTTTTTATTACCCCAAGTGATCTAAAGTAAAATCCGTTGTGATCATCTAATTTCTCGATGTTGATGCTTGTTGCAATTCCGATTGCGATCGCCCATAGCATATAAAAAGTTTGACACGAGTTTTATTATATATGGCTAATTTACCATTTCTTTTGACAATAATATTATTTTCTTCCACAGAAGATACAACAAAAGAACCTTACCACTTTGAGTCTTATTTTCCTGTACTAGGCTCTTTCACGTAAACTCTATCTCCTGTTCTAATATCTCTTAATTTTGGCCCTAATTTTTGATCATATCTAACCTTAGACTTTTCTTTATTTTTTAAAAGAATTGCTTTAGCTTTTACTTCCATTGCTAACAGCATTGTTCTTAGTTCTGTCGAATAATCGTGAGTTGTTTGAATCTCTTCATAATCTACATCGCTAGTTTTATTAGCTGTCCTACCAAAAACAAGTTCATAAGGCGTAAATTCATCCCAGTTCTTAGAACACCTTGAGTTTTTTTTAGTTACTGTTCTTATATATTCAGTAAGTCTAGCATGCGCTCTTTCAACACTACCATTTGACTGTGGGTAAGATACGCTTGTAGTAATATTTTTAAAACCAAAAATATGAGACAATTCATTCGTTAGGGAATTGCAAAATTCCGTCCCATTATCAGATAGAATTATCTTTGGTACTCCGAATATGAGTATCCAATGTTCTACATTTACTTTCTATTGGAACAAATTTAATGAATTTTGACAAATCATCTTGAATTGTTAAACCGTATTTGTTAACAATTTTGTCTTTAGTGACATGATTGTCTAATGCATGATCTGCACTTGTTACTATAGTCATTGGGTTTCTTGATGGATGTCTGCCTATTTTTTCGGTTTAACATAAGCTTCACATTTTGAAACAAATGTAATTACGTCTCTATTAAGACCTTTGCAACTATATTTTTCTTTTGTCTTGTTGATAGTGGCTTTTTGTCCACAATGTTCTCCTAGGAGACCATCATGACATTCCTTTAAAATTTAAATTTTTAGTTCATCGTCTACAACTTCTTCTATTAAATTGTTATTTTCTACTTCTTTTGTTGTGTTATTTAAAATTTCTTCACCTTCTTCTTCTACGTCTATATCTATTGACCTCTTCTAAAATGTTAATATTTCGGCTCAATTCATCAGCAACAACGTTTTCACATCCCTTTTTATATTGAATAGAATAATCGTATTCTTCCAATTTTAAACGCCATCGGATTAGTCGTGATCTTTGACATTAAAAAGCCATTGTAAAGGTTTATGATCAGACCTAATTATAAAATTTCTACCATAAATGTATGGTCTCAGAACAGCCCAAATTATTGATAAACATTCTTTTTCCGTTGTGGAATAGTTCTTCTCAGATTTGCTTAATGATCTGCTAATAAACTGCAATGGCAAATCTTTTTCATCACTTTCTTGACTTAATACTGCCCCTAAGCCATAATTGCTTGCATCTGTTGTGATAACAAACGTCTTGTTATAATCCGGATATTGTAAAATTACCACATTTTTTAAAGCTTCTTTAAGTTCTTTAAACGAAGTTTGTTGCTCTATAGCTAAAATTTTCAATAAATTTTCTATAGTACCCGATCATTCCGAGGAATGATTTAATTTCTTTTTGGTTGTTTGGTGGTATGAATTTCTCTAGTGCTTCGACTTTTTGTGGATCTGGCTGTACGCCGTCCTCTGTAATAACGTGCTCTAGATAATATGCAACTTCCTTTTTGAGAAATTCACATTTATTCATTGAAGTTTTAAATTAGATTTCCGCAACTGCTCAAATACCTCTATTAATTTTGTCATCTAAATAAACGAAGCACTTAACTCATTGCAGGCCACTTAAAACAGTGTTCATTAGCCTTTGAAAACACGCCGGTGCGTTTTTCAATCCAAACGGCTTTTAGTGAACTCGTAATGCACATACGGTGTTGAAAAGGCAGTCTTTTCAATGTCTTCTTCAGCGACCGGTATCTGAATATGAATATGAATATTCTTTATTGAGTCTTTATAATAATTTACAGAGTGGTATATACTTATCGATAACTAAGGTATAACTGCGGCTATAACGTATTGCCTGCTTTTACAATTAAAATGAAATGCCTCATGGCTTACTTTTGCATATAGTCTGACTGCTCTTGCTCAGGAGAGAGTATATATATATTTTTTCTTTGACGATATGTCACATGAATATACAATATACATAATACTTATACTACTTAAAACTAAACAACGAATGGTCAACAATCGACCATTTCTTTTTTCTTTTTTTTTTATTATTACACAATTATTTGTATGTGATAGAGCGAGAGCGCTCAATGATATTTTCTTTTCATTAAAATTCACAACAATTTCGGTATAGATATTGTGAAATGAAAGGTATCTAAAATTAAAAGTTATAAAATTGTCTCTTTTTCTCTTGAAACGAGATAGATATTTGAAATTGAATCTGTGAACATTCAATCTAGAGGGTACATTGTACATATAATACGTATATATAATACATTTTTTATAATACATTTCTTTTTTTTTTTTTGCAATCAGTCTTATTATTTTCTTTCTATGTATTGAACTTTAACACAATTAATAAAATATACTTGACATTTTTTGTTAATAACTTTGTTTCTTAATCAAAACGAAATTAAATATTATTTGCGTCTCTGAAATTTATGATCGTCTTTTAGTGGGTTTCACTGATTATGCTGGATTGATATCCCGTTTTTTTTTCCACTGTATGGTGTATATTAAAAGTCATTTGACATGCCGTTTTTACTGTTACCGGCTACCGCTGTAACAGTAACTTGGGGTGATGCTACGCATTTTATCACTTATTTTGCACGTGGGCTCCGTTGAAACAAACAAAGTTGCTGGGTTGTCGTGGATACCCGGGTTAAATCACTGCTGCTTAAAAGCAACCCAATTGCTGGGAACCAAGTCCCTGTCTTGAAAACACTTGTTGCGCTCTTGCGGAAGGGCCAATCTTTATATAACACATTTAAAAAGTTTAACTGCCATCTGAGACGGCCCGATTGCTGGTGGGCAAGCCACCTGATTAAACTTTGTAACTGAGTTACATTTTTTTTTTTGCTTCGTTTTATTTATTTTAATAATTTTTGAGGTGGTGCCATGACCACCATGTGCACCCTTTGGCGGTTCAATTGCGACTCCCGACCGGTATCTGGTGAAAACCAGATGTGAGGTCCAAAACGGAAAAAAAATACTGTTGCCTAACTGGTCTAATATTTCGCAGACATTCGGAAGAGGATAGTTGTTAGATATAGTTACTTCGTTTAATTTTCTGTAATCTATAACTATCCTCCATTTAACCTCTTTGCTAGCATCTCTATTCTTGGGAACTACCCATAAGGGTGAATTCCAAGGTGACTTGCTGTCTCTAATAATTCCTTCTTCTTTAAATTTTTCCATTTGCATATTGTGGGAAAATCCATCGTGACCATCCCGACAGCAAATGAATTAAATTCTTTAATAACAACATATTTATTGGTGATTTAAAACCAGACCAATTTGAAAATTTTTGTCTGGTATATTTATTGTTTTGTATCTACATTCGATGACAACAATTGTGAATAAAATACGATTGATTTAGCATAGACAAAATTTGTGGAAGTTAGTTAAGACTTGCACCATATATTTTTATGTCCATAACTACCCCTACCGGTATACGAGTGCAAAACTAAAACCGAATTCATATCGGAAAATGAAAGCCATTAAAGGGCCAACCATAATAGTCGTAAGCAAACGAAAGCTAATGTCATAGTTCTACGTCAAGTTTCCTTAAGTGCCGCCATTACCTTCAGTCGACCATAATGGTGGAACGCACACGCAAGCCAATTTCACATGTATTTGGCTGGCTGTCAGATTTACGTACGTAAACTGCGCTCTGGAGCGCTCTTTACGTACGGAGGCAAAAGTGAACGAAAACTTGCCGAAACTGAGCAGTCCGACATTATGTGCGGCACTATAAGATTTGCTTGTTCTCGCTGATTTCGTACGGCGCCGTACGTGCCATTTCGTCTATTATGGTTCTGCCTTAAAGGAGTAATTGGCGCAAACGTCATTTGTCTGGAGGAATGGGAGGCTAGAAAAGGTGATCTCTTTCAGGAGCGTGCGGCCGTTTCGAAACGAACAGAAACAACACTAGTCACCCGAACCGAACGAAATGGCGGAGGTGAACAGAGAAGTACAACGAAGAAAAAGTACTAGACAACAATGTGCAGTGAACGAGTCGTACCCCTATGTATATGGTAAGGTTGGCATGTGGTTCAAGATCTCATAAGTTTCCATAAAATGTTAAGATTTGTCAAGAAAATTAAGAAAAGGTAGTTAGAAAATAATTTAAAGTTTAATTAAACAATCTAAGTACAGTAGTGCAATTTTTTTTTGAGGGACCTACATTGAGAAAATATAAGGTGAGACAAAAATAGTATCGACCAAGGTAACGGTTTAACTAACGATCAAATAATAATAAGCCATTCAAGTCAAATCTTCAAACCAAATGGTTAAGTTAAGTAAAATAAAAATTAGTTGATTTTTTTTGGTTCAGCCATAAAAGTACTAGTCGTCAGCGACAACCAAAGAGTGTTAAATTTCACACGAATTTGGTCAATAGACAAACGAAAACCGACCGGGTGCGATAAACGCGTCAATAAATCTATCACATACTGAACCGCTAGTTAACTTCGGACAAAATGTCTAAAAATCTTCTAAAGGCAAGTTCGATAAAAGAATCCATGATCGAGAGAAAAGCAGCCTTAGGATACTTTTCTATTCGGCTCAATGTTAAAAAACTGATTTTCGATACTTACTTTTTCCAACAATGAGAAAACTCGGGTTAAGAAATCTTTCAATACTTACCCTAGGTTCAACGCCTAAAACTCGAAACGACTTCTTCCTGGAAAAAGAATCATAAAAAGAAAAAATATTCAATCAACGAAAAGCAATTAATAATATTACTCACCGTCGAAAAATTTATTGGTAGGCAATAATCTTCTAAATAAATATTTTCTTTTGGGTTCGCTGAAAATAAATGAGAATAAAAAAAACATTCCGTCATTTTTCACTCTGCTAGTGTAAACAGGTCATGCACGTACTAGAGCGAGGGATAGAACACTGATCTTAACTATACCCAAGTTCGCACTTAACGAGAAATTCGAAGTTTCGTAAAGAAAATAGTCCAATTGTAAAATGAAACCGAAGTGTCGTGGAGGAAAAAAAATATTCTCGAAGTCTTTTCCATTTAAATCGCGAACAATTAAGTGTTTAAATAAAATAGAAGTATATATCACCAAAGATCAGTGAGGAAAACTTAGATTGAAACAAAAGCAGGCTGAAAAAAAAAATAGGATTATCAAAGAAGCTGATAATTCATAGTCAAAGCAGGCAGGGACGCAGTCCAAATCTGCTCGGTATTTCTACACGAGACGGATAAAGTGGGGATCATAGGAAGCAAGAATCCTTATCCATAATACCATCCCAAAAGACGTTTTCTAAAATACAGTGCAAAAAGAAAAAATAAGTGCGCAAAAGAGAAAACGAGGGAAAACGGAAAATCTGTCCAAAAGTACACTGTGAAAGAAATACGATACATCTGCATAAACTCGGCAAAAATTCTGGAAATTAGCCAGGCAGACAAATTCCAACGGAGTGACAGAGGGCACGGAACACGACGTCGTGGTGGAAGGGGACTTACACAGACGTCCAAATTGTCCATTCATACCACCACGTGCCAAAAATACGCCCTGTTTAACTCCAACAGAAATCGCCTGCCTGGCTTTTTATATAACGCTTAGTCAAAAATGCAACGCTTAGTCGAAAATATAACGCTTAGTCAAAAATGCAACGCTTAGTCAAAAATATAACGCTTGGTCAAAAATGCAATGCTTAATCAAATGCTACGCTTGTGTCAAAAATGAATCGGAATAAAGTTATCTAAAAATCATCATAATCACAATCTACAACATTCAATGAGAGCTGAAACAAAATTCGAATCAGATTCGGAGCGGTCGGATACTATCAAACATACAACGTGGGAGAATTTATCATGCGGCTGGTAAACGATCTCGACGTGAGAATCCACCAACTCAACAACATAACCTAATCGGAATCGAAGACTTCAAAACGAAACCTTAAGTACTTTTATTGATGTGTAAAATTTCATAATTTCCATATACTGGATGTGAGGTATGATAAAATTACAATTTTTCTTATGACTATGACTATATATTATGTCCTCGTAACGAAATTCATATATTCACCTGCAAAGAAAAAAAAAGTTTATTAGTGATAGTATTCTACCGTATGCTAACTACTTACAAAATAAAAGTTTTTATATTGAATTCGTGAATCTTAAGAAAATTTTTTTAAAATAGTACTCATACTTACTTTGGCAATGGGGATAATTTGAATCTCCATAGCAAAAAGTTCACTCTTCTAGACAAAATGTCAAAAAAGAAAAAAGAAATATCTATGTGTAAAAGAAAGAAAAATCATATAGTGACATACCTACGTATCTATCGTCATATTAACATAGGTACGATTTCTAATGTGATTATTTGTATTGTTTGTGAGCTGTAAAGAGATACGACGATTCAAGAGAATCTCATCTGTGGTAGAACTTGGTCCATTCGCCGACCACAATTATATTTTCATATACGTACGCGTACCTACTTTGTATGTGAGACTTAACTTCACATAAGCTTTACAAGTAGATGACATACAAAAAAAAACTTTTGCCGATAACAAGTATTGTACCATGTCGTGCATGATTGTATTTAGTTATTAGCACTTATTGAATAATACGCGATTGTAGTCCTGAGACTTAGGGGACTGAAACCTGAAACGAAACAATAAGAAAAAAGATCATTTTTTTTGCTATTTTTTGAAAATGGAGTATAAAATTGAAAATACTTTACCATCGTTAATGCCTGATAACGTCCGGTCGCTCAGCGACAGAGTGCACTCTATCCTGCGTCGTACCTTTTTAGTTTTATAATATTTACCTTGATTATATTTATTTGACTATATTGTAATATAAATTTTTATTAACATTTTAATTTTACAGCGGTATTTGTGTAATTGTGTTTGGATTGAAAGTCCGAATCATCAATTTTGGTGCAATTCGTTGGCAAAAGTAAATTTTTTTATTTATTCTTTTGGTTTGGGGAAAAGTTTTCTCTGATATAGGATGTTAGCCTCGTTTGAATTTGTCTGTGTCCACTTAACGTCCTGAAGGTTATTTTTACTTTCAAAAGATTTCAAACGAAACTTTTTTTTTGGGCTACACATACACTTCATATGTGTTAATTTTATTCGTTGCGTCAGTTGGTGGGGAATTGGAAACGAAATAATTTCCAATCGTCACGAAGAGAGGGGGAGAGGCATAACTTCCATCCTCAGTTCAAAATAAAAACCGAACAAGATAAAATTTGGATAAATAATTACTTCGAAACAAATTTTTTTGAAATACGTTTAACCTAGTTGATTCTACCTACTGATTAGAGTACCTTGAACAGTTGAATTTTCTGATAGGTATATATATAAGAATCATTTTTTTATTGATTATTATAGGGTAATATAGTTTAAGTTGAAATTCAAAACAGTATTTCATTAATGACAGTCGTTAACAATCGAGTCCGTCCGTTTTTAAGATATTCAGTAAAGGTTAATATAAGAGTTATAGTCCGTCAGTTTACATCTTTTTTGGAATAAGTATAACAGTAGAACAGTATACCATCAGTCAGTCAGTAAATTAAATTGTTATCGTTAGTTCAGAATTGTATTTAGAGAATATTTGATTATTCTTGAGCTTAAGAAAATTAGTTGTTAGTTTTAAGATTTATTCTAATAAAATTTTGTATTAGATCATGAAATGAATCTAAAGTTTTTTTTTTTTGATATACCTACATTTTTTTGTTGAGACTTTAAATGCGATTAGTTATCAATCGTAAGGGAAGTTATTTTTTTTTTGGTTTTTCTTAATTAGGTTTTCATAATGGATATGGGATTTTAGATCGGAAAGATAAGGGGTCATGACTGAAATCATGTATCCGAATTCCTGACTTGACTCCCCTAGGTAACAACAACGACAACAACAACAACAACAATGGCTACAACAACAACCTAGCCAACTTTATGAAGAGGGTGAAGAATGTTCGCAGGATGTATTAAGATGTGGATCCATGGAGCTTCGTCAAGGGGATTTACCTAATAAATTCACGCCGATAGGTACGTCATAGGGAGGGTTGCAAGGGAAATGGCATTGCCCTTCCGCGACTTTCGGACGGGATTAATTTCTCGTTTAGTTTTAAATAATATTGAATTTTAATATAAGTTAGTCTTTACGCCGAAAGGCATTTTTTTAATAAAGTTATAGTATAATTTAGAGCGCCCGCATGGGGCCAGTAAGTTAGTTAAGTTATTCTGTAAGCTAGTTTTTAAGGTTTTTGTCTAGCATTTAAGTAGTTATAAGTTAAATTGAAAATAAAAATTGAATTTAAAAAAAAAAAAAAAAAAAACTTTCGGACGGGAAGTTAGGCTGTAAAAGGGGAAACGAATACGTCTGTTTCTCCCGCTTTGACGAGGGTTCCTGAAAAATATTTCGGATGAGAAGGAACATATGGTTGGGATATGGGATAAAACAATCCGATTGGACTATTAACACCATGTCCAAGTTTCACAAATTCCATTCGTCTTCTCACGTTTACTTCTATTTCAACTCGACTTTTTTTCTGAATTTATCCTTTCCGGCCCTTAGCTTCTTAGCTTAGCTTTTTAAACTATTCGAGTCAATTAACAACTAGATTCCAGGTCCAACAAATATGTAAACCCACTACACGCTTCTGCAGCATCGACTCGCTTCCCTGATGACTGAGCCAGCTGAAGCAACTTAATGGACCTGTAGCAGAAGTCGAGCGGTAGTACCCTATTCCTACGAGTAGATTACCTACCTAAAGCTTTACATGAAGTAGGTAATAGACTTGTGGAGATGTGATAGGTATATAGATTAGAAGCCTATTTTATTTTTTTTCCTTTCATCTTTATTAGAAGTAGGCTATCCGTCAAGATACTTGTCTGCCAATGGACTTAAATCATATTTAAGGTGAAGGGAATTAAATACCTCCCCCAAAACAGTAACAGAACTTACAATCAGACATTTTTTTTTCGGATCTAAGAACTTAAGGCCTAAATTACTAACGAAATCTATCTTCGAAGTTCAGGTAAAGACATAAACAGAATTCAAGGCAACTTTTTTAAGGTTTTAGTGATAGGTGTATACGTCATGTACATACACCAGATACTCTCGTTTAGCTAATTGACCGGGAGATGGAACTACCCTCTCTGAGCGACCCGATGCTCGCTCAAAGAGGGATAGATATTATCTCCTGCTTAATTCGCGGAATATCAGTATCTATAAATTTATGTATGCAGTGTTCAGTAAATTTTAGATGAGTTAACGTAAAGAGATTAAGTTGCAAATAATAACATCAAATCCTTGGTTGGATTACCTCGTATGAGGATACCCATAGCAGAGACATGAGCGTCGCAGAACCAATTTTTGCGGAACGAAATTTTTTTACGGAATAAAAAAAAAAACTTTAGCAGGACGAATCATAGGCGAAGACAAAAATATTTTAAACCATCTTGTTGGTCTGTTCCTTTCGGAGGCGCGGGTCTGTGAGCATGTTGTCAAGACAAAGTCTCTCTTTACCTTCTTTGTTTTCGTTACTCATATTAGCGTCCAACGTGGGGCAACGAATTTTAGCGGAACAGAAATTTTTCGCAGAACAAAAATTTTCACAGAACGAAAATTTTCGCAAATACGAAATTTGCGAATCATATTTTTGTTCTGATTTTTGGAAGTTCGATCCCAGGGGCGCGGTCCCTGTTGACGTGTTAGTACGTGTAATATAGGCTTCTCTCTCATCTTCTATTTTTTCCATTACAATATCCACCTCCTTTTCGGTAATTTTTGGATACCTGTATGATTTCGTGTAGATGGGTTGATTATTTTCTTTAACTCAAATTCTTTGTTTTACCAAATTCGTAGTAGTCAGTTTATCCCCTTTTAGACTAAAAATATCACAATACTCTCTAGCTATAGCAAAGATACTATCTAACTCTTCATCATTCATATGATCCGTTCGCAGATTTTTTAATATTTCATTAATTCTATCGTTGGTCATTTCAAGTGAATTGATTTCCACACTCGGCATTTTCATCCACACACTCATTGGTATTGAAATCCTCTAGAGGGTATCCAATAGCCTAAAGTTCAATATTATTTATTTTGTCATTCAAATTAATGATTTTAATTAAACCCTTTCCATCACTACGCACCAAGGTAACGCAATCTGGGAACAATATGCCATTTATGTATGTACTTCTTCACTAAGTATTACAACTTCACTATTTTCTGGAAATCTATTACCTTCACTATCTTTTAATTCGATAAATCTAAAAACTTCACATCTGGGGGTATTTATTCTAAGTATTGCCCTTCAAAATGTATGCTTTTTAAAATTTTTAATTCTTCGTCTTTAAAATCGTTCTTTTTACACAAATCTTTATTTTGTTTGAAATATAATGGTATACTTTCATTATTTCTGCTAAGCGTTTGATTGTGAAAATCTGTAATGAAAGCGTTGGCCTTAAGAACATCATTTCCTATTATTTCATCATAATTGGTTCAATATTCTTTATTTATCACATGAAATTCAATCATATCATCAGAATTTTCTAAATTCACACACAAATTACAGGTTCCTAAGCTTTTTATAACAGCATTTCCTATCCCTTTAAAATTAAGAAATTTATTTTCTTCCAAATCATTTTCAAAAATATTATTTGTCTTAATAAGGCTTACTGCAGCCCCGGTATCTATTAACATTTTACAATCTTTGTTTTTATATTTCATTAATGTGAGGACTTTCGGTTATATTAAATAGCGAAATGTTAACCTCACCAACTATTCGCTTTTGCGAAAACCCAAACTATTTTGTTTAGTTTGGTTTCTTGCCATGAATGGTCGATTTTGAAATTGACCAATTGGATGGCGCCTTTGATTATTATTACTGTAATTGGCTTGCCTATGTGCCTGTTTCGACAGACATTTGCCTTATGACCTACTTTGCGGCATGCAAAACAGGTTATAGTATTTATTTGTATTATGTTTTTATTAGTATAATCTGTATTTTGTTTGCTACTATTTGGGTCTCCTATCCTGCTCTTCTCTTCTATTCCAAATCTACTTGCTTCATTTATGTCGTTTGGTTTTCTATTTTACATAGGAACCTGATTTTTCGTTTAAACCATTAACAAACGCGTTTAGGATATTCATCTTTATATAATCACATTTGCCTTTCCAATCCCCTTTGTCTGTTCCCATGATTTCATTTTGTAGCATTCTACGCTGCAAAGTTTCACATTTGTCTCTGAGTCAAACAGTTCGGATATGGCACCAAAATATGTTTAAGACATTACCTAAATTTTCATAAAAAAATGAAAAATAAACGAAAAACTGAGTAATGTCATGAACATATTTTGGTGCCATGTCCTAACGGTTTGACTCACAGACAAAATTTATGCACTTCCTGACTCTTAATGAGTTAGCGCTACTATTTGCATCATTGCATTTAGAATCTAGACAATATTAAAGAAAAAAGTTACTGCAAAAGCAAATATCATATCAAAATGTCTTACAGCTCGAAATACAAACATGATTTTTCGCCGCAATATTTGTTTATATATGTGTTTTTATTTTGTTATTGCAGTTAACAGTATATATTTGTATGTGTTTCTTTTTGGAGTAACGGTACAAAATTATATTTGATTGTTAATCGATGCATTTAAATTTAATGGGGCATATTCATAGTTGTTTTTAAACTACAGTTTTGCTTAGTTTCGGTTTAAGCAATGTAATTTAAATAGGATAAACTCGAGTTTTTCTAAAAACAGCTTAAATAGTTTCTATGAATATGCTCCAATGTGTTCTAAATTGATCATTGCCCCAACGTAGCATTTTTGAATACGTTCTTCTAAATAATTATATTGTGCAATAAATTCCTCCTGCATTGCATGCCATACAACTTGAAGTAGATTCTCTTCTTCGCAAAGGTGTTTTTCTACTTTTTTAAAAAGATTTTCCAGTCCAAGTTAAATAGCAACATCTAGATGAATGAATTCTGGCATAAACAACAGCTGTTCTCGATGGTGCTTAAACCTAAGACAAAAAAGATGGTTCCAACTGCAAATGAAATATGTATTAAGAATAACCTACCTGAATAAAATTTGATCGTCCAGCATGCCCTTCTGGATTGGATAGATACCCACAGTCTTTGTCGATTCTATTTTGACCACCAAATAGTTCATCATCAGAGCTAAGTATAGCTTTATAAGTACCAGCACAATTTGTTCCACTACGGTAATCGCTAAAACTTCTGGTGGGATTGAAATACCAGTCCAGTGATTGCATTTTTTTCTTAGGTGTTACAAACTGTACTTCCATCCTTCCTTCCTGTTTTAGAGCAGTCTATTCACATGTGGCTGTCGTTTTTAGGTAATTTTTTGTGTTTTACATATATGTTTTAGTAACAAATTATATTTACTTAAAAGAAATGTTGTTCTGTTTTAAAAAGTGCAGTCAAAACGAAGAGTTCCAAAAGAGACAATTTTGAGGGATGATTTGGTGTTAAATCTCAAGGGGTCACTAATAAAATCACCTGACCGCTTATATTTGAAATCAACGATCTGATTGGCCCCTATCAGTGTGGTCTTAGGCAGGGCAAGTCAACCGTCGATCAAATGTGCACACTCCGACAGATTTTAGAAAAAACCCAGGAATTCCAGATCGATACACACCATCTCTTTATCGATTTTAAAGTCGCGTAAGATAGCGTGGATAGGGAAGAATTGTACAGAGCCATGTCTTATCTCGTCATCCCTGCCAAACTCGTCCACGTGTGCAGGATGACGATGGATCTCGCTGCTATTTCGAAGTCGGTAAGAACACCACCGAACAGTTTGATGTTAAGAGAGTTCTAGACAAGGCGACGCGCTATCATGCAACCCATTTAACATCGTTTTTGAAGCAATTGTGACTGGTGCATTTGCCAGTATTGAATGAGGAGGCGGCAAAGATGGAATTAGCTGTTAATGAAGACAAAACGAAATATATGCTATCAACGAGAAAGGAATTTCAACATCGTCGACTCGGGTAAAACATTACGATGGATAGATACAATTTTGAAGTAGTCAAGGACTTTGTCTACCTGGGATCCACTATACCAACGCAAAACGACATCAGTTCAGAGATCAAACGAAGAATAACTCTTGCCATTCGCTGTTTCTTCGGGTTGAGAAAGCATTTAAGCAGTAAGGCCCTCTCTCATAGAACCAAGGAGACGTTATATAAGACCTTAATCATCCCAGTCTTGCTGTATGGGGTGGAAGCATGGGCATTAAAAGACTCGGGTGAGAAGTTACTTGGGTGCTTTGAGAGAAAGATTCTTCGAGTGATTTTTGGTCCTGTGTGTATCGAAGGAGTATGGAGAAGAAGATTCAATGACGAGCTATACGGGCTATACAGCGATATTGACCTGGCGGCTGAGATGGCTGGGTCACGTGGAGCTTATGAACACCAACGCACCAGCCCGACGAGTCTTCGAGCCCAATCCTGATGGTATACGCAGCGTTGGAAGACCCCCCAATAGATGGCGCACCCAAGTGGAAAACGACCTCAGCCAACTTGCGGTGCAAAATTGGAAGCGGCTAGCTAGGAACAGAGCTGGCTGGAGAGACATGTTGGTTGAGGCCGTTGTCCATCCTGGACTGTAAGCACCATCTTAAGTAAGTTAACCGATCCACTACGTTAATGAATAGTTCAGAATTAACTTTTCGTGTTTGAAACAAATGCAACATACCTAACCTACTTGTCAAAAATGCAGGGCTATCATAAAATATAGAGCACGATTTGCATAACAAAGCACTTTCTTAAAATCTATTTAGGTATTTATTTAAATAAAAAGTTCCCATCTTCTATTCTCTTTTATGCTCTAAAATAAAATGGTATAATCTTTAACACGATATTATAATTGAGGAACTCACATCAACTTTCAACATCAAGCTGACAAGTCCATTTCTTCATTCAGGGAATACTCTATTACGTGTCATATCGTTTATATTATTATTTTAATTGTTATTAAAAATTCTTGCGCTGATCAATAATGAGAGAAACTTACAAATCACAAAACTAACTTTTTCCAGCTTTATGAATTGCTTGTTTTATTCAAAACTTGTTTTTAAATTTCAAATTTTAGATGTCAAAATAATATCGATTTTGGAAAAATGTGAAAAAATAAATTTTATAAATTTTGTTTTGACTCACAAGTTGTTTTGACGAACAAGTTTTATACAATCTCAATGATATGGGCGTTATTAGTTAATAGTCAAAAACAGAAAACCGGATGCTAAAATGTGAAAATTAAAAACAAAGAAAGCCACTATTTTAATAAAAACCATTTTTGTAGTGCTCACTTAATTTAAGAGGTGGTTAACGTTATTTTTGATTTTCTCAAAAACTACAAAACATTTAAACATCAAGTTTTCCTGGCGTCTAAATACCGAGTTTTCAATTCAACAGTTAACGCTTACATGTTATGTAGTACAAGTTTTTGGGTATATACCCCTCGAAGCATTTGAAATCGTACACAGGCATTTTTTTAAACGCTTATTCCGATTGCCGAATTCGACACCAAACTATGCCATTTACGTTGAGTCAGGAGTAACGCCTATATACATACAAAATTTAAAAATAAATACGGACTACATAACTAATAATAAGTTATATGTGTCTTCACAAAGCCATTTTGAAAAAAACTTCTCCAAATGAATTCCTCACCTTTTAAAGAATGGAACCAACTTGCCGTGTCCCACGAATTTACTTTCTTTTTGTAAGAGTCAAATGTTGACGAATGGCCGAAACAGTTTGCAGATTTGACGCCAAGGTTGAATCAGAATCTTAACCGCACTTCTTCTCCTACATCCAGAAATATTTACAGACACTTAAATCATGAGCTTGTATCTGATGCTATCTATTTTCAAAGAGAATTTTCAGCTGGAGTTATAAGTTTAATTTTAAGAACTAAAGTGGACATTTTAAATTTAAACTTTATACCACACCGTAATGCCGCAACTTAAGAAGAGATATTGAAGATATTAACCATTTCTTAGCTATCTGCCCAATTTTAAAGGAAATTCGTTTGTTATATTTTCATGAAAGTTTTCTGACCTTGCAACGGGTTCACGAAACTTTAAAAGGAACAGTCGGCTGGCTAAGCCTTTATAAATGTTACCGTCATGCACTTAATTACCGTAACATCTTTTAGTAAAAAAGTCGATAGTTTTTTTAGTTATTGCATTTCAAACTTATATTTTTTTTATGTTGCAAATCATTCGAAATTGCTGTAAATGTTCTTTTGTGTTTCAAATCACTTAAAATTGATATACATATATATATTATGTTGCTGTTAATTTTCTTTGATGTTTCAAATTAATTTAAATTTTTTTTTATTTTATTATAGTTGCTAATCATTCAAAATTTGCTGTAATTTTCTTTTGTGTTTCAAATCACCTAAAATTGATATCCTTTTTTACTCTTTTTGTACTTTCTTTTTTTTTGTACTTCTATTTTTATGTTTCAAATCATTGAAATTGTTTCATTAACATCTAAAAGTTTTTACTCAATTATTGTAATGAAATTAATTAATATTTATTATTTTGTTTATATCATAAAATATATTTTTTACATTTTTTATATAGCTTTTAATTCGTTATTTATTCATATAAAATATCATATCAGGCAGACGGCAGTATTGCCATGTCCTTATTCTTAAGAAATCACTTTGTAAAACTATTCTGAAAAAGTGAAGAGCTTACATCTATCTATTTATCTGAAGCAGAGTAGATTAGATTCCAAACAATTATTTTTAAGATCTTTCAGTAAGTTACTTTTCAAATTTTTAAAATCTCTATAGCTATATTCTAACGACTTTTTACAATTTAAGAACTTGAAAATACCGAAAATCAGGGGCCAAATCGTCGCATGCGTTCACTAAACGGTACGTTAGACAATTACGTTACACGTTACACGTTCATAAAAGATGAGATGATGGCATACGTTCATAGTACGAACGTAATTTTTCACTTTGTACTAGAATCGGTTTTTAGAATGTAAAAGTTTATACGTCAAAATGTCATGCTAAAACATTTGGCTGGATTCACATTATTTTCCACCGGTAAGCCGCGCTGCGCATAAAAGCCGCGTTGTAATTTACATTTACTCATAAACATTCAGAAGCATATAAATTACATGCTTTTAATTAATAACAAATTATTAAAGTGAATATAGTACAGACGCAGAGCTTATTGGCTATAATTGTAGATTTGAGATGTTAATTAAAATTCTATAATTACAGTGCTGCTCGCTTTGAAAACGAACTAAGTAAATTAAACACAGATATGAATACTTGAATTTGTTATAGTTGCATTCTTACAACACATTTTTTTCTTTGATATAACTCATTAAAACTGTACCCATGTTCTGTTACTCCGGCGATATATTCCACCTTGATAAAAAATAAAACGATTCATTCCTCTCTTATTGCATCTAAAAAAACAGGTTTTCTGGAAGTCGATGCGATATGGTACTCAATCTCATTTCAACTGGAAATGGCATTGGAAGGCGATGAAAAAATTAAGTTTTAGAATTTCCGAAAAGGTTAAATTTCAAATAAAAATGTTCGACGAAAGTTAAGCCTTTTTTAATGGTTATATCGATCAATCTTAATCCGTCTTTGTGTCAGCAATCACTGAACTGATTTACACTGTTCATGTGCTTTTGGATAGAGAAAATGTCAAAGTAGGTCGTGAATACTATATTTCTGGACAGGTGTTCACGATTTGACTAGAAAACAACACCAAAATCGCATTTCCGAAACTCGAAAAAATAGGGGAAAACACAATTATTTTGAATATATTTTTGAAAATACTTCGTTATTATTATATATAGCAGCAGAGAAGTCTTTTTGTAAAGTCTTTCTTTGTTTCAATTATTTTCCGAATGCTACCACGGAAATAGCAGTTAGCAGTAACATTACTGCGACACAGCCAAGCTGCACGGCTGCAATTTCATTATGTATAACCAGAAAGTCAATGTTTTGGGCAATTGTAAACAATTTTGTTTCTTCTGTCATTCTTTTTTACCTAGTTTATATGCGTCTTTGAACCCAGGTTGAACCTAAGTTCAAGTTGTAAACGGGGATGAGTTGGAACGGAATGGAATTCAACTCGATCGCACTCGAGCAGTGGTGTTGAGTCGAAAATTAAATGAAATACCTGGGTTGAAATGTTGAATACACAATTATTGTGATCAAATGCATATTAACGAATAAATATTTGGTGTTGAAAAGTATGCGCATAATTTGTAAGAGCAACAAAAATATTTTTTTCTCGAAAACTCAATCTTTTTGCCTTGCAACAAAAAAAGCAGATACCACTTCACATAACACCGCGAGTTAACAAACCGATTATTGCATGATTCAATCATAGCAATCCTAATATAAGTCATTCAAATATTTGTCACTAACTGACACATTATTAAGTAATAAAAGTATGAAATATGATACTTTACTTTTAATCTTTTACTACTTCCGTCGAGATCCAAACCATAAACATTTTTCATATTCAATCCCGATACGATGGGATCTTTTCTCGTTAAATTAATGTAAACAAATATCGGAATGTTCAATCCCGATACCATAGAACTATTTCACAACTAGTTAATATAAACACACATTGGATGATGTGCGACTTAACTTTTGTATCTTTGGTAAATTGACTTATTCAAGTCAATGATAAAATTAATTCAATTACGGACGCGATTGAGGAAAGTTGTCTTTCAAGATTTAATTGTATATTTTGTCTTTATAAGTTAGTAATAAGATTAAAATTAAATAAAGTTTTTTAAAACACGATAAATCGAGTATAAAACTTAATTGGCGCCCGAGCAGGGACCTGATATTTTTGTGTCGTGATAATTCGATATAGTGCGAAAAAAAGGGTATAATTAAACCCAATCGTCAAATCAGTAAAAAAGGGTAATAATAAGTCCCTAGCCCTACTGATAAATAAATTATCGAAACAAATCAAAGTGTGTTTTTTTATTATTATGACGGTGAAAAAGATACACCTAGCATTATATTGTTAAAGAAAAAATAACAGATTAATACATACGTAAACGTGACACAAGAAGTGCATTCAAAGTTCTAAAAAAACAAAGTAAGAACTAGCATCAGTGACCCATCGATCCAGTAATCCTACTCAGTTTAAAACCCTGGGAGGTAAAAGTTAAGAATACAAAAGAATTCTTCAACAACAGATAAAGAGAAGTACGAGCATAGGTACCGGAAAATCCAAAATATAAAATATATTTATTACAATCAAAGCAAAAAAAAAAAGGAAAAAAAACTTATAACAATATAATATTTAAGAAATATAATATATAAAAAAGGTGTGTGAAAAAAAATGCAAGGACGAAAACTTTAAAAAAAAAAAACATTGAGAAACAAGCAAACCAAACAAAAAAGTGCAAAGTAGCAGGAAGCTGGCAGCAGGAAGCAGAAGCAGGAAGCTGTAAGGTAGTTAAAGTAAAATAAGTTTATATTTAATGGTAACGATAAAATTTTGGAAAACAAAAAAAATTATAAATTGACCAAAATTAATTTTATTTTTAACGATATATACAGGGTGAGTCATGAGCAATGCGACAAAATGCTAGGGCGTGTAGGTTGCGTTGAGACAAGAAAAAAATCGTATGGGAGGGGGGGTCTATTCCCCTCCGTTTAGCCGGGAGGGGCAATTTTCGAAAAAACTGACTTAAAATGGGAAAAAAATTATTTAAAATCAACGGCTTCATTCACAATGCTGTGCGATACGTTTTTGAAAAGCCAATAACTTTTTCTTTCATTCTGTGTTTAAATAAATCTATTCTAAGAAATAGTTTTTGAAATATTAATTTTCAAAGTCAAAATTTTGAAAAAAAAAAAAATTAAAAAAAAATTTCAAATTCATTTTTTTCAAAATTTTACGTAATTAAAAGCTAATTTTAATTTCAAAATTCAATGCTGTTATTAATTTTAAGTCTAAATAAGAAAACCGGATACAAAAATTTTATGTCGTTCTCAAGAAATTAAAAAAAAACCAAAACCACCTTTTTCTAAGAAAAACATTTATTTTTATTGTAACGAAGCAATTTATTTATTTATTTAGCATTAATCTTAGTTTTTTTACTTTTTTTTTTAATTGGAGTTTTATGAAAAGGTAATAAAATTAAATAGTATTGGAATAACCCTGGATTAATATTATTTTCATTGATAACTTCTGAAAACTGACCTGTCAATATTTTTGCCTTGGCCTGCCCGCATCCCATGGGTTCTACCTGTTATGGGGACAATAGGGACAATAAAACCGCATTTTTTTTAATGAAAAAAAAAAAGAAAATTGCAACGCAAGATTAATAAAAGGCATTGCAGTTTTGCTTAGTAATTATTTTAAATTTGAATATTAACTCATTAACACGTAACGATGTCAAGCTCATACACCCGAGAAGAATTAACGGACATGCATTTCTGCTACGGTTTAGCTAATGGTCGAAGTCGTGAAGCCGAAAGACTGTACGCTGAAAGATATCCCGATAGGAGGTTTTATTGTCCCTATTGTCCCCATAACAGGTAGAACCCATGGGCTGCGGGCAGGCCAAGGCAAAAATAATATTAATCCAGGGTTATTCCAATACTATTTAATTTTATTACGTTCTCATAAAACTCCAATTAAAAAAAAGTAAAAAAACTAAGATTAATGCTAAATAAATAAATAAATTGCTTCGTTACAATAAAAATAAATGTTTTTCTTAGAAAAAGGTGGTTTTGGTTTTTTTTTAATTTCTTGAGAACGACATAAAATTTTTGCATCCGGTTTTCTTATTTAGACTTAAAATTAATAACAGCATTGAATTTTGAAATTAAAATTAACACTTAAATACGTAAACTTTTAAAAAAAATGAATTTGAAATTTTTTTTCAATTTTTTTTTTCAAAATTTTGACTGAAAATTAATATTTCAAAAACTATTTCTTAGAATAGATTTATTTAAACACAGAATGAAAGAAAAAGTTATTGGCTTTTCAAAAACGTATCGCACAGCATTGTCAATGAAGCCGTTGATTTTAAATAATTTTTTTCCCATTTTAAGTCAGTTTTTTCGAAAATTGCCCCTCCCGGCTAAACGGAGGGGAATAGACCCCCCCTCCCATACGATTGTTTTCTTGTCTCAGCGCAACCTACACGCCCTAGCATTTTGTCGCATTGCTCATGACTCACCACGCTAGGGCGTGTAGGTTGCGTTGAGACAAGAAAAAAATCGTATCTTGCTTCTTAAATTGCTTCGTTACAATAAAAATAAAAGTTTTTCTTAGAAAAAGGTGGTTTTGGTTTTTTTTTAATTTCTTGAGAACGACATAAAATTTTTGCATCCGGTTTTCTTATTTAGACTTAAAATTAATAACAGCATTGAATTTTGAAATTAAAATTAGCTTTTAATTACGTAAAATTTTGAAAAAAATGAATTTGAAATTTTTTTTTAATTTTTTTTTTTTCAAAATTTTGACTTTGAAAATTAATATTTCAAAAACTATTTCTTAGAATAGATTTATTTAAACACAGAATGAAAGAAAAAGTTATTGGCTTTTCAAAAACGTATCGCACAGCATTGTGAATGAAGCCGTTGATTTTAAATAATATTTTTCCCATTTTAAGTCAGTTTTTTCGAAAATTGCCCCTCCCGGCTAAACGAAGGGGAATAGACCCCCCCTCCCATACGATTTTTTTCTTGTCTCAACGCAACCTACACGCCCTAGCATTTTGTCGCATTGCTCATGACTCACCCTGTATATCTATACCAATATACTTTAAAACAATATATATATATATTTGAATTGGAAATTTGAAACTAATAAAAAATATATCAGAATGATGAACGAACAACAAATTTCAGAAATGGTGGCAAATGCGGTGGCACAAGCCGTAACACAAGCGACAGACGAATTATCAACACGGGTTGGTAATCTAACTGCCATCATAAATAATCTTACGGTCGGTGATACTATCGAGTCCTACACGGACGAAACAATTGATCCGAACATTACGAGTGGTGAATCACTTGATGTAGTTAAATACCTCCCACAATTTGATGGGACCAACTACGTAAGTTGGAGAACTGCAGTCAAGAACTGTATGAAAATGTATGAACCATGTAGGGGCGGAAGTAGGTACTACGCAGTAATAAATATAATAAGAAATAAAATTGTAGGCCCAGCGAACGACATTCTAACAAGTCACGGTACCCCACTGAACATAAATGCCATAATAGGTAGGCTAGACGTAACATACGAAGACAAAAGGCCGATTCATATGTTACAAAATGAGTTAGCAGGTCTAAGACAAGGGAAATTAACACTCCAACAACATTACGACCAAATACGTCGCATACTGACATTAATATTTGACAAAACAATAATGACGTATGGGCCTCAGAAGGCAGAGACAAATTGTTTAGTAGATGTTGCACCTGCGAGCAAATGCTTTGAGAGTATTTATATTAGGCCTTAACTAGCCTACTTCAAATATTGTGTTTAGTTTGAACCCAAGCGATATGCCAAACGCGTTGGCCAGGGCACAAGAAGTTGAGTTAAATCAACTTCAACACGGAGAACTGTCTGGACATTCAACGTCTAGACTATGGCCTATTATAAGACAGAATTTACCGCAGAGATCTAACCACCAGAACCCACAAAATAATTTCCAACATAGACACAATTTTAATTTCAGAGGGCCTGTGCACCCTCACCGAATGGAAACGTCTAGCGGACAGAACCAAAGACGTGAAGTTCCAAACAACATTCCTTTACACCAGTATAGAGATAATCATTTTAACAATGTGCAAAGGAAAAATAATAATCCTTTCAAAAGAGATAGACCTAATAGTGGGCAAATACAAGTTTTTAAGACCCCAAGATTAAATAACTTAAACGAGGGAGATAATTTTTTAGAATAAGGAACGACTTGCCCTTTATTAAACGAACTGATCCAAGGACAGGTCGTGTATTTAATATTTTAATTGACACTGGTGCGACACATAGTTATGTCAAGCCAGGACTATTTAAAAATATAGATTTAGAAATTACAACTAAAGTTAGGAGCGTGCATGGCACAAGCTTGATATACAAATATCAAGAAATTAATATGTTAGGAGTTAAGGACAAGTTTTACGAATTGAAAGAATTGAGTGAATACGATATAATAATTGGTATGAGAACACTCAGAAAAATTAAGGGGAAAATAAATATAGTCGATAGTACTCTGGAATACGAGAAAGGCATAGTACCTTTATTATTCAATGAAGAGTTAGTGAACAGTTTAACTATCTGCATGAGTACAGAAGAAACGTTCATAGAACAGCTGAAAGACATTTTAAGGAAATTTCAAGGTATTTTTACAGATAAACCAAGTTATCTGCCATATAATACAAATATTGTCGCAACCATAGACACTACAAATGATTAACCAATATGGACAAAATTATGCCCATACCCTCAAGCAGTGAGCGAATTTGTTAATAATGAAATATTAGAGTTGTTAGAAAACAATATTATAGCACCCAGTAGATCACCTTATAATTCACCAGTGTGGGTTTTATATAAGAAAGGTCTTAATGAGGATGGATCGAAGAGACAAAGGTTAGTCATAGACTATAAGAAGCTGAACGCTTTTACAAAAACGGATAAATATCCGATGTCAGATACCTCTGTTATGTTATTTAACTTAGGAAAATCTAAATTCTTCACGACATTAGATTTACAAAGTGGTTTCCATCAAATTATGATGAAAAACAAAGACAGAGTTAAAACAGCTTTCAGTGTGAATAACGGAAAATACGAATTTCTTCGTATGCCGTTTGGATTGAAGAATGCGCCCTCTATATTTCAAAGAGCGATGGATGACATTCTGAGACCATTTATCGGAAAATTCTGCCACGTATACATCGATGATGTCATCATATTCTCCGAGTCTGAAGAAAAACACTTGGAACACATTGAAATCATAATTAAAGCACTCAGTGAAGCCAACATGAAAATAAGCAGTGAAAAGAGCAAATATTTCATGCAATAAGTTGATTTTTTAGGTTATGTAATTAAGACCGATCCAAGGAAAGTCCAAGCAATCAAAGAATATCCGGAACCAAGAACATTACGATAGCTGAAATCATTTTTAGGATTGAGCGGTTACTATCGTAAATTTATAAGAAATTACGCTATGATAAGTAAGCCATTAACTAAATATTTAAGGCAACAGGACAGTACTGCTAAGAGTAAATTAGTGACAATAGAACTTGATGAAGAGGGGAAAAGAGCTTTTAAGATTTTAAAAGACAAATTGGAAGAGAATATTGTACTAAATCAACCAGATTTTAAAGAAGGGTTTGAACTGACAACTGATGCAAGTAACTCAGCCATATGCGCAGTACTTAGCCAGAGCAGTAAACCAATTACTTTTATAAGTAGAACTCTGAGTAAAACCGAAGAGAATTACGCAACAAATGAGAAGGAGTTATTAGCTATTGTATGGAGCTTAAAGAATTTGAGGAATTACCTCTATGGAACAAGTGGCATCCATATATATACGGACCACCAACCATTGACATTCGCTATGTCAGACAAAAATCCTAATGCTAAAATGAAGCGATGGAGAGCATTTATTGAAGAATATGCTCCGGTTATCACATACAAGCCTGGTAAGGAAAATGTAGTAGCCGATGCTCTTAGTAGACAGGAGTTGAATATGATGAACTCGGATATTGCAACAGTACATAGTACTCAGAGCAGCCCAGTTCAAGAAATTAAGAGATTCGTAGGAATTATAAATAGATTCAAGAATCAACTTGTAATAAAAGAGGGAAACAGGTATAATATAATAAGTAAACAAGTACATAACGGATACTGGCGACACTTTATTATATACAAAGATGATGGTATATTTAATAAACTTAAGGAAGTTATTAAGAATGGTCTAAACGCAATTCATTCAACAGAGGAAGTTCTGTTTAAAATAAAAGGTAAATTACCAAATGAGTACCCAACAACACAGTTCGCTTACGTAGCTAATTTAGTAGAAGATATTTCTGATAGGGATGAACAAATCTCTATAATAAAAAAAGAACATGAAAGAGCCCATCGTGACTCAAGAGAAAATTACAAACAGATATCAAGTAAATATTACTGGCCTGACTGTTTTAAACAACTACTAACGCATACAAAAGATAGTTCAGTTTGCAAGGAAAACAAATACGATAGGCATCCAACAAAGTATAAGATTGGAGAGGCTCCAATTCCGAAGAATGAGGGGGTACGTATTCACGCTGACATTTATTATACAGGGTGAGTCATGAGCAATGCGACAAAATGCTAGGGCGTGTAGGTTGCATTGAGACAAGAAAAAAATCGCATGGGAGGGGGGGTCTATTCCCCTCCGTTTAGCCGGGAGGGGCAATTTTCGAAAAAACTGACTTAAAATGGGAAAAAAATTATTTAAAATCAACGGCTTCATTCACAATGCTGTGCGATACGTTTTTGAAAAGCCAATAACTTTTTCTTTCATTCTGTGTTTAAATAAATCTATTCTAAGAAATTGTTTTTGAAATATTAATTTTCAAAGTCAAAACTTTGAAAAAAAAAAATTGAAAAAAAAATTTCAAATTCATTTTTTTCAAAATTTTACGTAATTAAGTGCTAATTTTAATTTCAAAATTCAATGCTGTTATTAATTTTAAGTCTAAATAAGAAAACCGGATGCAAAAATTTTATGTCGTTCTCAAGAAATTAAAAAAAAACCAAAACCACCTTTTTCTAAGAAAAACATTTATTTTTATTGTAACGAAGCAATTTAAGAAGCATTAATCTTAGTTTTTTTAGTTTTTTTTATTCCTTTTATGTTTACTATGTTTTTTATTGGAAGTACTTATAAAAAATTCTCGATATGATCTCCATTGTTTAGAAGGCATAGATTATATCTCCTTGTTATATCGGGTTATCTTTCAGCGTACAGTCTTTCGGCTTCACGACTTCGACCATTAGCTAAACCGTAGCAGAAATGCATGTCCGTTAATTCTTTTCGGGTGTATGAGCTTGACATCGCTACGTGTTAATGAGTTAATATTCAAATTGGAAATAATTACTAAGCAAAACTGCAATGCATTTTATTTATCTTGCGTTGCAATTTTCTTTTTTTTTCATTAAAAAAAATGCGGTTTTATTGTCCCTATTGTCCCCATAACAGGTAGAACCCATGGGCTGCGGGCAGGCCAAGGCAAAAATATTGACAGGCCAGTTTTCAGAAGTTATCAATGAAAATAATATTAATCCAGGGTTATTCCAATACTATTTAATTTTATTACGTTCTCATAAAACTCCAATTAAAAAAAAAGTAAAAAAACTAAGATTAATGCTAAATAAATAAATAAATTGCTTCGTTACAATAAAAATAAATGTTTTTCTTAGAAAAATGTGGTTTTGGTTTTTCTTTAATTTCTTGAGAACGACATAAAATTTTTGCATCCGGTTTTCTTATTTAGACTTAAAATTAATAACAGCATTGAATTTTGAAATTAAAATTAGCACTTAATTACGTAAAATTTTGAAAAAAATGAATTTGAAATTTTTTTTTCAATTTTTTTTTTCAAAATTTTGACTTTGAAAATTAATATTTCAAAAACTATTTCTTAGAATAGATTTATTTAAACACAGAATGAAAGAATAAGTTATTGGTTTTTCAAAAACGTATCGCACAGCTTTGTGAATGAATCCGTTGATTTTAAATAGTTTTTTTCCCATTTTAAGTCAGTTTTTTCGAAAATTGCCCCTCCCGGCTAAACGGAGGGGAATAGACCCCCCCCTCCCATACGATTTTTTTCTTGTCTCAACGCAACCTACACGCCCTAGCATTTTGTCGCATTGCTCATGACTCACCCTGTATAGATATTGATCAATTTTTAACTATGATAGATTCGTTTTAAAAATATCTCATAGTAAGGCATGTTGAAAACAAAATCGATGCAAAGGAAAAGCTAATTGAGTCAATACCAATTTTTGGGAAAGTACAGGTGTTAGTGACTGACAATGAAAAGACATTTTGCACACCATCAACGGAGTTAGTTACAACGACTAGGTATTAAACATGAAAAAGTAGCTCCAAATCATAGTACGACAAACGGAATGATTGAAAGATTACACAGTACAATGACAGAACTTATACGTATAAAGAAAACAGAGATTCACGCAGAAACAAAAGAGATAATGCCATTCATAGTAAAGAAATATAATGAATCCATTCACACAGTCACAAATTTACAACCGATAGAGGTATTTCATAATTTTGAGAAATACATATCATTGACTGACGTATTGAAAGAAAGACAAGACAAAACCCTTTTATATTTTAATAAAAATAGAACAGAAATAAAATTTAAACCAGGACAAAAAGTTCACAAAAAATCGACACGTAGACAAGGTAAGGTTAAACCTTTATATAAAAAAAGAATTGTGAAAGAAGACAGGGGAAGAATCATTATAGACAGTAAAGATAGAATAATACATAAAGACAACATAAAAAAATAAAAATGTTTAACTGGGTAAGACACACGTTTAGTTTCAGATGACTATTCCTACCATACTGATGTTTTCGGCATTACTTGCCACAACGACTGCTCAAGTGCAGATAACTAATTATAGTACGGAGGAATATATTCTCATAGAGGACGGACCTGCCGCATTGTATGAAAATACAGGTGAAATTTTCCACACCATAAATTTAACATATTACAAAACTATTCTAGAAGATACAAGAGAGAAAAGCTCAAGGTTAACTAGGGTTATGTTAACAAATTTTGAAACAGCGGAGAAATTACTTAATCAATTAATAATTAGGGAAAGATTTAGAAGGGGGATAAATGAACTAGGAACGATATGGAAATGGATATCAGAAAGTCCAGACCATGACGACAAGATAAGAATCGAAACAAAATTGCAAGAGCTCATAGAATCAAATAATAAACAATATCAAACGAACTCACAGATATTTAAAGCAATAGAAAAACTAAATAGTGAAGATAACAGTGAAGACGATTTAATTTTGAGATTTTTAATTGAAGACCTAAGGGAAATCATAAACACCATTAACTTAAGTAAAAATGGAATTTTGAATACAGTAATTTTAAACATGGAAGATTTAGGGCGGTATTCATCGATCACTCATAACTTAAGAGCCTCATAAATCTATTCACCAACCGTTATTAGTGACGATTTTATGAACGCTCATAGACTTATGAGAGGACCCGACCACTCATATGTTATGAGCGAGATCTTCGAAAAACTTTCGAACTCTAGAGAGCGCAGTCAAAAACGTTAAAATTATCTTGACATTTGTCAACACACTCTTGGGAGTGTTATGTCAATTAATAGTTGGTATGTTAATCAAATTGAAAATTCTACTTTTTTTAATTTTAAATTGTATTTTTGTTTCCCAAAGGCAATAGTTTTGAGATAATACTGTCTGTTGCGACAGTAGAAGGCCGCTTGAAGACTTTTTTCTCGAGACTAAACAGTGTAATGAAACTTCTAAGCAAGTTCCAGGTGAAGTTGGTAAAACCTCAGTGATAAGATCTACACTCTTTGATGTTTCATTTCTAATGCTAACATTATTGTTCAAAAATATGGATCCGACGTAAGTGATAAAATAAAATAATTCAATTGTCTTTTATTAAATTGAAATTTATTCAAGGTTGTTTTATCGGAAAATGGTGATTCATTCTTTGAAAAATGGGTTCGTGAATGTATGTCGGAAAGATTTTAAATTTGATATACGTTTTTTCATTAATCTTTACAAAGGATGAATTCCTTAAACCCCTCAATATGGTGCAACAATTCTTGTCAACATTAAGCCCAGAAGAAATGTCTTCACAAGAAAACACCAAGGAGCGACTTGGATTGTCGTTTCAAATTATAAGAAAAATGCAACATGACATACATCCTTTGGGAATCCCCGAAACAAATCTCGTATCACACACACCACTAATTGAGCAGTTCAAGGATGCGTAGAAAAGTGTTTCACAACATGGATGCCTGTAAAAGCTGCACAAATACTAGAAAGCTTATTACAAGCGAATATTCCAGTATGGTTTGTTTCCCAACTCGAGGAAGAGATCTTAAAGTGTAAATACACCAAAGTGAGAACCTATACAAAACATTATTTGTTTCTTATTTCAAATGATTGTTTTTCTTTTTAAACATATGATGAAAACTATGGACATTGTATTTGCTGTAATGCATTTAGATATTGAAAGAAACACGGTTGCTATTCTGGGACGTATTGTTCCACTTATTCTTTTCAATAAAACTGGAAGGTAATTTTTATTTTATTTCATTTAAATCAAACTAAAATGTATAATAATTTGTTTTTTTAGTGAAGATATAACTGAGTCGCAATCGTTTGTCTTGGCAAGATTGTGTGTCTATTGTGTTATATCGAATTTAGAAACAAGAACACCTCCATTGAAAAAACGATCTCGATCGGAAGATTTGGATGAAGTTGACATTGGCAATCCAGCAATAATACTTAAACTGACAAAACTGAAAGTAAAGATAATTCGAGCTCCAGTGATTCTGCAATGGAAACACACCAGAACAGTAAAGAACCATCTTCTGTCATCATTTTATTTCATTTTTCAATTTATTTCTCTTCTTGTCGAGTGTGGTAAAGATCGTGTTAAGCCTGTCTTAAAGTTGCTACCAAATAATTTAATACAAAATTTACTTAAAGTTATGGTGACGGATGAAATAACTGTTGGGCTTATTTGCCGGTATGTATTTAAATAACCATATTTTGCATTAAAATATTTATCAAAAAAATAAAATCATTTATTATTGTGTGCATATTTATTTATTTTCAGTCTATGTACTTACTTGTTCCAATAACCGGAAACCTTCTTTTCCACACGTGTGTTGTTGGAGATGACAAAGGAGTAATTAAATAGTTTTTGCAGGCATAACCTGCATCACCAACTAAAATTCCATTGAGGAACTCCCGCATTCTAACCGAGCTTTTAGCCTGGAAAAATTGAAAATCATTTGGTCATGCGTTGATCTAGGCCAACTATCCAACTATCCATAATTCTCATGTGTGAGTCGACCACAATTTGCGTATTTATGGAAACCGAAACTGCTCCGCTAACGGCCCGCCGGTAGACTCTATTGGTATATGAGTACCTGCAGAGTCAAAAAGTGGGTTAAGAATGAAAAATTTATGAAAAATATAACTATGTATATTTACCGTCTATAGCCCCTATTATGTTTGGTAGTAATTGCATGTTTTATTCCATCTTGGTTTTCAGTCGAAGGAAACTTTATCTCTTCTGCGGCCAATTCAGCAATTGCTCTTGATACGCGAATAATTATCCTTGAGACCGTAGGCTGTGATATTCCAAACAGGTCCGCTCCAACGATTTGGAAACAACCGGTAGCATAAAACCTTAAAGCTATAAGGAGCTGTTCACGAGGAGGAACCGGGTCGTTTTTATTATTTAAATAAACAAGCCTATGCTGAATCCTCGCGAGTAGTTGATCCAACATGAATTTTGGAAGCCGAAATCTTTTTTCAAATTCTGCATCTGAAATGCCTTCATACCAATTGAATTTTGGAAATGTATTTCTTGGATTTCTTCAAGGAAGGCTTTCCAGAAGTTCAAACAAAAAATCTTCATCCGAACTGGTGTACAGAATTTTAACCAACAAAAATATATTCTTTTAATATGGTTATCATACCTTACATCCTTTTTATACATACATACTTAAAATTTGGCGGAATCCCACGTAGAATGATGCCGTGAGCCGCATAACCGCTACTTCCCACGTTGATTTTATTTTCTTTACTTCGACCACGTTCGATGTCTCCCAGATGTATCTCATTTTTTTGTTCCAGTTCATCGATACTTCCAAATTTCCCAATTGGTATAAAATTATGTGTTTGTTACAGATTTTCATGAGCATGAAAATTTTTAGGTCTCGTTATCAGAAAAAAGGCCAGTCAGGCTAGTATTTTGGAGTGTGGCAGTATTTCTTTTTTGGGGTGGTGGTTTGTTGGAGTGGACACTTTTTGTGACGAATGTCTCACTACCGATTTGCGTCACCAACTGCATTTGCTGCCACACTTTTTCCCACTGTCTGCCTGTATGAAAAGAAAAAACTTTAGTAAATCGTATAAAGATTTAGGTAATTCTACCTATAATAAAATCTACATGTTCTACCAAGCCAACAAAATCTTTTTCAAATGTTAAGAGCATATTAACTAAAGCATTAATAAAAAAGTATAAATTTATTTTAACTTGTTACTCTTATGTTTGGACCTCGTGTCTACCTATGGAATGGTAAACATGCCTTTGCGCCTTTTTTTCTTTCCTTTCTTTATATATATACATATATATAAACCGTACACCTTTTTGAGTACAGTCATCGCTGACGCTTAAGTATTTCATATAAAAAAAATTCATTTGTTACCTGACTTGTCTAAAAAAAAAATTCTGCTGCTTTTCTTTATGGATTGCGTTTCAGTGGAAGTGATTCCACGAGTGAATCTATTCTACTTTTCTTCGCGTCCTATGGACACATTTTCCAATCAGCCTATCTTTCACAGTGTCTTTTGTGGAATTAGACTTGGTTATATTTCTTTTCGCTTCCACAATCCCAAATAAAAATTCTTTTAGGATCAGCTCGTTAACTTGGACTACGTCCCTGTCCGTCACTAACTACGAATTAATTGGAAAATTGGAATTCCATTAAAGCATGAAAAAAAATATATGTAAAAATTTGGTTATCGATGGTTACTGCGAAGTGCTTGATTTTTTTATTGTATCTTTCTAAAAGAAATCTTCTATTCTAGCTATTTTCTTGAAAATAGCCGTGTGCGAACAGCGTTAAAATTGTATCCTCTGGCTAATTTTTGACGTTTGAGTTGAGGTGAATAAATGTTTAGCTTTTTGGTGTGCGAATTGGATTTAATGGGATTTTTAACACTAATATATTTTTTTACATTTCCCTACAAGAATTGAAAAGTTTCCCCTTCTATTTCTTGGTACGGGGAAATGTAAAAATTTGTTTTGGAAAAAACGAAAAAAAAGAACGCAGCATATAGGAAAGTTCTTAGCTGATTCTGGAATGGTAGCAACCATCCAGATCAGTTCAGTGGCTTAGAAAATATGCCGCTATCGCTGCTGTTCTGTTCTGATATAAAACAAAAAACTTAAAGGATAAAACATTGTTTTTAAAAGAGTTATTATAAATCTATCGGTTCAGCTTTCAAACTCATAATATAAGAGTTTTCGCAAAAGCGACCCCAGCCCCATCTATTCGGTTATATGAAATAGCCTTAGTCATTTCTTAGAACATCAGCTATCCACCAGTTAAAGCCCCTTCAAAATCGGTACAACCGTTTCCCGTCGTCGCGTTCGTCAGTTGAAAAATAAAATTTTCCATAGCAGGGATAATTTGCATCATAAGTTACTTCCTATATTATCATCCATCTGGCACTGAAGGTCCCGTCAAAATCGGTCCTGTAGATTCTGATCGGTTTATATTTACGAAAATGCAAAAAAAATCGACATTATCTATCGGTCAGTGAAAGTTTCGTCAAAATCGGTCTAGCCGTTCTCGAGATTAGCCAGGACAAACAGACAGACAAACATTTTAAAAATGTGTGTTTTGATATAAGGGCTGTGTATGTTCTCATATGCGTGTAGTAAAATACTGTTATTTTGAAATTACAAATAGACACTCCATTTTTATTTATGTGTATAGATTTATTTTATTTTGGTAAAGAAAAAAAAATTGAACTACTTTGTAAAATAATTAAAATTATGGGAAGTTTTAACGCGGTACAGAACACTGGTTTGGCAGCTGAACTTTACAAAAAAATTTGTTTCACAATGAATATTAATGTACAAAAGAGTATATCGGTTAATTTTAGTAATTCTTCGTAACTAACGAAGTTAAGTTAAACATAATTTACAAAAACACAAACGGAAAATTTGACATTAATGATTAATATAAAACAAACAAAAATAAATGCAAATAAAAACAAACACACTACTCCGACTGTCTCTCTTACTCCTTTAGGCACGAGTACGATAACTTTGGCGCCAAGAATTGATAACGGTTTTTTATAGAACAGATCAATACAAGCATTTTTTACTATAGGTGGGGGGGTCTATCTCCCTCCGTTTGGGCGGGAGGGGCAATTTTATAAAAACAGTGCTAAAAATTTAAAACAAATATTAAAAAATAACGATAATACTTACAATTAAGTTTTATATCTTTTTTTTAAGCCAATACTTTTTTCTATTAGATGTTTTTTAAATCAAGTGAAATTTATGCATAGTCTTTGAAAAAACGGACTTTTAAGTCAAAAATTGCGAAAAAAAAATGTAAAATAAAACTTTGAAGTGTGATTTTTCAAAACTGTAAAACAAAATACTACTTTTTTTTTATAAAATTCGTTGCTCATTTTAATTTTAAATCATAAACTGAAAACAAAATGATTTTATGTTTTCTGGTTTTTGAGAAAATGGAAAATTACTAAAACTACTTTTTTATAAGAGTTTTCGGCACGAGTACGATAACTTTGGCGCCAAAAATTGATAACTGTTTTTTGTAGAACAGATCAATACAAGCATTTTTTACTATGGGTGGGAGGGGTCTATCTCCCTCCGTTTGGGCGGGAGGGGCAATTTTATAAAAACTGCTAAAAATGTAAAACAAATATTAAAAAATAACGGTAATACTTACAACTAAGTTTTATATCTTTTTTTAAAGCCAATACTTTTTTCTATTAGATGTTCTTTAAATCAAGTGAAACCTATGCATAGTCTTTGAAAAAAACGGACTTTAAACTCAAAAATTGCGAAAAAAAAGTAAAAAAAAACTTTAAAGTGTGATTTTTCAAAACTGTAAAATAAAATACTCCTTTTTTTTATAAAATTCGTTGCTCATATTAATTTTAAATCATAAACTGAAAACAAAATGATTTTATGTTTTCTGGTTTTTGAGAAAATGGAAAATTACTAAAGCGTATAAACAGTGAGGTATGTAAGGGGGGGCATGCTGCCCCCTGCAACCCCCCTGCTTGGACACACTATAGGATTTGGGGTGGGTGCGAGGTGGGGTGGGTGCGAGGTTGGGTGTATGCAAAGTTTCTGTTGCATTTAAAGATGCCCAAGCATCATTACAAAAACGAACCTACGTACAACATTCACCGTATACCAAAAAAAAAAAGAAAACTCTTATAAGAAAGTAGTTTTAGTAATTTTCCATTTTCTCAAAAACCAGAAAACATAAAATCATTTTGTTTTCAGTTTATGATTTAAAATTAATATGAGCAACGAATTTTATAAAAAAAAGTAGTATTTTATTTTACAGTTTTGAAAAATCACACTTCAAAGTTTTTTTTTACCTTTTTTTTCGCAATTTTTGAGTTTAAAGTCCGTTTTTTCAAAGACTATTGATTTAAAAAAACATCTAATAGAAGAAAGTATTGGCTATAAAAAAAGATATAAAACTTAGTTGTAAGTATTGCCGTTATTTTTTAATATTTGTTTTAAATTTTTAGCACTGTTTTTATAAAATTGCCCCTCCCGCCCAAACGGAGGGAGATAGACCCCTCCCACCCATAGTAAAAAATGCTTGTATTAAACTGTTCTATAAAAAACCGTTATCAATTCTTGGCGCCAAAGTTATCGTACTCTCCCCCTCCTTTATCCACTTCTTTATCCACTGGCTAAAATTTTTGCAAATAATTTCTTTACGGTTTCTTTGGAAAGTTTTTTATTTTAGAGTCGCTGTCGAATTATTTATTGGAAAAGCATTAATTTGGTATAGGACTGTTAAAAAGTCAGTTATTTCAAGGCAGGAACTTGGCAGTGAATTAAAACTGGAGTTTTTGCCACCGAATTACGATGATAAGTTGTTAGAAAAGATAAGGCGTCGTACATAAGACAGCGATTAATCCATCGGCGCGGCGTCTATGTGTCGACGACGCAAAATTTGTTCCGTAGGCTTACTGAACAAATATCGAAAGGTAGAAAGCTGTTAATAGTTCAGCGGAATTTGACACCTTTGTAAATTGAATTTCCGATCTGTTAGCGTTAAGGCGAGATTTAAAAGCGGTAAAGGTAGGGTTACCATCGACAAAAATTAAAAATCCTGACATTTAAGATTTTTGAAAAATAAAGACTGACAAAAAATATTTTTTTTAACTATAGGTAGGTACATAACGGTTAATTATGTAAGTAAAAAGGTTTTTGTTCATTGATTAGAACAAATAAAATTAAATTATAAAGTGGAATCTGGGTTGACTTCGTTTTCCCCCGTGCAATTTCCCGTTAAACGTTTGCCCGTGTAACGATAGGCCAACAAACATAATCTCGTGTATTGTTCGTCGCTAGTAATGCCGGCAACGTTACAATAGATATCGCGCATCGGTCAGAATATTCTCGAATTCTCAAAAACTTTAAAAGCGTCAAATATGAATTCATGTTTGTATGTTCATTGTACATACATACCTGGATACCTAAGAAAGTTCTTTTGAGAATTTGAGAAAAGAATCTTATAAGACTTTCGCAGAAGTAATCTAGTGAACTATATAACTAATTTTCAAAAAATTGTCCCAAACTATAGTACTTTTATACAATGTTTGCAATCCCACCGAATTGTAGTAGAATTTTTCGGGCGGGGAAACTTTGAAAGTGAAATCTTTTGATCAATTTGAGTATTATTTTTTTTTTGGCGGGAAAGCGTTACGCGGGATATTGTGTCTATGAAACCGTTACGGTCTTCTGGGATCTTTATTATGAACAGAAAAACTGTCTCTGACATTTAAGTTTTGAAGATAATTTTGTTCAAATGCTGACCGTGACTAAGCCGCCGCCGGCCGAGCCGTCTGCTTCATGCAGAAGGTTAAATTTTTGTTCCCTCATTCCATCCTTGCGAATGTTATAGAGGCATTTAAATTTACAAAACCACGCTCCTAGACGTTGCTATGGTTGTGGTGGGGTTGGAGTTACTCGAAGTAACTGCCAACAATGTTAGAGTGTCGTTAAAATCTTTTAGGTTGCCTACTGGACGGCAAAAAATCATTTGGGTTTTACACTTGGCCAAAGAGGTAGTGATCAACGGCCATATCTTTGCGTCGAAATTTATAGTATAAAAATGTTAGGGCTTTTAGATTCCGGTGCTTCACGCACAATCATTTGGAGAGGTAGATGGGAGATTTCGAAAGATTTAGATATATAGCTAGTTAAGACTAGTGTAGATAAAGTTATTTTAGCGGATGGTGCAGCAGGTATTGGAGTGGAAGGGGTACTTTCACTTCCAATAAAGAATAAATAAAAGATAGTTTTAGTAAAATGTCTTGTAATTCCACGCCTTCCTCATAGATTGGTTTTGGGAGCCGACTTTTTGGCTCTATCGGACGTAGTTCTAGATCTTCAATCAGGAGAATGGACATTTTCGAACCAAATTTCTTTGGCTTCAAAAAATGGCACGTATATAAACAATTGCGGTGGGTTAGTTCACAAGAAAATTGTATTTCGGCTAGTTGTAGGTATATGTAGTTAATTTTCATTTTAAGAAATGTAGAAGAAAAACGAAATCTTTGTTCCGTACGTTGCCATTGTTATAATCAACTCAAAGATTTATAATATTTCGCCGATTGCGAAAAAAGGAATTATCATTAAATATTTCTTAAAAAAATGAGCATCAGAAGAATTAAATAATTTTGAAGTTACTAAAATATAAATACTAATAAAAAATCTATTTACCATTATTTTGTTTTCTTATAATTTGTTTTATAATATTTTAATTATTCTCTAAATCGCATCATCATTCAAATTGAAATACCTGCTGATTTTCTCAGCACTCATCTTGGACGATTTTGGATATAATATAATACTTAATTAATTGTATGCTTGCCACTTTAAATTCGAGTTAGATACGGTTCAGTCGCAGCGCTGCCAGATCGAGGGATTTTTCCCGTTTTTGAGGATTTTTCGATCCTAAAGGGAAAAAGGGAATACCAATCGAGAAAACGGGAAAAACAGCCATCTCAAAAACTTATACGTTTTAATACCAAAACTCATATTAACAACCGCTAATCATAATAAATTGAATTCTCTTAACCATAGCTTATGGAAACATTTTTAAGCGATCCGATTTGTGTCTTTAAGATCTTTGAATTTATTAATGGATTTTAAAATATATTTGTCTTTCATACAGTGGAGTTAATAGCATTAAGTTTTAAGAAAAATCTCTGCAGAATTCTTCATACTAAATTGTTGACGAATAACCACAATTGTATGGATTAGACATAGAAAAAGAATGTTTGCGTTTGCATATACAAGGAGTATGTTAAGAAAATGAACTAGGTATAGCCTTGATGGAATAGATAGGCACCTGTTTGTGAAACAAATTTATTGGAGCTAGTTTTATATTTTATAAGTATAATTTGTTTAAAAGGCCGGAATTCGTGGTCATCTTCATCATTCAAGTCGAGAAAATGCTTAAGGTAGCTTCCGACTACTGAGTTAAAATTTAACTTAAGTGAATGCGAGAGAGACGTTCAGAGAAAAAAAATTTACTGGATTTTTTTTTATTTCTGCAATCATTGTTATGTTTAAAACATTTTTCTTTATTTTTGTGAACAAAAAAGGGAAAAACGAAGTTCAAAAAAAGGGAAAACAAATTATTTTGCATGCAAAAAAAGGGAATCGATCTATTTCTACGCATTCTTGGTTAAATTCGAGTTTTGGCTAAAGTCGAAAATTCGTTCAGTACTAAGGGCCAATAAAAAAAAGAAACAAAGATTTTTTTGTTGACAGTTCAAGCTCGCCGGGGTGTGGTGCCCCATTGACCGAAGCAAGATGCCTTCCCCCTAGTCCACCATTGGTTTTTTTTTGTAGGTATCAACGATGTTGTCAAAACCAATGCTTTTTATTTAGTTTAAGAACTTATCTACTTAAGAACTTTCTTGTTTCACTAAGAAATATCATAATTTAAAATCAATCGCTTGATCTTGTTATCGGCAAAAGCTCGGTCTTCTTTGCGGTCTACTAAGAAAATTTTCAGCTTCACCGGAATCGGTTTTGTTTAGAAAATCAAAATTATGTAATTCACTCCCACCTTTGCTTGTGTCTTCAGTTTCCTTTTTGAATATTGGGCTTTTTTGCTTTACAGATTTTAGACGAATAGTTCCCAAATAAAATATTCTTTTATCCACTTGCTTGTGTCTTCCAGTTTCCCTTTTGATTATTGGTCTTATTTGCTTCACCGATTTTAGACGAATAGTTTCCAAATTAAATGTTCTCTTATCCAATTAGCAACCCGATCTTAGGTATACACACTTTTATTGAAAAATGTCTACACATAAGGTACCTACATAGTTAACAAAATACCAACTCTATTTTTTTTCGTGAATTTGTTAATTGTTATACTCTTTTAAGCATCCATTTATTTGCGAGCTTTTTTAATAATAGAATTTAGAAATAATAGCTATGTATCTTTTGAACAGTCTTACAAACAGTACACTCGTTCTTAAGATCAGTTTGTTTCGAATTGTTATAGTGTGGTGCGTGACTTAAAGTTTGTGGTGATTTTATTTCCGCCAAGATTTTGCATAGTTAAGATACCTATATACAAAATGTTTGCTGCTAGAAAACAAAGTCTAGGCTATATCTTATATCTTGTTGGATTCAGTATTTTAATATTCAGGTAAATGTTTCAACTTCATTTGATTAATGTGTAGGTTGTTTTACATATACATCTGAGAAAACGATGCAATGATTGAAGTCATGAACTTGGTATTAAAAAGTATGCATGTATATTGTGTGTACCTGCCTGCACCTAATATTTGCTTATGATGTCACCAAATCTTTTGAACAATGTGTATACAGTTGTTGTGAATAACCTAGAAATTATGTTTTCATAGTTAGTGTACCTAATATTACCTACCTTCTTTATTATGATGTATGTACATTGTACCTATTTTGTTACTTTTGCATTCTGTCAGACACCTATTTATTCTATGATGTTTTTTCGAAATGATTTATACTATGAATATGTGAGTAATACAAGCGAGATCTGCTTTAAAATCTATTAATAAGACCTGGGATGGAATCGCGTAAGATGATAGTTGATTGTCACATTTTTGATCATCACTTGTGATAAAATTGATTTTTCCTTCTGCGTAAGGTGATCACATCCACCAATCCAACTCAATTCAACTTTGTTCAATTTGTCAGTGACATTTGTGAAAAACATTGTTGCCGTAGTCATATTTTCAAGTAAATTCATTGAAATTCTTGTTTTTTTTAGTGAATAAATGCAATAATTCTAAATTTAACCATTTATTTTCGATTGTTGTATACTCTAAAAGAAATATTGTTTTTGATGATTTGGTGACTAAAATTGAAAAAACGTTGAAAATTTTATAATGTTTTGTATGCGAGTGGTAACTCTAGTCACATTGCCACAAAAATAAAAATAAAACGTCAATTTCATGAGAAGATGACTATCACAATATTTTGGTGATTGGATTTTAGCTATCACTGTGATAAGGTAAGGTGATCACGCAGACAGAAAGTGTAGATTTTGACTGTCACTTATCACAAATCACCTTAGCCGATTCCACCCCTGGACGCTGGACGTAATCCTACACTTTGTAGATTGCGTGGTAAAAATAATAGTTTGTACCTACCTAACTTATATTCATAGTAAGCTATAATAGCGTTTTCCATTTACGGAAAGATTAGTTATTTTCTTTAAAAGATTTAAAGCTCTTTTTGAGTTATTTATGTTTCATTTAAATGAAAATATGCAATGTAGATTAAATACAACTAAAACCTAAGACTAAAATGGAAACCTTTGTGTTGTTTTACCTTGTTGCTTGTTGGACGGTAAAGCTATGTATGTAGCTACATATTATTGCACTCGACAAAATCCAAATTCATAGTATTCTTCACTAATCTGAAATTTTGTACGAACTTGTATAAAAAATGTTCATAAAATTAGCACTGTTGTAAACAAACAGTAATGAATAATAATTTAAATCAGTGTTGCCGCAGGCCTTCCCGACAATTTTCTGGAAAAAACGTAACAAAATCATAAAAATGGTAACAAAATAATCTAAAATAAAAATTTCATAGACAGTGCTGGTCAAAACTAAAGCACAAACTGCCACCATATTAGAAAAACCTCAAATAGCATTAGATAGTGGTTTAAAATCTTATAAATTATAAGAAAATATTTGTTTCATAAACGTGAATGAATGGAGTTTGTCAAGGAATACCTGAGTTGGAATGCGGCAAAATTGAAAACTGTTCTATTTGCTCATGAGTACGAAAGGATCTAATGGATTTCGTACGGTACGGAGGCCGAAGTGCTAACGACTAAATCGTCGATTGGCCAAGGGCACAGCTTAGCACGGTGCACACTGGTCGATTCAGTACACACTAGCTGGTCAAAAGTCAAAAAAATAAAGTTATTGTCATTATAAAAAATACCGTTAGGCCGAAAGTCAATATACTGAAATAACAAAAAACAACAAAAAGAATTTTTTAATTCCGTTATTATGTTCATGGGAAGCATATCAATGTAATCATTCAAGATTATTTGCTCACTCTCTATTTTACCTTCCGCGAGTTAACAAGTGTTTGATAAGTGAAGTATATGATAAAAGTGAGTAATTGGATTAAACAAAAAATGTCAGAAAATGCTATTGGTATGTATTTTTAATTTCAATTTAATTTTTGTAAAAAAAAAATCATATTCTATTACTATTATCTAAATGTTGGCAGACATTTTTTTGATAGTTTTAACATGTTTTTTTTTTTACTTTTTGGACAATTACAAAAAAGTGCAAAAAAGTGTCATCGTGAAAGTTTTGTCATTTGTAGTTTGGATTATTACCTTTAATTTGATGCTAAATTTAAGTGCCGAAAATTACCGAAACTATTTTTTTTCTTTTCTTTTAGGTACCAATCCGCCCTTTTTAGGGCGACCATTTCTTTCACAGAAAGACATTTTCTTATTTATCAAGGCGGAAGATCTTTTTAAGTCTTCAGTTACGCTATGTGCAAATGCAGTTTTGCAACACGTGATGATGTCAAAACGGTCATTAACTGTTCTTCAAGAACCTGATCTTCAAAAATGTCTCGTGTACAGCAAAATTTTTGTTTCACACCTTTTTAAAAAAATCAAGGAAAACAAAATATCTCCTAAACGATTTTTAAGCCACGAAGAGTCTTGGCTGCAAAAAGAATTCAAAATTCCATTGCCTGACGCCCAGATTACAACAACTTGTAGACAAGGACGACCTGACAAGGAATTCCAGAAATGTAGGAATAAGGCGAAGAAACGCAAAATTGAAAATCTTATGGACAGATCGGCAGAAGAATTGGCATTTGCTATGGAATCTAAACTTAGAATAGAAGGTAAACGTTCTAAAGCTGTGGTTCTAAAAAAAGTTGTAGAGAGTTCTCCAAAAACAATTAAAAGAATGAAAAAAACCGAACCTATTGATAAAATGAAGCCATATACACCAGAAGAAGCCCCAGCATTGATAACGGACCTAAGATTGACTAAACACCAATATAGCCTACTGCAAAAAAGTGCGAAAGAAAGAAATGCCAATATCTATCCAGCATACGATAGCATTTTAGGAGTCAAAAAAGAATGTTATCCAGCAAATAACTTTTTGACAGTTACTGAGACACTATGTGAATTCAAGCTGCAACCATTGTTGGACTTGACATTGAAACGTTTGTCTGCCGCACAATTTGAGTCTTTTGCAAGCCAACTAGAAGACGGTGACACATTGGAGTGTTCGTGGAAATGGGGCTCTGATGGAAGTGGTGGACATTCGCGCTATAAACAAAACTTTTTGGTCAATCCAGAATCAAGTGATGACGATATTGTTCTCACATGTATATACCTTTAGAAATAAGGAAAAATGTGGGTTCTAACACGGAAAATATCTGGATAAATTCAAGAACGTCTTCCCCACGTTTCTGCCGGCCAGTACGCTTTGAATTTGCAAAGGAAAACATTGAGACAATAAGAAGAGAGTTTACCCGTATGAAATCGGAAATAAATAGTATACAAACTACAAGTCTAATGTTTAACAGCAAAACTGTTTCAGTGAAGCATAGTGTTGTACTATGGTCGATGGTAAAACATGCAACGCGGTAATGGAAAACAGGGCCAGTGCAGTTTGCTATATTTGCAAAGCAAGTCCTAAGGATATGAATAATTTGGAATTTGGAAGAAAAGAATTTTTACAAAATCAATTAAGATCAGAATTGGGAATATTAGTAGATTTTCCAAAGCAAGGCGGAGGTAATACCAATGATGGTAATACGGCCCGTACATTTTTTAAAGATCTAAAAAAGACTGCTGAAATTATAGGTGTAGATTCAAAACTTCTAGAGCGTTTTTCTATTGTTTTAAAAAACCCTATCTTCAGGTTTGAAAATTGATACAAATAAGTTCCGAACTTACTATACAGCAAAATTATTTGTATCAAAATATAATTGGTATAAAATGCCTGTAAGTGTTCACAAAATTCTATTGCACGGTGCTGATTGAAATTGAAAGCTTTCCAATCCCTATAGGACAGCTTTCAGAAGATGTTTTAGAAGCCCGTCAAAAGGATTATAAAATATTCAGATCCGGGTTTTCAAGAAAAATGTCCCGAATTGCGACGAATACTGATATTCTCCATTATATGTTTATCTCTTCTGACCCAAAAATCTCCGAATTGAGGGAAATGCCAACTCGACAAAACAAAATCCAACCCATTGAAGTTATGTAAATGGTTTTAAATTGATAAACAACTTTCGCAAAACCAACAAGACACAAATAAGAATTAAGTCCAGCTAATGACTCAAAATCGACCACTGTGCGGTGGAGGATACCTATATTATTGTCTGAGGAATTGGGCTAGTTCCTAGAATTCGTGGTTTAATGGATCATGTACCGAAAAATCCTTAAAAACGTCATGCTAAGGAGAATAATGCCGTTGCAATGGATTTTCTAACATGACACCCATTTCTAGCATTTCACTAAGCTTGTGAAGTATGGCTTAATGAAAGCAGCATAAATGTTATGAGGTGGCAGGCACAGCCCCCTGATCACAACTCCATAGAAAATCTATGGGAAATTGTTAATCAGAGAATTGATAGGACGAAGTTGAATGACTTAGACTGTACCAAGTTCAAATTGCCTGGAAAACATCCCCAGGCAAATAATTAACCCTCATTGCTTCTATGCCTGGTCGAACTGCGTTAAAAAAAAAGAAAAACTAATACTAGGAAATATGAGCGCTAGCTTACTGTTTTGAAAGATTCACAGTCTTGGATAAATATATATAGGTAGTTGTGCTCATGCGGGTAAATGGTAAATAATTAATTTTTAACTGCATCTACTTTTTGTTATCAAAAATCTTCATGCGTCCCCTTAAATGTACCTAAAAACTATACCTTTGATGAAAATAGGAAGTTCATAAAAGTGCAGTTTTTTTGCTTCAAAATTTGGGGGAAGTAAATCAATCCCCGAAATGTTCTCGAATAAATAGTCCACATGATTAAATTTTTCACTAGATAAGAATTTTGGTATATGTTCTTTTCCTTTGCTTAAATCAGAGAGTATTCGCAAAACGGGGAAAAAAGTAACGTGGAGGAAATTCCCATAAAAACAGTGTTATATCCAGTAAGAAACTTGATGCAGAGACTGTGATGTCAGCAGCACAATTTTTTTTCTAAACCGAAAGAAAAACCTTATGTTTGTTTTTCAAGCGTTTTGGACAGAAAAAAAATAAAAATAAAATGATAATAAAAAATATAGTAATTTTTTTGTGAAGTGACAAAAATTGATCGAGGAAATTTGTATAAAAACAGTGAACAACTATAAAGTGGCTTATCTATAAATCTAAATTGACGTGCATTTTTGGTTGAAACGGTTAGAACATTATTTTTGTTTCTGTTTTAGGCTTTTTAAATGTAATTTTATTTGAAAAACTTAAAAGTGGCAGATCAAACATAGCTATTGAAAACTTTCTCAGATTAGATGAGAAAGTTGGAAAAATTGCCATGTCAAGAAAAAACAAAAATTTCAACTTATCAAGTTCGGCTGATATCCGATGAAGCGGTCAGAAATAACCGGTTTTCGTCTTCAATTAAGGTCAAACTCTACCTGCCTGTTTCTAGCAGACACGTAAGATACATTTAAAAAGCCAACCAAAACATTGTCTGGTGGAAAAATAAAAAAAATCAATCTTTGAAAGCAACTCATAATACAGCTAGGCTTGATTTTGATGATTTTAATCAACATCAGGAGGACCCAAAAATGGTGAAAAGTTCTATTCAGTGATACAAAAAAAAAAGACGTAGACGTTCTAGATGAGTTTCAGTCTTACTGGCATGACAAAATGAGGTGAGAATGACTCGCAACTTCGGTTTTTTCGGAAAATTAATGGACCGATATTGCAATTGTACCTGGAAGAATAAACTTAAAAATTTACATTGTGCTGTTGGAGGATATGATGGTCAACAAAGCCGAAGAGCTATGCGGAACCATTTCCTATTTCAGTAAGATAACGTGCCTTTCAACATCTATCGAAGGCTATGGTAACCTGGTTGTAATGTGTTTTGCACATTATAACTTTCGACTGGCTATTCGAATTCCCAGTACTAATCCTATTGAGAATCTCTGGGGGATATAGGACATGCGTTTTTATGCAAAGATACGGGGCCCTAGACTTAAAGGGGCTCCGAAAGACTTTGAGGTGTGAAGAAAAGCCATTGAGGTAAATAAGAAATCACGATGTCGATTATTTCAAATAAACTTATTAAACTTTTTTTTACTTGTGCCTAGTTTTCCCTTACTGATGTTTTAACCTACATCCAAACCAAAACAACTGCAATCTGTACCCCACTTTTTGACAAATAATTCTACTATCGTTTTTGGCATTAATTTGTATCAGTACAAATGCTAGTGCCAAATGGCTAAGAACTAAAATCTTACAATCCAAAAAAAAATATAAAATTGATTTGTCTAAATGAAGAGGGCGGTGAAAAACGTTTTGTCTGGTTAAGTTAAGGTATAAAAGATTAAAAGACCTTATGAAAGAGCTTGCCCAGAATGCCGATAATGATCTAGATATGTGAAGATTTTTCGATAATTTATAAATAAACTTATACTTTTTTCGCAACAGTATTAAACGCTGCTGGTCAGTTTAAAGAATTGATTCAACTAAAAAGCGGATTTACTTTAGACCCGTTTGCTTAAACAATACTTAAGAATGTATGTTCTACATAAATCCTTAAGTGACAGTTTATGCATAGGATAAAGTACTACTAAAGTTTTTATGAAATAAAATATGAGATTTGCAAGAATGCATTTCTCGGAACTGAAATGAAATAAAATATGAGCAATTGTTTTTGAAATAAAAGGGGCAAAGATTGAGGGTCATTGGCTTCTCATATGATATTAATTAATGGGACACGAGTAACAATTAGCCCTGACGCACAAAGCCCTGACGAAAAAAAAGTGTTTACCCCATTTCACCCTACGAAATACCTAAGCTAAAGTTATATTAATCAGCCATGAGTTGGTTAACATGTTCTTACTGGAGATTATTCTGATAATATGTTTTTGAGATAATACAAGAAGCTCAAAGGTATTAAAACAGGTTCCTGCCCAAAAAGTTTTACCGAATTGTATATTCGAGTGAATGAGTCTAGAATATATTGTTAACAAAAGGGGCTTGGAGCAAGATTTTTGTCAATTATGACACCTATGTAGGTATTTAAAACTTTCAACGAATCTATTTTAAAACAAGTGGAAGAGCAGGAAGCACCATCAGAATAATTGTTTGTATCACAAATATTTTTTTTTATTTTATTTTATTTTAATTCAAATCTACAAATATGGGAAGACATGTAGAGTTGTTCGCAAGCTGCCGAGTGAAAATATACATCGCAGTCAACTGGATTTATGTTTTGTAAGCTGCAATCCATCAGCCTTGTTTTTTCACTTAACATAAGCTCATGTTTTGAAAATCATTGTCTCAAAATTTGTAAGTCTCCTTGCAGCTTTGCAAAAGATTCAAACAAGGTATGGGCTATAAATGTGAAAAACAAATCGTCGGCAAAAGCGGTAATAGAACTGGAGTTAACATATTTCAGGAATAAAATCGGGCCTAACACGGATCCTTGCGGAACACCAATGCTTTTTTCCATCTCCTCACTGAAAATATTTTTAATTTGAACTTTTTAAAAATCTCATGTGATTTAAAGGCTTTGAAAACTAAACTATTTCATTGAAAATTATCCAGAGATAAGTCTGGAAACAGGTTACAAAAATAATTATTGTTTGTTGAGTGCAAAGTTTCGCGGCTATAGATACAAAAAAAATATTGAAGGCGTTGGCCATATAAGAAGGGTTAGAAACTATATTATTTTCAACTTCAACTTCTAGGGAAATATTGTTTACAACTTTCCATTCCTCTTTGATATTCCCTCTAATTTTGTTTACTATAAAATCTGTCACGAAATGCCTTTACTTCCTTATTTACACTTCGACACATCTTCATATATTTTTGTTTCATAATCTGATTTCGTGGAAAGCGCTTGCATTTTGTTCGCATCTTATTTCCTTTATGCTAATAACTAAGTTCTGAGTATTCCATGGCTCAAGTCGTTTTAGCTTGATAAATATTGGTTTAAACGAAGTTTTATTTTTATTTATAAAAAAAAAAATAAATAACTTATTTAAATGAAAATTAGAACATCGAATGAAAGAAAATAATTATTTGACGAAATTGCCTACTTCCAATGAATAAAGTAAATTTAAAATAAACAAAGTAGAAAACTTGTCGAGTTGCTGCTCAGCGCACAACTTCAACACCTCCTCTCGCTGAAGCAAGTCGGCCATTCGTTTTCCTTATTGTAGTCCCAACAGCTTTGAAAAATACAGGAAAGAATCCTTCGAAAGTGGCTTTGTTAATATGTCGGAGATCATTTCATTAGTTGAACAATATGATAACTGTACTAACTTTTTCTCTCGAAGATCCCTTATATGATGGTGGCAGATATCTATATGTTTAGTACGCGCTCCGCATCTATCTGATTCAATTAGTCGAATACATCCCTGGTTATCTTCATGCACGATTGTAGGTTTGTCTGTTAGTTTGTGCATCTCTGTCAATAGTCTTCGCAGCCATAATAATTCACGACTTGCATACGAAGCCGCAACGTACTCCGCTTCAGTCGATGACATTGCTACTGATGTCTGCTTTCTGCTTGACCATGCGATACTGCTTCCTGCAAACTGGAACACATAGCCACTAGTAGACTTTCTATCCGCTTTGTCACCTGCCCAATCTGCATCCACGAAACAAACTAGTTCATTGCTTCCATCAGAAGATAACAGCAATACCTTATCCATTGTTGAAACAAGATAACGCATTACTCTCTTTACTGCTTTCCAGTCACTCTCAGTTGGAGACTCAACTCGTCTGCTAAGAAGGCTCACTGCCAACAATATGTCCGGTCTGGTAACTGTTCCGATGTATAACAACGATCCTATCGCTTGTCGATAAGATGAGTTGTTGGGCAGCTTTGGACTGTTCGTGTCTGTTGTTCCCAGGAACCCTGTTTCCATTGGTGTTATTGCCGGTCTTGCATCAAGCAAATTATGTCTTTTAGCCATATCAACAATTTTGCATTTTTGTCTTAGTTGGAATGTACCATTCTTTTCACGTTTGATTTCAATTCCAAGGTAATGACTTACCTCTCCCAAATCCTTAATTTTTAGGTGTTCTGCGATCTGCTGACTAACTGCTTTAGTTAAAACATCTGACTTTGCAGCTAGCAGAATGTCATCCACGTAAAGCAGTATATATGTTGTTTCACCATCTTTTTCTTTTCTTGAATAAAGACATTGATCAGCTTCGCCTTGCTTGAATCCAATTGTATTTAAAATCTCGTTTGCCTTTTTGTTCCATGTCCGAGCCGATTGCTTGAGACCATAAATACTTTTTCGAAGTCTCAAAACTTTTGTGTCCTGGTCGATTAATTTAAATCCTGGTGGCTGTTCCATATAAATTTCTTCTTCAAGATTACCATTCAGGTATGCATTTTTGACATCCAAATGTCGTACGTGTAATCCTCTTAATGCAGCCACAACCAGAAGAATTCGAATTGTCTCATGCTTCACCACTGGAGCAAATGTTTCGTCATAATCCTCCCCATATTTTTGCGAAAAACCTCTTGCAACTAAACGCGCCTTGTAAGTACTGATTTTTCCTTCGTCATCAGTTTTTATTTTAAAAACCCACTTACAACTTACAGTCTTCTTACCTTGAGGCAGCTCTACTAAATCCCAGACATGATGTTCTTTCTGAGATTTGATCTCCTCTTCAACAGCACCAATCCACCTGCGCTTCTCTCGATCTGGCAACTTTAATATTTCCTCCCATGAATGTGGCTCTGTGGAAACATCGACTTGCACTTTGTAAGAAAGACGATTAGGTGGTATCCCTTTATTTAAACGTTGAGATTTACGAGGTTGACTTTCTAATTTTCTTTCTGCCAAGTTTTCTCCTTCGTCGGTTGCTTCATATAAAACGTCTTCAGTTTCACAACAAATATCAACAGGATCCTTGTGTGTTGTTAAATCAACGAGAACATTTTTCCTCGCAACAATTTCGGGGATGACATTGACTGTGGTTTCATTATTCCCAGCAGACATTGATACTTTGGCTTCAGTTTCAATTATCCTCAAAGACCTAGAGACTCTTACTCGATTAGTGTTCGGGTCTAGAATACGATAGCCTTTCGTATTACCATCGAAACCAACAAGTACACCTACTTCAGCTTTGTCGTCCCACTTCTTTCTCTTCTGCTTAGGAACCAATGTAAAAGCTTTAGAACCGAAAACTCTTATATGGCTTATATCCGGCTTCTCTCCTGTAAATAACTCTAGTGGAGTTTTCTCAACGCTGCTGCTTGGTAGTCTATTCTGGAGATAAGCTGCAGTCAGAACTGCTTCTCCCCAAAAACGCTTGTCCAGTCCTGCATCTAATAGCATACATTTTGCAGCTTCAGTTAAGCTTCTATTTTTGCGTTCCGCAACTCCGTTTTGTTGAGGAGTGTATGGTACAGTATACTGATGCTGAATACCCTCTTTTCTCAGAAAATATTCCAACTCCTTTGTTACGTATTCCTTGCCATTATCCGTGCGTAGAACAGCTGGCTTTCTTCCGAATTTAGTTGACATTGCAGCAATATATTCCTTTACTACACTAGTCACTTCTGTCTTAGACCTTAACAGGCGTAGCACTGTAAATCGAGAGTGATCATCAATGAGAGTCAGAAAATATTTATTACCACTAGGAGTTGTCGTTGGCATAGGTCCACACAAATCCGAGTGCACTAATCTCATTGGTTCCTTTTCCCTTGTTTGACTCTTTGGGAATTTGGACTCAGTTAACTTACCAACGATGCAATGTTCACAGACAATTTTGTCATCACATTTGCTTATGTTGATACCTGTGGCAAGTTCTTCAGTAGCTAATCGCTGTATTGCTACTGTATCTCTATGACCGAGACGACGATGCCATTGATGAAGACATGTGGATGTTTCAACCACGCATGCATACGCTTCTGTAGCAGCAACATTCAATTTGTAGAGTCCACCGTTAGTTTTAGCTATTGCAATCAATTTTGCTCCCATTATGAACTGACAGTAGTTATCTTCAAATTGAACTTGCATCCCAGCACGTGTAATTTGCTGTACAGAAAGTAAACCTCCATCTAGCTCGGGCACAAATAACACATTTTTAACAAGAACTTTCTCCACAGTTCCGTTCGGTAGCATACAATTTAACCAGCCGTTTCCAACTCCTGATGATTGCACTGAAGAACCATTTGCCAGGAAGACTTTTGTATTATTGTCCTTGAGTGATGAGAAAAACTGTCGGTCGTTAGTCATGTGGTTTGTAGCTCCCGAGTCTAAGTACCATTCACCAGATTCGGCTCGCGCTCCTGCACATACCTCAAAACTAGTACATTTGTCATTACCACGGTCCATATTTGCAACTGAGGACCTTGTCACTTCATTGCCTGATTGGGCCTTGAACTTGTAGCAATCCGCTTTTATGTGACCCGGCTGGTTACAAAAGAAACAATTCCTCTTTTCTTTATTTGCTGCCTTCTTACCTTTATTAGCTTTTGTGTTTCGTCGAGAATGATGTTTGGAGGTTTCAAATGAAGACTTCATTGCCATCTCTTCTCCGCCCTTGCTGGCTCCAATCTCCAGGCGTCTCTGGTATTCATCTAACATTTTTCCTGTGACGTACTCAATTGTCAAATGTGCCTCATCGCGACCCTCGAGTGCTGTGACGAGAGTTGAATATGACTCAGGAAGACTTACCAGCAAAACAGCCACAACTTCCTCATCATCGAGTGGCTTTCCAGATTCACGGAGCAAACTTACGACTTGCATAATACTGTCTATGTGTTCGCTCATCGAGCCTCCAGCATAGTGAATACTATATAGCTTCCTTCGCATATACAGTCTGCTTCCAAACGTCGATCGCTCATACTTTTTAGATAATGATTCCCACATGCTGTGCGCATCATGCATATGTGCGATATGTACCAGTTGGCTGTCCTCCACACTTAAAGTTATGTACGCCATAGCTTTATTATTCGATTTGGTCCATTTTTCATCAGCTGCTTCTGGCCTTGAAATCCTTACCACATCCCATAAATCGTCCCCCACCAATATCGCATGTAATTTCGTTTTCCAGTAAACGTAATTACCTCCGTTGAGAAGCGACACACACAGCTTTCCGCCGTCCATTATGTAACAAATTATTTTCTTGAAAAATAATATTGATGAGAACTGCACCTTAAATTCTTTATCTTAGTGCTGGGCCCATAACCTGATAAATATTGGTTTCAACGAAGTTTTATTTTTATTTATAAAAAAAAAAAAAAATAACTTATTTAAATGAAAATTAGAACATCGAATGAAAGAAAATAATTATTTGACGAAATTGCCTACTTCCAATGAATAAAGTAAATTTAAAATAAACAAAGTAGAAAACTTGTCGAGTTGCTGCTCAGCGCACAACTTCAACATAGCTTAGAAAATATTTTTGATCTTTGCTGAAAAAAGAAAATATCATAAGCTGGTGACGGATAAGGTTCTTTATAAACCTCTTCCCAAAATTCAAGCTGTACATCATTATTTAGTAATTCTAAATTAACTGTTGTTTTTGTTGGAAATGGTATATACCTATTTTTTATAATATGATAATTTTAAACTAACTATGGATTGTAATTTGCAAATCCATCAGCTCACAAGATAATATATGCTCAATTTTAGTATTCATTCTTAAAAATAAGTGATCGAAGCACGTTTTGAGATTCAGATTTTATACGAGCTTTTAGCTGACACTATTAGTAAGAAGTAATTATCAGAATCCTGGTTACTCTCAAAAAGATCGATAGTCATGTCACCCAAGATCAATAAGTTTTTCGATTTGACCCCACAGTGCTGATCATTTAACTGCTGTATGAATATCCTTTTGCTTAAATTACTATCAAGAAAGCGATTAACATATAAAACTGAAAACCTTTAATCACCTCCACGAAATCCAAATTCAAATATGAAGCACTGGCATGCTCGCACTGAAGAAAATGCACCTAAATTCGTGTATAAACCAGGAAAAGAAAATGTAGTGACAGACGCCCTTATCAGACAAAATTTGAATCAAATCTCAGAAAGTGAAACTATTTTGAAACATTTGACATTTAACAAATTGTTAAATGTCAAATTAACACGTAATTTTGATACTTTCTGAGATATGTAACACATAAGGCAAATCAGTTAGGCTAGTCAAGTAGCTTTAATTTTCAGGGTGTTTTATACCTACCAAAAACATTGTAGGTATCTAGAACATTAAAGGGACCAACATAGCCTTATGTTATACTGCGAGGCAAAACCTTAGCTCTTCGCGACAGCAAGTTAAAAGCTTCCGTTTCATTTCGATGGCAGAAATCGCCTTAATTGTCGCTTGGCTGTCGATGAAAAAGGTGATATCAGCTTGTGGTATTGCCCACATTGCATCCTGTTTAGCAGCTGTTGTCACTGTCAGAGCATCAGCTTGGAAGACGCTGCTGTAATCAGTTTTGATAGTTCCAGGGTTTCTGAGTAGAATCCCGCACCAACACCAATGTCGATGTGTAGTCTGTGCATACATTTTTGCCCGTATACTTCTGGAGAATCTGTGCATGGCCTTTGCGAGTTGTGTTTCCAACTGCCAGTTTGACTAAGTCGAACTCCACTGTTTGCTGCCGACTCTAGAAAATAGATCAAGGGGTGTATGGTTAAGTAAAGCTTCCATTCCCGCAATGAGGATGGATCTTACTACCCCGGTAGTTCCAATGCAGGCCATTCATTGAATTCGGGTCATTTTTTTAGGGTAGTTATTTTTGTCAAGCGCATTTCACCAAACCAAACTACCATATGTCAGAATTGGTTTAACTATCGCTGTGTACATCCACATGATAATTTTAGGGCTTGGACCCCAGGTTGTACCGAATATTCTGTTGCAAGCATAACAAACTACTTTTGCTTTCTTAGCTCTTTCCTTTGTGTTCAGTCTCCAATTTAGTTTTCTGTCTAAGATCACCCCAAGATGGTCAGAGACTTTCAGTTGAGTTCCTTCAATTGATGGTATTCTAAATGCAGGTATTTTTCTTTTGTTAGTGAAGAGAACCAGCTTAGTCTTTTGCGGGTTTACTGCCACACCATAGTTTTTTGTCCAGGTATTAACCATGGATAAAGCATTATCTATTTGCTCGCCAAAAGTGGATAGGAATTTTTTGTCACTAGCAGTGCTAATTCATCTGCATAAGCCACTACATTAACTCTACTGTGTTTAACTTTGTGAGAGTTTCATTCACAACGAGATTCCACAGTAGCGTTGAGAGTATCCCACCCTGGGGTGTACCTCTCGACGTCGATATTTTGATCCGCACACCTCCTGACTCTGAGTTGATATGTCTGTTTCTCATTATCCAGCTAATAATAGTGTTGTTCACATTAAGGTCTACTGAGCTTTCCTAACTGCTTCGTTCTGTACGTAATTGAAAGCTCCTTCAATATCCAAGAAAGCCACAAGGGTATACTCTTTGTCTTTTAGTGTTTTTTTCACGGTGATAACAACAGAATGGAGAGCTGTGTCTACACTTTTGCCATTTGTATATGCATGCTGAGCCTGAGATTTAATAAGTCTTTCAAATGTTTTTAAAATTAATGAATTTAGACTGATGGGTCTTAAGTCTTTTGCTTCAGTATGACTGGATCTACCAGCTTTGGGTATGAATACCACTTTAAATTCACGCTATGCTTTCGGTACCCCATATAAGGCTGCTTAACAATATATTTTTCAGATGTGGAATCAAGACTTCTTCACATTTTTGTAGCGTCATTGGAAAGATGCCATCCATTCCCGGAGATTTATATGGTGAAAAGAAGTTAAGAGCAAGTTTTATCCTTTCTTCCGTAATAATATTCGATGGTGCTGTGTTTTCTGCATAAGACTCATTCGGAGGATAGTAGTTCTTCTTTTAAGTACATCCTGGAAAGTAAGTTTTAACCAAGTGCTCCAGCGTCTTGTTGGCTGACTTCTTCCAGTTTCAACTTGGTTCTTTAAGAGATACCAGTGCGATTGTTTCCTTAGCAAGGATTTTTCTGAGTCTAGCCGATTCAATTGTTCCTTCAAAAAGTACAAAAGTTTCTCCACGAGCTCCGTTTTGCCCGTTGTGTTTCGACTTTGAATTTTTTTGACTGGATTCATAAGTTTGCCAGTCAGTATCAGTTCTTGTACGTTTGGCAACATTGAAAAGTATTCTTGTTTTTTTCCTGATCATGCCATGTTCCTAAGTCCACCATGGTGGTGTCTTGTTACCTTTTCCACATGGTTTTAGTGGACATGCTTTCTCGAAGGCGTTGCTAAGGAATTCCAGTGTATTGGTCAGTTCATGAGTATTTCATCTCGTGTGCTAAAGTCCGTACTTCTCACTGGAAACTTACACATGAAACTTACACATGATTTCTCTCTGTGTATAAACTCAATGATAGTAGCTAGAAAAAAGAGTAATATCTTTCTTCTATCCACATACAGTGATTTCGACACAACAACGGTCAAAATAGAGCGCGACAGGCACTCACCGCTAATTTTAGCTTCATGCTAAATTGTAATGAAAAAAAAGGTTTACACAAACACAGCGCCCATGGGACCGAAACCCAAAGACTACTAGACTAAGTCTGTGACTTTCGTGATTGCGAAAATTTTCGCGCTTGCAAAATTTCGCAGCCCCGCGTAGGGTGCCAATTATGTAATGAAAAAAAGGCTTACACAAACACAGCGCCCATGGGACCGAAACCCAAAGACTACTGGACTAAGTTTGTGAATTTCGTGATTGCGAAAATTTCCGCGCTTGCAAAATTTCGGGCCCTACGTTGGGCGCCAATTATGTAATGGAAAAAAACTAGTAGCCCTACACCAACCAACGCGCCAGCAAAGACCGAAACTTACAAACCAGACCAAGAAATTATGTTTCGAAAATTTCGTCCTTGCGAAAATTTCCACGCTCGGGAAATTCCATTTTTTTTCTACACTGGGCGCTTATTAAGTAATGCGAATTTAAAAGCCATAATACTTTCTTTGAAACAACGCTGCGACCGTGGGTATCGAAAATCTAAATCAGCCGGTAAACTTACAGTTTAGAAATATCGTCTTTACTGAAAACTTCCTAACCTGTGATCTATCTGGATGTTCCCACGCATAACGCTAGTTCATAAGCGGAAGAAAGAAAATTACTTCGTATAATATCGTACCAAAGGAGACTTCAATTCTGAGTGTTAACACCTTTGGCCTGTCAAGGTGTCCTATAAACCAAATGAAGTATTGACGAAATGCTCTAATTTCTTGTTGAACCATATTATCATTAATCAAAAAAAGAATCAAGAACGGGCAAGTTATTCAATTGAGTGAAATAAACTGTTCAACCACAAGAAAAATAATATTTGCTACCTGTACGACAAGTCGTAAGATGAGTGTTTGAGGAATTACTTTATCTCTCGAGTTTTGATGGTCGATAGTTTATTGTTCTAGGTTCTTAACTCATTAGGTTCTCTAGAACTGGATGTTATTGATTGAAAACTGATTTCAATCGAAAGTCTCTAATGGTCCCTGAATACCACACATAATAAATTCTATGTCAGTTATTCAATGAATTAAGGAGGGAATAGTTTCTACCTCCTCTAAACAAGCTCTTGGGTCGCTTAGAGGAGGCAGGACCACTCCCTTTGTCAATCCACTAAACAACCGTATCTAGTGCACGTAGATCTCATGTACACAAGTTAACAAAACCACAAAGTTACCTTAAACTTCAATATTTCGTTTATTTATTCGTCGAGAATAAACTACTCTTATCGTCGGCTCGTCTGACTTTAAAAAAAAAAATATGATGCTTACATGAGAATTCTTTTCTAGGAGGTACTCAATCCCCTTGACCTTAAACGAGATTAAAGTTATTTCATGGGCAAATTTTTTTTTGGCCGACAGACTAACCAAGAATAAAAAAAAACTAAAACTGATGGCTACTAATAACTACCTATCACATCTCCACAAGCTAAACTTTCTATAATGACGAAAAGCATTCTTTGAACGTTCGGCTCGGAGGAATAGGGTACTACCGCTCGACTGCTGCTACAGGTCCTATAAAGTTGCTTCAGCTGGCTCAGTCATCAGGGAAGTGAGTCGATGCTGCAGAAGCGAGTAGTGGGTTTACATATTGAGTGGACCTGGAATCTAGGTATTGGATGACTCACGTAGTTAAAAAGCTAAGCTGAAAAGCTAAGGGCCGGAGGGATATTTCAGATGGAAGAAATGGATGTAGAATAGAAATATGTGTTAGAAGACCTATGAATTCAATATTGATAAGACCAGATGTTAATAGCTTATCTAGATTCTTAACCCATGTCCCAACCATGTGTTCCTTCTAATGCATTTAATTTATAGGAACCCTTTTGTCGCGGGAGAAACAGGTGTATTTGTTTCCCCCTTTATCGCCTAACTTCCTGTCCGAAAGTCGCGAAAGGATATTTAACTCTCCTCGCTACCCTCCCTTTGACGTACCTATCGGCGTGAATTTATGTAGGTACATCCCTCTAAGTTGGAAAATTAATGTAGTTATACTTCAACACATCATCGATTTTTGTATTGTTAAGTAGAACTTAACATATGTAGATGTTATTGTTGTTGTTGTTGTTGTCGCTGTTGAGGTTAAATAACTCAGGAGTTGGAATCTAAGAAACCAGCCCCGACTCCCATCCCTATAAATTATACCTCCATATTACACTAAAAGATTAAATATAAAGAGAAAAATCTTCCCAGAAACTTTGAAAAATTCCATAATGCCTTTATAGATGTTACTATTCAAAAGAACTAAGTATTTCAAATTCCAAGAAAAACTTAAACAATTTTTATTAGAATAAATCTTACTACTAATAAATTCTTCAAACTAATTCTAAGTATGCCTTGATCTAAATAAGTTCTGGACTAATTTAAATTAAATATTGTTCAAGAAAATTAAATTCTTAACATCTGTAATCATAAGTCAATTCAAAGAAAATTTTAGAAGATCAACTTCCAAAGAAGAGAACATCTACTGTAGATAACCGACAATGCGAAAGATGTTTTACAAAAAAAATCTTAATTTTTACATTGACTACGAAATTTATTAACGAGGTCGAAAGTTTTCACTTCCCCTCTTTGCGCGATATTGAAGAATACTACGTTTAGTATCTTCGAAACCTATACTTAATGCGATTTACAAACGAATAAAAATGAACTGTACCTCTGTTGAATCTTTTTCTCAGCTGCTTAACTCTGTCATGTAGTAAGCCATGGCCAATAAAGGAAGACGATCTAATAGCTTTAGATTCAAAAGACGAAGTTCGAAAACCGACTGATTTTTCATAATCAGTTTATCAAAATTAACCGCGAGCAAAAACAAGAGAAAAGTATGATGATCAATGGTAATCAACTATAAACTTTTCACACCAATAATTTCAAAAATAGAAAAAATTGAGTTTTTTTTTGAATGATGAATGTAAAAGACATAACACGTTAAAGAATGAAGTATCCCCACCCCAAGTAAAAGAGTAAAAATTTTGGATATTCGAAAATGTTCGATAAGTGATAAATTTTTAAGTTCATGAAAAATTAATAAATGGTATTTATAGTAAAAGAATTATAAAGTTATAAAAATTTAAATATTTTGTTCAATATAGTTTTAAAATATAGAAAAGACAAATATAATGCTTAAGGGTTCGCCGAAGGATAAAGTGCACTTTGTCCAAAGGGAAAAACCATGTATTCTAAGTTTATCATGTTTTGTTTTATCAAGGTAAGTACTGTTATAATCTTATTTTTAAAAAGTAATTTTTTTTCTTTTATTTCAGGTGTAAGATAGACGAGGACAAAAGTCGAGTACCACCAAGAAGGTACTATTCATAATTAAATTACATAAGTTTATATGTAACCATTAATGATCATAATTTTTCTTTTGTAGGTAAACAAAAAATCTAGGCATACGCAATCACGAAGTGTATACATTTAGTATAACGGACAAAAAAAAGTATTGTTTCGATCTATTAGTTGATTTGAAACTTTTAATTTTCATCACTATTCGATCTCGTCAAATACTGTAATGGATTTCGAAAAAATATAGGTATGCATGTATAATATGCAGTAAGTATGTCAAATTTATTTTTAATTCTTTTTAGATTAAAAAAAAAATGTTTTACACGGAAACGAAGTTCTCTTATTTGTCTGCATCCTTTTACAAACGTGGATAAAAATTCCTGAATTCGATTTGAATGATCAGTACAACAAAAATTGAATCTATGTAACTTTACTAGTCAAAGAAATGAAATTTTCGTACACATGTTTAAGATTATTTTTTATGGATTTACCCTCTATTATAGGTGATTTTGGTACGTTACTCTAAGTGAAGTTTGTAAGTTTACATAAGAAGCATAAAAGATATATTTCTTTTTTTTTATGTGACTTTAGTACAATAACGTTTTCAGATACCCTGAGATACAAAATTTTGTCAAAAGAAAATGAAAGATCGTAGTAATATGTAAAGGAAGTACGTAGGTAACCAGATATATACAACATAATAATTTTATTTATTTGTAGCGATGGTGTTATAAATTTGTACGTATATAAAGAAAAGACAATAAAATTTTAAAACACCATACCTCATTTCCTTAATGCTTTGATCATATATAGAAAAATTACTTGATTGTTGAGATATAGCATGATTATCATGTGGATGTTGAACACTTGGTCTTGATGAGTCCCACGTATAAATATTTAGCTAGCCGCTTAGCTGTTACTCCACGAGTGGTTTTTCTTTAGATTGCGGAAATCTTCTTTCAGCAATATTACTTTTTAGTGACGAAATTCATCAGTAGTGGTTTTTGGATTTTTAGCATCTGTACCCTGCTCTAAAAGCCAGACAGACTACTCGTTGGGAGTGAACAAAATTCCTTTTGCAACCAAGAACGTTGAGGTGGACACTTTTTTTTTGCGATGTGTGTCCCACCTCCACTTGGGGTTACAATATTGTCCTTTGCCCTCTAGTATTTCCGAAGCTGCCTGTATTGAAATAAATAGACTTTAGTATTTTGTATGAAAGTAGGTAAATTTACATATGTTTTATTTTCAAAGATCATTTTTTTCTTTCAAAAGCATTTTTAATTCAAAGAAATAATCAACTAAAATTGCAACAATTCTCTACTTAAGTATTTTGTCCATGTGCTTCTCATGGGGCACATAAATTTTTCGTGCTTTTTGTACATTGCACGTGTCACTACGTATGATTGTTAGTGACGTCAAAAAAAAATATGTTCCAACTACCTGGTTTTTTCTCATTTAGGTAATTTCTGCTTTACCTGGCTTGGTCCTGATCTTCTATTAAACCTCGTGAACTTGGTACGTCTTTGCAGAAATAGCTTATTGGACCAACTTTACTACAGTAACTTCCTTTAACACCTTTTCCAATTGGATTGTTTTCGGAAGAGTCTGGGACAGGATTACTTCTAAAATCGTCACACTGTTCCACAGTTACACCTTGAGTGTTTTGCGGGGGAACACCACTCCGCTTGAGCTGTGTCCTTGTCCCATACAATATCCTAACAAATAAAGTGCGACAAAAAAAAAATCACTAAAACTTTTCTTAAGAAAATTTCTGTTTCAGATGGATCAATAAAATTTTTCGTAACACTTACAACACTGATATTTGCACAAAAACTTTGTTTTATCTAACTAAAGATTATAATTATTTCATTACCTTCTCCATTTTTTTGTGCTCCTTTTATTTGTCTTGCGTTGATATTTCTGCACGACTCCTTTTTTCTTTGTAAATTTTCTTTATCTATCTTTTTTCGCACAATCTTAAGTTTTTATTCTTTTAAATAATGATACTAAAAATTATCGCATATCAAAATTTTTTCTGGAGTGAATAATATATTTTCCTTTTATTAACAACTTTGATACCATATTTCGTGTGCGTCTCATTGGTGGTTCAAGTTGAACCTAGGGTGAGTATTACGAATTTTCTTAGGAGACTTTTTCTTAACAGAAATGGATAAATGTCTAAATACGATTTTATATGAAAATGGATCAAGTAAGTATAACCATGGTTCTCGTTTGTACTCAGTACATTACTTTTAGATCTTGATCTTGATAAATTTAGCTGAAGGTCATTACCTTAGAAATTTTTTTTTTTTTAACTATTGAATACTAAAACTTTTGGAATAATTATCTTACTTGATCTGGTCTTATATTGTCGGTAACTTGATTTTCAAGAAGCTTGTGTTGTACCTTGGGTTTCTCTGGCTGAGGTATACTCGCTGGTGTCCAGGGTTTTACTAAAGAAGGTACACTAAAACTTTAGTTTCAAAGATTTTCCTTTATTCAATCAAGAAAATAGTTTTATTATTAAAAATAATTAAATTTTTATTAAATTCTATAGTTTTAAAGTTTGGATTATTAGGCTATGTGCTTTTATTTTCTCCAATTTCGGTTTTTCGGTGTTAATTTCTAGTGTGTCTTTAGAGTCCAACGTCGGTTGTTGTTTCCTTAGTAAGTTTCCTTCTGGTGCTTCCTTTCTCGTATATTCCTTCAAATTATAGTAACGGTAGATTCGGCAAACATCGTCTCGACTAACAACCATTGTATTGATGCTGGAAACTGCAGTATTTCTACTGGCAACCACAGTATTTCTACTGGCAACCACAGTATTTCTACTGGCAACCTCAGTATTTCTACTGGCAACCACAGTATTTCTACTGGCAACCACAGTTTTTCAACTGGCAACCTCAGGATTTCTACTGGCAACCACAGTATTTCTTCTGGCAACCACAGTATTTCTACTGGCAACCACAGTATTTCTACTGGCAACCTCAGTATTTCTACTGGCAACCACAGTATTTCTACTGGCAACCACAGTATTTCTACTGGCAACCACAGTATTTCTACTGGCAACCACAGTATTTCTACTGGCAACCACAGTTTTTCAACTGGCAACCTCAGTATTTCTACTGGCAACCACAGTATTTCTACTGGTAACCTCAGTATTTCTACTGGCAACCACAGTATTTCTACTGGCAACCACAGTATTTCTACTGGCAACCACAGTATTTCTACTGGCAACCACAGTTATTAACTGGCTTGTTTTAATTTGTCTCTGAGATCCCTTACCGCTGGTGGTAAGGGATCTCTGCAAGAGTTAAATTACCCACAGTATTTCTACTGGCAACCACAGTATTTCTACTGGCAACCTCAGTTTTTCAACTGGCAACCTCAGTATTTCTACTGGCAACCACAGTATTTCTAGTGGCAACCTCCGTTTTTCAACTGGCAACCACAGTATTTCTACTGGCAACCACAGTATTTCTACTGGCAACCTCAGTTTTTCAACTGGCAACCTTAGTATTTCTACTGGCAACCACAGTATTTCTACTGGCAACCACAGTATTTCTACTGGCAACCTCAGTATTTCTACTGGCAACCACAGTATTTCTACTGGCAACCACAGTATTTCTACTGGCAACCACAGTATTTCTACTGGCAACCACAGTATTTCTACTGGCAACCACAGTTTTTCAACTGGCAACCTCAGTATTTCTACTGGCAACCACAGTATTTCTACTGGTAACCTCAGTATTTCTACTGGCAACCACAGTATTTCTACTGGCAACCACAGTATTTCTACTGGCAACCACAGTATTTCTACTGGCAACCACAGTATTTCTACTGGCAACCACAGTTATTAACTGGCTTGTTTTAATTTGTCTCTGAGATCCCTTACCGCTGGTGGTAAGGGATCTCTGCAAGAGTTATTTCTACTGGCAACCTCAGTTTTTCAACTGGCAACCTCAGTATTTCTACTGGCAACCACAGTATTTCTAGTGGCAACCTCCGTTTTTCAACTGGCAACCACAGTATTTCTACTGGCAACCACAGTATTTCTACTGGCAACCACAGTTATTAACTGGCTTGTTTTAATTTGTCTCTAAGATCCCTTACCGCTGGTGGGGGGAAATCTCTGCAAGAGTTAAATTACCCACAGTATTTCTACTGGCAACCACAGTATTTCTACTGGCAACCTCAGTTTTTCAACTGGCAACCTCAGTATTTCTACTGGCAACCACAGTATTTCTACTGGCAACCTCAGTTTTTCAACTGGCAACCTTAGTATTTCTACTGGCAACCACAGTATTTCTACTGGCAACCACAGTATTTCTACTGGCAACCTCAGTATTTCTACTGGCAACCACAGTATTTCTACTGGCAACCACAGTTTTTCAACTGGCAACCACAGTATTTCTACTGGCTTTAAAGATAGCAATTTCTTACCACTGGTGGGTGAAATTTACTACCATAATTATTATAGGTTCTTACCCTCCGTTTAGATTAGTAAAGTCTTACTAACTTCTATTATTTTGGCTTTTCGGTTTTTATACTGATAATACACTTCAACGGTATACTTCGGTACGTTTCGGAGTGATTTTGTTGTATGAACGGCCTCCTCTCGTTAAGTCCTTGGCTGTAAGTGACTGTTAATTTTATTTTTGCAAACTTCACCTTTTCATGTTATTGCCCATATATTTCCTTGTCCGGTACTCCCCTACCTCTTGCTCTAAGTAATGCGAAATACTTCTATTTTTGTCTATGCACGAGGAGTGTGCGGGTGGCGGTGTACTCAAGTACGTACAGCAAGAATTATTCAATATCATCGTCATCGACTCATAATGCGTCCATTTTATTGTTTGGTTTAATACCACACATTTTATTATACAAATTCACCATCGATGTACGCTGATCATTGCCTTTTTGTGTTCCTCTGCTGGGCTTAGGCTTACTTTCGCCATTTGCCTTACTTTCTTTTATTAGAAATTCACCTCTCGCTCACTATATTCACCTCTCGCTCACTATATTCACCACCATCAAATATTGTATTTGTATTACTTTCACTAGAAAATATAATTTCTAATCAGTTGGTGACGAGCTCTGTTATCGGAAATATCCTAATGGGAGCTTGCGGTCGCTTATCTGTAGCTTTTAAATGAAATCGTTTCTGCTTCAGATGACAGTGCTACCTGCTAGGGGCAAATATATAAAATGATTGTTTTGATTTTTAAAGGAATGTAATGGAGCGATAAAATGCTTCATTACAAGCTATTATTTCTCAATTTGTTTTGTCGACTAGTACCCTTGTCGCTATAAAGAAATCATTAACTCATGGATCGTTATTGGATCTTCTGTTTCACGCACCAAATCTTTGCTGTTGGAATATGAACCTTTGGTTTAATGTTTTCACCTATCTTTCTATATTAACCTCTGAGTTATATCCTCGCTTCGATTAATACCAAGAAACACTATTTCTTTTTTGATTCGCTTTATCTTTTTATCTAAATACTCAAGATTTCTGCCTCTTTTTTGACTGTTGTTAGACTTACTACCTCAACTACTACCATCATTGTGTTCAACACTCATTAATTTTCGTTGCTGACTGACATTTCTATACTTCGACTAGTGAACTATACTTAATTCATACATGAAAATTATAACTTGTTATGCCAATAAATAACTAATTCTCATTTTTCCTCTTCTTTTTACGTTTTTCTACTCATTAATAATGCTTTTTCGAAAAACAAAAGACTTTGACACATATGCAAATTTTACCACTTTCTTGGGGACGACTCATTTTCTGCTCCTCATTCCATAGTACTTTTGCCACTTCGCACCTCGCTTATAGAGTACGTCATTTCGTTGTGTTTTAGTGGCTGGTGTTGTCTCTATATACACTCCTGTATTGCTGCCTTCTTCTAAAATTTTATATGCCTCCATTGCCTCTTATTATTTTACATTGCGCCAACTGTTAGAGTAATCTTTTCAATAAAAAGGAGCATGTTAATTTTTTTTTTGCATTTACTTGTCAATAGGGGTAGTGATAAGTATTATTGAATGGTGCAAGTCCGAACTTACTTTTGCATGTTTGTCTGTGCTAAATTTACTTTGTTCAATTCGCAATTGTGATGCTAACACAATTTGAAGAGAAAATATATGAATAGAAAAATGTTTAAATTGGTCGAGATTTAAATTACACTTTACGTGTTGATTGTGACGAGTTTATGTTAACTACTGTCGAGGTAGTTGAGATTGCTCTTCCCACAAAATACGGCATGATGCAACGTAGGGAACAACGGCAGTAACCACCAACCTGCTAGTCTAGCGTGCTGCTCTGGATAAATGCGACCTTGTTCTTGGTTGTGATACAAACTCACACAATAGTTTGTATCACAACCAAGAACAAGGTCTACGTTGCATCATGCGGTTGTGATACAAACTCACACCATAGTTTGTATCACAACCAAGAACAAGGTCGCATTTGTCCAGAGCAGCACGGTAGACTAGCAGGTTGGTGGTAACTGCCGTTGTTCCCTAGGTTGCATCATGCGGTATTTAGCATGAAGCTAAAATTAGCGGTGAGTGCCTGTCGCGCTCTTTTTTGACCGTTGTTGTGTCGAAATCACTGTATGTGGATAGAAGAAAGATATTACTCTTTTTTCTAGCTATTATCATTGAGTTTATACACAGAGAGAAATCATGTGTAAGTTTCAAATACTGCTCGTGTGTTGTCGTTACTATCGACTTGTTTTTCTTTTATTCTTGAAGCAATTATTCTTGAATTTAAAGGCAAAAGAAATAAAGAAAAACATAAACAAATGTATGCTGAAGAATTTTGTTCAGATCGGTTTGATTTTTTTTCGTTACAGGGAATTGGTGCAATTATAATTACTCGATAATCTCATATAGCGACATCTACTTCAGTAAGTTTGAAACCATCTTGATTCCTCTATGTGTATGAACTCAATGCTACTATACAAGTTCTAAAATTACTGTTTGTTTCTACATGAGTGGTCTTGTACATCGTAAGTCTTTAAGTTTGAAGTCTCCTTATTTTGCCGTTATTGTCTGCAGCATCCCTTTGGATTTTTCCAGGGTAAGTTTTCCTTTACTTTTAAGGTTGTCAGATCTCTCCTAGCAAGCCGGCGGAAAATCTTCACTGCATTACGTCTTTGTCTTCGGAGGATTTCTTTTTCACTGATAGGTTTTTTTTTGTTCGTCTCTCAGCTTGAACTTCAATAACGGTTGTGCCGCTGTCAATTGTCAGGTCACCCAGTTTTGCAGAGCTGGACGCAACCAAGTAGCATGTAGGAAAAGGCCCTGTATATTCCCTAATTGCGTTCCCCTCTGTTTAACGGACCTATCCTTACATCTTCCAGACCCGAAGGAACAGACTGTTCAATACAACGTCTGGTTGATGGGTCAGATAGCCTAGTGTTTGGGTTAGTAGTTGCGTCCTTCGTTATTCCGCAGTCCCCTGATCACGATGTACGGATGGAATGCTCCTCCTCCTTTGTTAGTTGTTCTTGTAGATACGCACGTGCGTTATGAAGACGCTTTCGGTCTGTCTCTGTCAGTTCGTCCTATGTTTTTGTCCCCAATCTTTTGATTGTCTTCCTACAGTTAGAGATCTTACTTCGTCGTAAGAATGTTGACAATCTGGAGAGATTAAAGCTTATGACAGAGCAGCAGTCGCTGACATCGAGATCAATACTCTCCATGTCAACGTTTGTTACTTTCTCACTAACTTCTACTCCAAGACTGGCGAAGGGGTCGAGGTGAAATCGTTACTCCTCTTGCAAAGTCAATGTCAATGGAGGATCGGCAGTAGCGAGGCCTGAAGGGCCCGATCCATGCACTTTAGACCTTATGTTTTTGTCCACAACGCTAGTTGTGTTTGTTTGTTGTTTAGTTGGCCTATCACCCCCTGTACACAAATAAGGTCGGAATACTCCTTGATTTTGCCCGGTTTCTAGGAGTTACCGTTAAAATACAGCTGGTTGCAAACCATCCAATAGGCACGGTTCACGTCAGAGGATTAGGGAAGGACAGTTCTTGGTTCGTAACTCCTCAAAATTACTGCAGATCTAGGTTGCCCTAAATTTACAGGTCAGATGAATCTATCAAACTTAAGCCTATTTTAAAAATTGAACAAAATTTATTTTAATATTTTTTCTCGGTTATACATTTCAGGTTGAAAATTGATTTAATAATAAATGTAACAATATTTTCTAAACAAATTGAAACAACATTTTATATTAAATCTCGGGTCAGATTTGAGTAAAACTAAAGCTAAATTAATCCATTATTGCTGTCCATAGAATCATGTTTATTAGATTGTGTAAATTAATCCATTATTGCTGTCCATAGAATCATGAACAAATAGAAAATTATACTGAAGCTAAGTCAATAAAGACATTGAAGGGCGCAAAAAATCGCAGATAGCAGATTTGTTTGCGAAGTTGTTAGGATATATACCAACAGTGCAAAACCAAGTTTACAGCCTCGAAAACTTGTGCTAACTTAATGGTGATAAAAAAAACATTTTGGGACAATTTTCAGTGTTTGCCTTATTATTTTACGTACGTGGTACGCTGGTACGTTCGGAAAAAAGTTTGACTGTTTCCCCATGAGGTAGCTATCTCTCTGTCTAAAAATGGTGATAATGCTTTTTTAACATGCCGAAAACAATTAACGGTTAAGGGTAATTTTAACGACTCTTTGGCTGCAAGGTCAGCATCTTGTTTTCCCATGACAGGCATTTTTGAATAGCAGTAAGTTCCGATATATAACATCCAGTATATCCAGGAAAAAGCCCTTGGTGGGTGATTTCTGTAATTTCATTGGATACAAGTTCCACTACTGCATATGAGGATATATCATCTTTGAACGATCTATCCGTATTGAAAATTCGATCTACTTTTATATCGGCAATCATCTCGTAATTAAGGGCTTTGAATTGATAATTTGCTGAAGATTTGTTAATTGATAGAGTGTTCCTTTTCAAGGTTGGTGGAGGATTATGTAATAACTGATTATTGATTGATGTTCTAGGAAGGAATACGCCTGATCAGAAATGTTATCATGTGCCTAATTGCAGAAATTGTACCCTTAAGTTGTTTTTTTTTATCGAAAGAGAATGTTAGTTAGATTGTGGAGTGGATGCAGAGGTTTTCCAAAGCCTTAATTGTAAGCGTTACAGATCTTTTCTTACCTAGTTGCTCAAATGATAAGTTCCCAGCTTCTCTTCTAAGTGCATTGATTAAAGGTGTTGTTTTTAAAGCACCTGTTGCTGTGTGATAATATTGATTGATTGCTGCATTGATAATTCCAACATATTTTTTGTTAGTCCACATAAAAGTGGTCAAGCCATAATGGAGTGATCCTTCAGCTAATGTCCTGGTTAACTTTATAGCAGTTTCAATATGCGAACCTTTTTTTGAGCATATCATTTTTAGGACATTAATGCGTAGTTTTAGTTGGTTTGTAACTTTCTTAATTTGTGAGTTCCACTTTGAATTTCCGAGGATTTTTAGTTCTCTTTTGAGAGGAATAGTTTCGTTACGCAGGGTCAAAGTTGGACTTATGCATTTTCTTTTTCTGCAAATGTGGATGGCTTCGATTTTATTTGATGGGACCGATGCTCCCCTTTTTTGAGCCCATTGATGGATTGCTGAGTCAGTTATTTCAAGGAGTTGTTCCGTGTGGTTTAGATTTCCAGAGACTAGGGTGTTAATATTGTCAGCATAGACTCCAATGAAATCTAATGCATTTCTTGAACATGAAAGCTGACATATAAGTGAGTCGACGTAGGCATTAAGGATAATTACTGATAGCGGTGACCCTTGTGGAATACCATTTTCGATATTAATCGAAAGAGTGACATGTCCTGGGTTTTTTTAGGAATGAGCTTAAGTTGGGCTCTTTTCCAATCGTAGGGTATACATCCAGTGCTCAAGATGTTGTTATACAGTGCACATATTCTGTATTTTAAGTTTTTATCGCAATTTTCAAGCATTTTATAGGTTATTTTGTCATATCCGAGTAGCGGCTTTGAGTGTCATACGGAGCTCTATTGGAGTGATAGGTTCCGCGATGTCTTCTTGGGTAGATAAGGTAGGGAAATCGTCGATTCAGAACTGTTGTTTGGATGTAACTAAGTTATATAGATAGTTGGTGTCAGAGCTATAGGATTTCCAAATTTGCCCAAAGGTGTTGCCTATTTTTTTTCTGGGTCAGTAATAAGGTTTTTGTTGTTATTAAGCATATAAGGAAAGTTTAGATGTAATTTTGAAGATCGGCTCGATTTTATTCTGCTCCATAAGGTTCTTACGTCTACTGATGGATCCATTGTGTTCAAAAAGTTTTTCCAGGATGCTCTTTTTGACTGATTCTCTTCAAAATTTTGCAAAGGACCTTCTGTATGCAATACAATTTTGTGTAATGGGGTTCCTGCGATATGTTATTCAAGCTCTGTTCTTTTTGTCGCGAAGGTTGGCGATTACGGACGTAAACCATATTGTTTTTTTTTATTGGAATGTGAGGCCTTAGTAGTTGGAATGGATTTTGCTGCAGCGGCCCTGATATTTTTTTGATTTTTGCAGCGTTCTGGTTTATATTAGACGAAACAGGGGTTGATAATGTTAGATTGAGTGATGTTGATATAAACACATCCCATTTTGCAATTTCTTCCTTAAACTTCGTTCTTGTTTATGTTTTATTTTCGGTTTGTGGTGTTCGAACTAATATAGGCATATGATACTGTACCATGTGAATTGGAAACCCAAAGAGTATTTGCAGTATTAATATATCCTAATATGACGTGATGACTATCATTGATCAGAGGAATATGTCATTAAGAATTTGAGAGGTTATTGCAACCTCGTGTTCTCTATAAATATTAGTGATCAGAATCGGCTTTTTCGTTTGAATGGTTATTGTTTGGTATAGCAGACAAGAGGTTGAAGTGATATGTGAAGTTACGGGTATATGATTTTTGACCAGCAAGCCTATACCAGACTTGGCGTATTAGTAAAGTAAAGTAAACCTGGTAGTTTTTCATATTAAAATATTTGAGGTTTTAAGTGATTATATGAGTTTCTTGTAATGCAATTATATCGGGTTTATGTTTAGTTATTAAGATTTCAAGAGCATGTTTATTGTTGGAATATCCTTGGAGGTTCCATTGGAGTATGGAGGGATCTATTTCGAACTGAGCCATTTTTATGGTTTATTTTTTTTTCTTTTGAGGAGTATAATTGGTTGGGATTGTTATTTGTATTGAGAAAATCTGAGTGACTGAGATTTGTATCAGAGGTTGAGGCTGATGTCTTGCAATTGATTTCGTTTAGAGTAATGACTAGCCAAGATGTAATGAGACGTGTTTAAAGTGATTGTTGGAGTTGGAGTGTTAGGTTTGGGCAGTTGAATTGAATTAATTAAGGTTTTATTATTTTGTTTAGTTGATGTTTGAGTTTCATTCGTAGATGTTGTTGAGTTGATAGTTATCTTGTTATTTGGCAGGGGAACAGTTTTTTGTGAATTGTTTTCAAGTACTATGCGATTCTTTCTGGTTTCGGACATTGTGGGTTTACTGGTGTTTCTCTGCCTTGGAAAGTAGCTCTTCTTCAGATATATTAACAATGAACTTTCCTGAACTGAGTTTAATTGTATATGGTTTGAGACTTTCACTGGGATCAAGTCAATATACTTAGTTTTTCTTTGGAAATAAATTCCAAGCCGCGGTTAATCTAGAAAGAATTGTTTGAAGATAGTGGTTTTGTATTTTCTCCTTTTTTTCAGTACTAGAAATAACTATAAATCGAGGAATATTGTTATCGTTGGCAATCACAGGAAATGGAGCGTATTGCAAAGCATGATATTTACGTTTGCTTTCGTTTTTTTTACTCCGGTCTAACACGAACTCGGGATTAAGTTATTTGTTCGAAGGAAGGTCCCCCCGTTCATTTTTAGTCTTTTTGTAAAAAGGTGTTTGGCTTTGTTCTCGGTTCGATTAAAGAGAAAAAGCAGTTATTAATTAAGCCACATACTCCTGAGAGTGAGTGAGGTGATTCACAAAATTAACTTTTAGAACAATTATATGCACAATTACACGTCCGAGAGTGGTGATTGCCTGACAAGAACTGAGCTTATAATTTTATAAAAGTGCATAAGAGGAAAAATAATTGTATGTACTTTTAAAGTAGACACAATTTGCTAAAATTTAAGCTCAACTGCAGGTATAATAAGTTTGAAAATACAGCACTTCAAATTTTTCCTTTTTCCTAAAAATGTCTATGTAAATTGTTATTTTAGTTGTCTTCAGATCAAAATATACTAGAACTCTCTTCTTCCGATTGAAAAAAAGTTGTTAACGCAGAAACGATAGGCTATATTCTTTTTGTTTAGTTTGGTCTTTGACAGTTATTCAAAGCCATTAATGCCGCGCCGAAAAGCGAGTACATAAGAAAAGTGCTAACTTTTTTTAAGAATTTAATGAAATATCTTTTTTTATTTATTTATTTCGACTGTGAGTGCTTCGTTGATTATGTTTGATTGACGTCCTTTTTAAATCCGAAATTTGTTCCTTCTAATTTTTACTTATCTTTTTGAATTTATCGATTAAGATGAGTTTTACAGTCTTAAGCTCTTGTTCATAGGTGGCGCGGACTTTAACAAATACATTCATGAATAAAAGAAATATTTGAATGATAGTTTTATCATTGAGTTTATACACATAGAGAAATCATGTGTAAGTTTCAAACACTGCTCGTGAAATTATTCTTGAGTTAAAAGGCAAGAGAAATAAATAAAAACATATACAAATATATGCAGGAGAACTTTTTTCGTTTCGGTATGATTGTTTTTCGTTACAGGGAATTAGAGTAATAATAATTACTCGATATGCTCATTTAGCTACATCTACTTCGGTGAGAACAATCTTTATCTATGTGTATAAACTCAATGGTTTTATCAACATAAAAACATGTGTATTGTGAAATTTTATTTGTGCCATAACGTTTTATGCATGGACGTCCATGGTTTTATGTATCACAAATTTTAAAAAGTTTACTAAATTTCTGAATGTTATATTTTATGTGTATGTGTATGCTCAACTTCCGAAATTAATAACAAGTCTTAAATTTTTTTTCTAGGATTACTAAATCGTGTTCGGCTGAGTTTCTTGCTATTTCTCCCCGAGAAACCTGCCAGGATTGGTATATAATGTATGATAAGCAAAACTTCGTACGAAAATGTTATCTGAACAACGATACAACGAAGATAAAATGCACCGGCACAGTAAATACTTCTGATTTGGAAAGGTATTACAACACCTTGTTTTAAAAAGAAACTTTTTTTTATATTGAAACACTTTTAGCCAACATAAACTTAAGTTTATAAAAGATGTTTACTTGTGTGGATGGCAAGACCAGAAATTTGACCCAATTATCATGATAAATTCTTTTCATGGAGTAAAGTATATAGAAATATCGTATGGAAGTCTTGCAGAAATTGTGAACTATTTTCCAGATTCTCCATTTTTGGAGGTAGGTTTTTAAAAAAACTGTTTTTTTAGTGATGAAAATAAAATGTATGTCAGTATGGTGTCACATTAAATGCCATATAAAAAACCCGTATCAGAATAGAGGGTATTATAAAATGCACTATAGATGCATCAAAGAGCGAGTAGCTTAGGAGCTAAGGTCAAGAAAAGAAAGCAGCAGGGGAAGTTTAATAAAAAAAATTACTCAAAATGAAAAATAAAATCAATAAATCAAGCATAGTAAAACTTTTTTCAAAGTGAAAAAAAAAATTAAAAATATTTTTCTTTCAACTCGAACTTTTGAGTGTATTAGTTTTTGAGATATAAAACATAAGTGGTAGGTACTTTTGTTCCAGAAAATACTTTGTTGGGGGATTTCTACTGGCACGAGTACCATAACTTTGGCGCCAAGAATTGATAGCTGTTTTTTGTAGAACAGATTAATACAATCATTTTTTACTATGGGTGGGGGGGTATATCTCCCTCCGTTTGGGTGGGAGGGGCAATTTTATAAAAACAGTGCCTAAAATTCAAAACAAATATCAAAAAATAACAATAATACTAACAACTAAGTTTTATATCCAATACTTTTTTCTATTAGATGTTTTTTAAATCAAGTGAAACCTTTGCATAGTCTTTGAAAAAACGGACTTTAAACTCAAAAATTGCGAATAAAAAGGTTAAAAAAAACTTTCAAGTGTGATTTTTCAAAACTGTAAAATAAAATACTACTTTTTTTTATAAAATTCGTTGCTCATATTAATTTTAAATCATAAACTGAAAACAAAATGATTTTATGTTTTCTGGTTTTTGAGAAAATGGAAAATTACTAAATGTGAATTCGGGATCTCAAACTGGGCACGAGTACGATAACTTTAGCGCCAAGAATTGATAACTGTTTTTTGTAGAACAGACCAATACAAGCATTTTTTACTATGGGTGATGGGGTCTTTCTCCCTCCGTTTGGGCGGGAAGGGCAAACTTATAAAAACAATGCTAAAAATTTAAAACAAATATTAAAAAATAACGGTAATACTTACAACTAAGTTTTATATCTTTTTTTAAAGCAAATACTTTTTCTATTAGATGTTTTTTAAATCAAGTGAAACCTATGCATAGTCTTTGAAAAAACGGACTTTAAACTCAAAAATTTCGAAAAAAAAGGTAAAAAAAAATTTTGAAGTGTGATTTTTCAAAACTGTAAAATAAAATACTACTTTTTTTTATAAAATTCGTTGCTCATATTAATTTTAAATCATAAACTGAAAACAAAATGATTTTATGTTTTTTGGTTTTTGAGAAGCTGGAAAATTACTATTATGGAAAATTACTTAAATTTTTAGCACTCTTTTTATAAAATTGCCCCTCCCGGCCAAACGGAGGGAGATAGACCCCCCACCCTTAGTAAAAAAATGCTTGTATTGAACTGTTCTACAAAAAACCGTTATCAATTTTTGGCGCCAAAGTTATCGTACTCTCCCCTCTCTACTTATGTTTGGACTTAAAGGTCACATTTAAAAAGCGGATTATTCTTTGTATTTTTTAATTCAATTAAAGAATAGGATTCAAGCATTGAAAACAATGCATTTATGTGCTTTTGTGGGTTTTTAATATAATACGTCTTGTTCTAATTGATCTAACCTACTCCTTCTAGACATTTGCATAACATATATGCAAATCATCCGGTCTTATTATTAAAATAATAAAAAAATTTTTTTTTCAAAAGCTTTATACTCCAACTATGTTATCGAAATGGGAATTTCTTTAAAACAGACCAATAGGGGGAATAACATGTAGCATATGAAAACATGCACGTGCCGTAACTATTCGGGACTGGTGGAAGTGTGATCATAGCCTTTTTGCGGCGGCCGCTAGTAACAAGCCTTTTAAAAAAAGGTTTGGCTAATATGATCAGGCTGGTTCCTCAGGTTGGCAACGGGTTAATTCCCTGTTCCGTAAAACTTAGACCGACAACAAGCCTCGGAAACGGACTGATCTCACGACGACAACCAACGCAACGAAAACGGCAAAACGATTTACGAATTTTCTTATGGAACGTACGATCGCTCTATAGAGCTCGAGCTGCTCAGCAGCTAGCCGATGCCCTGTCAAAATATAAAGCTGACATAACAGCACTACAAGAAATCAGATGGACAGGGAATGGTGTTTTACAGAAGAAAGAATATGACGTATACTACAGCTGTCATACAAAACACCATGTGCTCGGGGTAGGCTTCCTAGTCAGCGAAAAAATGAAGTCTACCATCATCGGCTTTAACGCTATAAGCGAAAGGCTATGCACCCTTCGCGTGAGAGGCAAGTTTACGAACATAAGCCTCATTAACGTTCACGGACCTACGGAGGAGTCCTCAGACGAAGAAAAAGAGACTTACTACGAACAAGTCGAGAGGACCCTCAATGCCTGTCCAAGGTATGACGTAAAAATCATCCTTGGGGATTTGAACGCAAAAATAGGTCGGGAGCCGGTATTCAGGCATTACGCAGGCACCCATAGTTTGCATGAGAACACTAATGACAATGGACTTCGAGTCTTAGAATTGGCAGCATCGAAAAACATGGTCGTTGCGAGTACCAGGTTCCCGCGAAAAGATATCTACAAAGCCACCTGGGTATCACTTGATGGAGTCACTCGTAACCAAATAGACCACGTGTTGATAGACCGTCGCCACTACTCGAACTTGATGACGGTACGAACGAACCGAGGCGCCAATATCGACTCGGATCACTATCTTGTTGGTATGGTCTTCCGAGGGCGGATTGCCTTGCGAAGACGTATTGCATCCGCCGATCAAGTTCGAATCAACACGGCTGCCCTGCGCAATGAAATTTGGTAATACGTTAGGACTCACCCTAGAATCGCTTGATTTAGGGAGAGTAAGTCCTGGGGCCAGTATGCTGGGCGTAGATGAGAAGTGGACACGCCTTAAGAATACTGTCATTAGTACTGCCAACTCCATCTTAGGCAGCAGTCGTAGAAATCGGAACGACTGGTTTGATGATGAATGCAAGCTAGCGACTGAACGTAAGAATGTTGCGTACCGAGCAATGCAACAATCTCATAGAACGCGGGCACGCGAAGAAGAATATAAAGAGCTCAGAAGAATAGAAAAACGGCTTCACAGACAGAAAAAATCAGCCTGGGAGAAGAACTTAATCTGTGAAATAGAAAAAAGCCGAGAGCGAGGTCCGCACCAGGCGCGGAAGTTCTACCAATCCGTCCGAAACATGACGCAGTACACACCACGCTGCACATACTGCGGAGAGGGAAATCTGATCACCGATCCACAAAGCATACTGGAGCGATGGGAAGTGTACTTTAATGAATTGCTAAATGGTCAACTCACTGCAGAAGTGGAGGCTCCACTGCTTCAAGACGAATACCCTATGTTGCCGTCACCAAGCATAGAAGAGGTTGAGAAGGCTATAGACCGGCTAAAGAAAAACAAAACCCCGGGAGCTGATGGTATACCAGCCGAATTATTTCAACACGGTGGGCCAGCTCTACGTCAGGCAATTCATGATATTATAGTGCACGTGTGGGAGCATGAAGAAATGCCAGAAGACTGGCGAAAAGGTATAATATGCCCCATACATAAGAAAGGAGATGTCACAACGTGCAGCAACTATAGAGGTATCACGTTGTTGAGTACCGCCTATAAGATACTCTCCTCTATCCTACAAGACCGGATAACCCCATACGCTAAAACCATCATCGGACAATATCAGTGTGGTTTCATTCCAGGCAAATCAACAACTGATCAGATCTTTACCCTTAGGCAGGCGATGGAAAAATGTCTAGAATTTAACATCCCAACATACCACCTGTTTATAGACTTTAAGGCCGCCTATGATAGCATAGCCAGGGTAGAACTTTACAAAGCCATGAGAGAATTCGGCATCCCAAATAAATTGACACGACTATGTAGGTTGACCATGACCAACGTAACAAGCCAAGTAAAAATAGCCGGATTGCTATCCAGACCAATCAACATCTTTAATGGACTCCGACAAGGGGATGGTTTGGCCTGCCTCCTCTTCAACCTGGCGTTGGAGAAAGCAATCCGTGACTCTGGCACGGCAACAAGAGGGACCATCGTCAACAGGTCCAGCCAGATACTGGCTTACGCAGACGACATCGACATCATCGGAAGAACAGAGCAAGATGTACACGATTCCTTCATCCAGATCGAGCAGGCGGCACAAAATCTGGGGCTGCACATTGGTGAAGGTAAAACAAAGTACATGGTGACGTCGAATGCGAGAGGAACAGTTGGTCAAACAATCAAGGTAGCGGAGCACGAATTTGAAGTGGTGCAATCCTTTAAATACCTTGGGTCAATAGTAGCAGCCGATAACAATATAGAAGAAGAAATACGCGGGCGGCTTCTCAAATCCAACAGAGCCTACTACAGTCTGTCAAAGCTATTCAACTCCAGAAATCTCACCATAACTTCAAAACTACTGCTGTACAGGACCATGGTCCTGCCAGTACTCACATATGGATCCGAGACTTGAGTGCTTAGCAAAAGGCACTCTGACCTCTTAGCCGCGTTCGAGAGAAAAGTCTTAAGGAGAATTGTTGGCCCCATATGTGAGGAAGGACGATTTCGGAGACGGTACAATCATGAATTATACGCAATCTACATTGAAGCAGATATAGTGACAAAAATTAGGCTCGGTAGACTTCGGTGTGCAGGGGACCTAGCTCGCATGAGCGAAGAGGAACCTGCTCGGAAAGTTCTTTGTGGTACATTCTATGGCAGACGACAGCATGGTAGACCATGCTTGCGCTGGAGAGATGGCGTAGACCAGGACGCCCGGAGCCTTGGGGTGCGCAACTGGATGGCGTCGGCTCGAGACCGGGATAGGTGGAGAGACTTGTTGAAGGAGGCCAGGACCGGACCCCCGGTTGTCGAGCCGATGATGATGATGAAAAGCTTTAGGCATTTTGTTAACTCGAAGACAAATTCGGATGGCTTCCCAGCAAATTTTGTATATGAAAACTCTTCGGTACAAAATTCCAGTGATATTTGCAATGCGTTTGCAAATAATTTTTCAAACTCCTTTGTTGATACTCATGTAAGTGTTGATAAAGATTTTTTTTAAAGACTTGAACACCTACCCGCAAGTAAATTTTAACATTATTCCTGTGGAACAAGATAGGGTCTTACACTTTTTGTCATTATTAAATGACGATTGCTCCCATGGCTTCTACGGTACCCCCATTTGTTCTGAAAAAGTGTAGTCGTGTATAAGTGCAGCCCTTGCAATTATTATTTCAGCTTTCGTTAAAGTCTGGGAAATTTCCGTCATTCTGGAAGAAATCATTCCTCACTCCTGTTTTTAAAAAAGACGACAAATTTGACATCAAGAACTATATGCCGCTAACTTCGTAAAAGCCCTAACTACATTTTCACATTTCGAAAATGAAGAAGAAAAAACTGTTTCGCTTACCGCAATAAAAAAAGCTCAAGTTGTGCTTTATTTTGTGTATATAATACAAAATAATAAATTAATAACAATACCCTCACAATAAATATGTCGTAAGATCAAAAAAATAAATTTTGTAGATAGGGCCTTTACGAAGTTAGCGGCAGTGTAGACCTATTTCTAAATTGTCCTGTATCCCTAAGCTTTTCGAACATGTTGTATGTTAAAGCCTTTTATTATTTGGTAAGAACATTATATGTAAGCAGCAACACGGTTTCGTGCTGAAAAGGACTACTGTTACAAACCTTCTTACCTATTTACATAATTGTTCAAATGCAATAGAAAGTGGTTCTGAAGTTAATTGCATATACACAGATTTTTCTAAAGCATTTGACCAACTCAGCCATAATATAATTGTTTTTAAACTGCAAGCATACGGTTTCCCTATTCTTTTTATATCGTGGATCAAATTCTACCTAGAAAATAGACCTTAGCAAGTAAAATTCCAGGCCATGTCTTGCTAATCCGTTCAGATATACTTCGATGAAATTATTGAATACGCCCGCCCCGCACCTTCCACGAACATCTCTTTGTCTTAGAAGAAATCTTTAAGCGTCTTTGGACAGCTAATCTCAAGCTTAACCCAGCCAAATATCACTTTTTATATAAAAGTGTTCATTATCTGGGACACATTGTGCCAGGAAATGGTCTAATTACCGATCCCTGCAAAATTGAAGGTGTCCAAAAATGGCCGGTACCTCAAAATATGAAGCAAGTCAGATTTGTGCCCTTTCTATTGCAGATTTATCGAAGGATTCTCCGAAATTGTCAAACCACTGTCAGAACTAACAATTTTGATGGACTCCACTTTGCGAAAATGCTTTTACCAAACTTAAAGCAAAACTTACTTACTTACTTACTTTACTTTAGATGGCGCTCATAGTCCAAGACTTCGGCCTCAACCAACAAGTTTCTCCAGCCAGCTCTGTTCCTCGCTAGCCGCTTCCAATTTCGCACCGCAAGTTGGCTGCGGTTGTTTTCCACTTGTGTGTGCCATCTATTGGGGGTCTTCCAATGATGCGTACACAATCCGGATTAGACTCGATGACTCGTCGGGCTGGTGCGTTGGTGTCCAAATGCTCCAAGTGACCCAGCCTTCTCAGCCGCTGTATTTTCAGCTTCTTGACTAGGTTAATATCGCTGTATAGCCCGTATTGAATCTTCTTCTCCATACTCCTTCGATACATACAGGACCAAATATCACTCGAAGAATCTTTCTCTCAAAGCACCGAAGTAACTATTCATCTAAGCTCTTAACGCTCATGCTTCTGCCCCATACAGCAGGACTGGGATGATCAAGGTCTAATATAACGTCTCCTCGTTGGTTATATGAAAGAGGGCTTTACAACTTAAATCCTTTCTCAGGCCAAAGAAACAGCGATTGGCAAGAGAATTCTTCGTTTTATCTGATGTAATTTTGCGGGTTAATAGTGGATCCCAGGTAGACAAAGTCCTTGACTACTTCAAAATTATGTTTATCCACTGTACAGAGCAATGTCTAGTTTTGTCATCCCTACCAAACTCGTCGGTTTGTGCAGGATGACGATGGAGAACTTACGCTGCTCCATCAATGTCTTTAATAAAGACCTAACCGATATCTTTAATGTCAAGAATGGATTAAGACAAGGCGATGCACTATCATGTGACTTCTGTGATGTTAACATCCTTGAAAGAATAGTGCAAAATTCTCACGACAACACCAGAGGCACAATCTTTCAAAAGTCCGTACAATTACTCGCGTACGCATACGATATTGACATACTGGGAAGAACAAAGCGTGATGTCAGTGGTACTTTCGTGAGTATTGTGAAGGAAGCCAAGAAGATAAGTTTAACAGTGAATCAGACCAAATATCTGCTGTCAACAAGAAAGGACACACAACACCGACGTCTAGGATAAAACGTGTCCATAGACAGCTATAATTTTGAGGTTGTTAGAGACCTTGTGTATTTAGGTTCCGCTATCAACTCAGTGAATAACACCAGTGCTGAGATTCAACGAAGAATTACTCTTGCCAATCGCTGTTTTTTGGGCTTAGAAGACAACTGAAGAGCAAAGCCCTCTCTCGAACAACTAAAGTGTCCCTTTATAAGACATTTATCATCCCGGTCCTTACTTTTGGTGCAGAATCATAGAACTACTAAAGGTGGATGAAAACATTTTAGGCTGCTTTGAAAGAAAAATTCTCCGTGTGATTTAGGTTCCTATTTGTTTAGCGACACTGACCTTGTCAAAAAAGTGAAAAGCCAAAGACTAAGATGGCTCGGTCACATAGAGTGAATGGACACCAATGCTATGGCGCAGATGGCCTTTGAATCCAACCCCATGGGACGGCGCAGTATAGGAGAGCTGCGAAGCAACTTCGCGTGAGTTAAGTAACAGATCCTCCGGGATCTTAAAAAAATATAAATTTATCTTCTCCTAACGTGGAGGCAACAAAATGAAAACGCAAACACAACTTTTAATTTCAAGAATGAGATCAAGGCGATCTTTCTTTATTCACGGTATAATAAGAACTGACTTAAAACTAAGATACATTTTATAACTTAACCTACGATGCCGAATTGATTGTCTTTGTATATGCGTTGAAGTTATATTGGATAAAGTTTATGTGTTTATGTTGAATTTGCTTATCCTTTGTTTAGTCTACGATTATTGTTTAGTCTGGGGCATTGGTATCTGGATAGGTACCAACTGTGGTGTGGCCATGGGAATGGTTTGTGGTGTGGCCATGGGAATGGGTACCTTTGTAACTCCCCCCGCCTTAGATTGAAGACTCTCCTGAGGCTTCATGATTTTAATTTCATTAAGTGGTATATTTATTTGTTCAGATTTTACTTCTTCGGCACATATCCTATTTATAATTTTAATATTTTTATTTTTATATAAATATTTTAATAGAAAGTAGCAAATAGCTATTACAGTACATATAACAATTATGGTTGAAAATGTAATCGTATTACGGTTATTCTTATATTCTATAAGTTTTATTTTATTTTGATGCTCTATATCCTGAATAATCAGGTCTTTAATAACAATTTCTGAGTCTATTATGCTCATATTTAAGTTTGGTTGTATTACAATTTTATGATTAAAAAATTGTATTTTGTTATGATATTGTTTATTATTTAGGTAAATAGTACATTTGTTAAAATTTATAATAAAATGTTTATGTAAATGGTATATTTTTTCGTTACAATTTTGTTCAATAGCATTTTCAAAATTTTTGACAATTAATAGACCTTTATCTATTTCTTCTACATAATTCTTGGTTTTATATTCAATTGATTTGCACGGAGAGCATTCTATTGGCTTAATTAAATTTTTAAGATATTTATTAATAGGATAGATTTTATATTCGTATTTTAGAACTTTTTGTTCTTCTATATTTGATATAATTGAATTATTTAAAAAAGGTATTAATCTTAGGTAGTAAGTTGGAAATTGTTTATTTAAAAATATTGGTACACTTATTATAATTATAAAAATATTTGAATTTTCTTTACCAAAAATGTTAATTTTGATTTCTTTTAGCTCATTTAAACCTATAAAATTTTCTTCAATTTCATCTATATCCAGGATTGATCTAGACATAATTCCTTCTTTTGCTGCATTTACATTATCAATAATTTTTTCAATTTCATTATCTAATTCAGAAATATAATTATGGAGTTTAAGTAGTGTAATTTCGTTTTTAATTTCATTTATTTCGTCTCTAACGTTCTCTGTTAATTTAAAAAATTGGGTTTTTACTTCTTCTATGTTATCTCTGATATTTTTAAAATTGTTTTGAAAAATTCCATTAATAGAAATTTGTTGGTTGTAGGCATCTACTAATTTTTTGTCATTTTTATCTATGATATCTAAATGTTCTAATATTTCTTCTCTATCATCGTTGTCCATTACTCCGTAAAGTAATTTAAAAATTGAACCTATTGGATTTATTAGTCCTCTTCTAACTCTGTTATTTACTAGTGTTTTATTATTCTTTACAGAATGTTCATTAATACTTAAAAGCATGTTTATATTGGTTTGAATTTTCGAAATTTTATGAAAAAGGGATTGGTCGTTTCCTATAACTGATATAGAATCAGCGTTTTGGTGTATATATAAAGTTAAGTTATATACAGGGTGAGTCATGAGCAATGCGACAAAATGCTAGGGCGTGTAGATTGCGTTGAGACAAGAAAAAAATCGTATGGGAGGGGGGGGTCTATTCCCCTCCGTTTAGCCGGGAGGGGCAATTTTCGAAAAAACTGACTTAAAATGGGAAAAAAATTATTTAAAATCAACGGCTTCATTCACAATGCTGTGCGATACGTTTTTGAAAAGCCAATAACTTTTTCTTTCATTCTGTGTTTAAATAAATCTATTCTAAGAAATAGTTTTTGAAATATTAATTTTCAAAGTCAAAATTTTGAAAAAAAAAATTGAAAAAAAAATTTCAAATTCATTTTTTTCAAAATTTTACGTAATTAAGTGCTAATTTTAATTTCAAAATTCAATGCTGTTATTAATTTTTAGTCAAAAAAAGAAAACCGGATGCCAAAATGTATCTTAGTTTTTGAGAAAATAAGAAAAACTAGAAGTATTTTTTTCCAAGAAAAACACTTTTTTTTTTTGGTTTTCCAAATTTGACCTGCTCAGGTCAATTATTAATAAGGGAATTATTCCTTTCTTATTTTTTATTACATACCATCCGATTTCAATCAAATAATAAAAAAAAACGAATTAACTTTTTACTTATTTTACTAGTTTTACTTTTAATTTTTTTTTTATTTCTCAAAAACTAAGATACATTTTGACATCCGGTTTTCTGTTTTTGACTAAAAATTAATAACAGCATTGAATTTTGAAATTAAAATTAGCACTTAATTACGTAAAATTTTGAAAAAAATGAATTTGAAATTTTTTTTTCAATTTTTTTTTTCAAAATTTTGACTTTGAAAATTAATATTTCAAAAACTATTTCTTAGAATAGATTTATTTAAACACAGAATGAAAGAAAAAGTTATTGGCTTTTCAAAAACGTATCGCACAGCATTGTGAATGAAGCCGTTGATTTTAAATAATTTTTTTCCCATTTTAAGTCAGTTTTTTCGAAAATTGCCCCTCCCGGCTAAACGGAGGGGAATAGACCCCCCCCCCCCCTCCCATACGATTTTTTTCTTGTCTCAACGCAACCTACACGCCCTAGCATTTTGTCGCATTGCTCATGACTCACCCTGTATAGTGTCTAAATATTCTTGTAAATTAATTCTGTGATAAATTCGATAATAATCACTTATTATTGGTATGTCTCCATCTTTTATTAGGATGATTCCTTCATCTTCTATGTTTTCTATTTAGATATCAGCATTTATGCTTGTTATTTGACTCATAGTTAACAATGTTACAATTATAAAGATTGTTTTTCTGTTGAGTTGATTGAAAATCTGTAATAAAAGAATTTTATTGATTTTGGTTTTGTTGATTTGTGGGTTTTGGGATTTTATCTTTATTTGGTCCTTTAAAATACTTTTTCTGTCTTTTAATCCGTGTAGGATGGACTTTTAATTTTGTATTGCCTCTATTATGTCTAATATTTCCTTCATCGTCTGGTTTAATATCTACTTTTCTAAATTTGGTTTTTCCTTATGTCTTACTTGACCATAATTTTTAATATAAGCTTTATCGTAGGGGTATTCTTTATTTGTTTCTCTGTTTTTATTATGATAGTCTAACCATTGATTTTTCTTTGATTCTAATAATTTAAAAATTTCATTAATATCTACATTTCCAAATTGTACTTCTATTGGTTTCTTACCTATGGTTGAATGTATTGTATTGTTATAATACGTAGCTGCTTTAAGAATCTTTTCTGTGATTTCAAGATTCGGTTCCGTGATATTAAGTATTCTTATGTGTTCAAGGAGAGAAGAATGACATCTACTCATGTCAGCATTACCTGTATGGCTATTTGGAGAATTAAAATGAATTGATAGATTTTCTTGTTCTATAAATTCTATTACATTAGCTGTATTGAATTCGTTATCTGCCACAATTAATTTGGGTCTATCAAAATTTTGAATGTATTCTTTTATCATTTCAACTAAGGTAGTTGAGCCTTTTTCTGCAGTTTCTTTGACGTATAAATGTTTTGAAAATTTATCAATTACTGTAAAATAATATTTCTTTTCGATGTGAAATATGTCTAAATGAATTATTTCGTTTTTATTGTTTGGTGTTACCGTATGTTTAAATTTTGGTTTAGGGGTTTCCTGTCATACTTTGCTAAGTTACAGACTTCGCAATTATTAATATATTCTGTTATTACTTCTTGAAGTTTATTGAAATAATATTTTGATTTTAGTTCTGTGTAGTTTTCATGGATACCTCTATGGTTAGTCTCCTCATGAATTTGTTTTATCTTTTCAAAGCATTGGGTTTTGTTAAGTAAATCTTCTGCTAATAAGGCACATTTTATTAACTTATAATGTGACGTTGTAAAATTTGCAAACATTTTACTTTTAAATAATTCAAATAAGTTATCTTCTAATTCTGAATAAATTCCTAATACTCCTTTTTCTGGTAAATATTCTTTTAATATTTTAATTACTTCATCATTTCTAATTTCTGTTTCTGTAATAAAAATTTTCTTTTTACTATGTACTTTTTTTATACACTTGCTCTTTTTCTTTTACTAAAATTATTTGTGTTTTAAACTTATTCACTATTCCTCCATTTTCTATTATTTCATTTTCACTTTTATTAGTGTCTTCATTCACATTGATTTCATTTTCGTTTGTATTTATCCTTGACAGAAAGTCTGCCACTTTATTTTCTTTACCTTTGACGTATTCTATATCATAATTATATTCATTTAATTTTGTCTTCCATCTTATCATTTTAGAGCCAGGGTCTTTGAGGTTATTTAACCAGACTAATGGCCTATGATCTGTTTTGATTGTAAATTTGATTCCATAAAGATATGGTCGGAAATATTTTGTTGCCCAAACTATAGACAATAGTTCCTTTTCAATTGTTGCATAGTTTATCTCATGTTCGTTGAGAGTTCTAGATGCAAATGAAATTGGGTGATTGTCTTGTGATAGAACGGCTCCGATAGCTTTGTCGGAAGCATCAGTAGTGAGAGTAAAACGTTTCTTGAAGTCAGGATATCTTAATATTGGATGACTCGTAATCAAGTGTTTTAATTTCTCAAAGGCATTTATGTATTGCGGATTTTTTTCATCAATCCTACTACCTTTTTTTAAACATTCCGTTAATAGGATAGCTATTTTGGAATAATTCTCGATGAATTTCCTGTAATAGCCAGTTATTCCCAAAAAGGATTTTATTTGTTTAGTTGTTCTGGGTACACATAGTTTTTGTATTGCTTCTAATTTAGATGGGTTTGGCTTAATGCCTTTGTCGGTCAATATATGGCCTAAATATTCAGTGCTTTTTGAAAAAAACTTACATTTGTCGATTTGAATTTTCAGGTTGTGCTTTTTTAGTTCTTGGAAAATTAATTTAATATTCACTTCCATTTCTTGGAGTGAAGTTGAAAATATTAAAATATCGTCTAGATATACGACACAAATTTTATTAATGTGTTCTCGAAGGATTTCGTTCATCATTCTTTGAAATGTGGCCGGGGCATTTTTTAATCCTTCTTTGTAAAATAATTCACTATTATTTCTTAACACTTTTCTTAAGGATTCATTTTCTTCTTTATTTAAGTCTTTGTAGAGACAATCTAAATTATTTATTTCTGTGAGTTCTTCAAAACAATTAATTTCTTGTGGACAAGCATAGTTAAAAAATAGAGTGTCATTAAAAATTTTAAAAGAACCTTCCCCTAAATTGAGGGTGGCGTTTAAAGGATACAGAATATTTTGTCCTATTATAGCTTTGAAACTTTTCCAGAAAGGTTCAAAATTTTCCACATCATTTTATTATTTTTTGGTGCATTAAATTCTTTAAGAAAGGATGTTTTAATTTGTTCAGTTACTGTAGTTACACCTGTTAGACCATTAATATCTTGAGGATATTGTAGTTTATACCTTGGACACGTTTTTAGACAATTTATATCAATGCTACTAGTTGATGCTCCGGAATCAATTAGTACAGGTATAATTTCATTTTCAATTGTTAGATTTACTATGGGTAAAGGACCTCTGAGGCCTCCTCCTGAAAGTTTATGTCACGGTTATCTACTTCATTATTTTGATTCGTATTTGTACTCAAATTTCTTGGATTTGTATTTTGATTTTGGTTTCTAAAAAAATTGTTATTATAATTATTCCTATTATTATTGTTCCCGTAACTATTGTTTCTATTGTTATACCCATTATTATTACTATAACTATTATTGTTATTCGGGTAGTTATTAATCCTATTGTAATTCCCTGTATTATTATTATTAAAATTTCTACTGTTAGAATTTCCAAAGTTTGAGTAATTATTATTGGCGTTATTACTATTAAAGTTACCACTGTTTAAATTTCTGTTATTTGAAAAATTATTATTAAATCTATTTAAGTTATTATTTTAATTTCTATTGTTGAAATTTCCACCATTGTTTCGGTTGGAATCATTATAATTTCTAGGTCTAGAAGGGTGTCCTTCTAAAAACTGTGGATTCGAATTTCTATAATTGTTTAATAGGTCGTATGCTTTTTGCATGCAATTTATGTTTCCACTAAGTACGAAACTTTCCTGATTTGTGTTTAATTGAGAGCAGAAAATTCTAAAAAACATTTTCGGGTGAAAATTCATTACATTTAACCAATTCAAAATTATATTTCATATTAATTCTATCCATTAATTCACACAACTTAAAATAATATGTTTCTAAATTATTATTTCGTAAACTTACAGCTTTTTGATATATATTGATGTAACTTTCTTGGGGTCCAAAGTTTTTGATAAGTGTTTCTCTCATTGATGTCCATGCTGCATATGGTCCTAGCATTCGAATTGGTTGTTGAGCTCTTCCCTGTATTAGTCCCCTGACTACATTTTGTATTGTAAAAGCCTTTGTGGCTGGTGTTAGATATTGTAAGTTAATATCTATGTCATATATAAAGGATGCCACGTCTCTTGGCCCTTCTGCATTAAACGGTTTAACTCTTTGAATTATTTTTACAATTTCCATTTCTGGTAGAACAATTGAAACAGGTTTGATATCAGGTAGTTGTTCTTGCTGTTGTTGCTGTTGGTCTTGTTGCTGTTGGTCTTGTTGCTGTTGGTCATGTTCCTGTAGATCTGGTTGTTGTTGTTGCTGCAATATCTGCTGCTGCCGCAGGAGTTCTTTCTGCTCCGCCGTCGCGTTTAAAAGTAGACTAATTTGTTGCTCCATTTTATGTTTAGGTATGTTATGTAATTTGTCGAATTTATGTGATTTGATTTATATTATTTGATCAGAGTTTTGGTCAAACCTACCAGTCTCAATAGGCGTTTTAAGAGTGTGTTTATATGGCTTTCCCTTATTTATAAGGTCACACAACCCCAATTTACTCAGTTTAAGATCAGAACAATTTTCTCACTTTTATTAGATCGGATTTTGATTTAACCGATATTATTTGTATTCGAGCGGATACTGGGTATCCTACCGACTGCGCCAGTTAAGTAACAGATCCTCCGGGATCTTAAAAAATATAAATTTATCTTCTCCTAACGTGGAGGCAACAAAATGAAAACGCAAACACAACTTTTAATTTCAAGAATGAGATCAAGGCGATCTTTCTTTATTCACGGTATAATAAGAACTGACTTAAAACTAAGATACATTTTATAACTTAACCTACGATGCCGAATTGATTGTCTTTGTATATGCGTTGAAGTTATATTGGATAAAGTTTATGTGTTTATGTTGAATTTGCTTATCCTTTGTTTAGTCTACGATTATTGTTTAGTCTGGGGCATTGGTATCTGGATAGGTACCAACTGTGGTGTGGCCATGGGAATGGTTTGTGGTGTGGCCATGGGAATGGGTACCTTTGTAACTCGTGCGAAACTGGAGGCAGCTAGCTAGAAACCGAGCCGTCTGGATGAAGCTTGTTGGTTGAAGCCCTGGTCCACCCAGGACTGTAGCGCCACCTTAAGTAAAGTAAGTTAGTTGACTTGCGATTTTCGTACAATCGCTTCAAGAACGATGTTAAATAGGTGGCATGATAGCGCGTCGCTTTGTCTTAGACATTTCTCAACATCAAACGGTTCGGTGGGGTTCTTACCAACTATGAAAGAGCAGCAAGATTTTTCCATCGTTATCCTGTATATGCAGACAAGTTGGGCAGGCATGCCTAGATACGACATGGCTCTGTTCAATTCATCCCTATCCATGCTATCATACGCGACTTTAAAATCGATAAAAATGGTGTGTATCGATTCCTGGGTTTTTCTAAAAACTGTAGGAGTGTGAAAATTTGATCGACGGTGGACTTGCTTGTCATAAAACCACACTGAAAGGGGCCAATCAGATCGGTTACAAGGTGTCTTAAGCGATCGCTTAGGATAGCCGACAAGATTTCAAAAGCGATGTTTAGGAGACTAATTCCTTTGTAGTTAGTGCATGCCAAGGTTCCACTCACCGGGCATCCTTTTTTCCGACCAAATTTTACAGATGAGTTGGTGCATGCTCCCCACCAACATATCTCCTGCTGCTGTAAACAATTCAGCTGGTAAGCCGCCTGTTACAGCAGCTTTATTTCATTTGAGTTTGGCAATCGCTAGCCGCAAACAAAACTGCTATGTCACAAAGAGGGAACTGTTAGCTGTTGTTCTTGCCACCCGTCATTTTCATCACTATCTCTTCGGTCACACTTTCACTCTTCGTACAGACTATGTATCTTTACGTAAGTTATGCAATTTTAAGCACCCTGAAGGACAAATGGCACGATTTTTGGAAGGCTTGGAGCAGTACAGATTTAACATCCAGCATCGTCCTGGTCTGCGCCATGGAAATGCAGATGCACTTTCTCGGAGGGTATGTTGTAATGACCGTCATTGTAAAATTGTAACGGATTAACCGAGGTGTTGTCGGCTAAAGGATACTCCATCGGGATGTTTCATAATCTCTTCTCTTCATGAAGAGGTGCTAAAGCCCTTTGATCAAAAATAATAACAAAGCACATATGTAGTTGAAACATTCAAAATCTGAGAATCCATAAAACCTCTCCTTTCTTTATCACCACCATTACAACATTACATTTACAGGTACCTAAGGCTGATCCTGGCAGCAGAAAGGAAAGGGTGTTCAGTCTACGATAGCTTGGTATGCTTGCATGTGGCACAACCTAGCTCGTCGGAGGGGGGGTTCTTGCTATTGTAGCCCTGAACAGTGTTAAGTATTAATATGCCGGGATAAATTTTACAAAAAAAAAAAGAGTCGGGATCAAAATAGAAGAGCCCGAATTCGTCCCGAAAGGTTCACACATGTTGAAAGAGTTTCAAGTGAGGAGAGAGTTAGATGGTGTTGACTCTCGGAGGTATTAAACCGCCCACGCATCGCACTGGATGCTACCTTGGCTGTCATGTCCTCAAAATTAATGACAACCCCTAACTATAGAAGCTGGATCAAAAGAAAAAGATTACATTATCGTCACTGTACTAACCCAAAGAAAAATCTTCAAAACTTCTTCATGGATAACAAAAACCTCAAAGCCTGGAATGGCTCCATCTCCATACTATTTGTAGTTCCCTACTTAAAGACACTTAAATCTTTATCTGCTGAATGTAGGATCTTCCAATTTATCATGCTGGTTAGGTTTTCTCGCATTGGTCACATCCACCTTTGACGTCACTTAGCTTTCGTACATACTTCTATGTGCCTGAAAATTCTGAGTGAATCCAAAACTTCCCAAAATCATAATACAAAATACTTCGAAATGCGAAAACAGTCAAAATATTTTGAAACAGTATTTTTCTGTTTCTAGATATTTTATTGAAATTTCCAATTCCTACAAAAAATGATTCACAATATGTTTTTTTCTCTTAAATAATCTCGAAACTACAAAAAAAAACTCAAATCAAATTCAAATAAATAAATTACTAATGAAAATCTTTTACTATCAAAATCTTTTATCTATATAAACTAAAAAAAACTACATATGAAAAGACCAACAGCAGAAACTAGATAAATTCGTAGAAACATCTTGTTTTTCTTATTTTTCTATAAAAAAAATTCAAACCAAAATTGATCTCATTATACCAGAGAAAATTGAAAACAACAAATTATATAAATGTAAACGTATGATAATACTATACAAGCGATTGAAAAAAATTAAAACGTAGGCAACTTTTGCAATTATTTTATTATCTGTGGATTATAATAATTTTGCCAAACTCATGATAACAATAATATGTAAAACTAAAAAGCTTTAAAAGCTGAAAAATATAAATTTTAAATTAAATGTTGTATTGAATTTATTCGAAAGAGGCTAAGTATTTTACAATTACATTATAAATTAAAGAGGGAAATTTCTATATTTAATTTGAAGTAGAAATAGTTAATTTACACATCATAATCAAAAAAAATTATTTTTCAGAAGATTATTTAAATATTTTTTTTTCTTCTCCTCAATTCAACTCGCGATTTTACAAGTATTATTTAATGGTGTTTATTTGTACCCGAACCGATTTAGTAGGTACACCAACCAATAAAAAGCTAATTCTGAATTCGCTTCGATTTATTTAAAATATCGTCGTCTATCAGCTATTTAATGAATAAAATGTAATAGATATTATAATTAAATGACTTACCAGAAAAAAAAAACAAATCTTTATTAAAGATTGTGGCAAACTCCTTGAAGTGGTGCACCACTCCCTGGGATATTTTGTACCATTCATACCTGCTTAATATAATTAAATTTGATTTAAAGATTAAGCACTTGATAACGATTTAAATCGCTTCGAATTTTTTGAATATATTTTTTTTTCTTTTGTTGCACTTAGTTACGAGATCAACAAATCTTCGGAAGGGTGTAATTATTTTAAGGTTGAATTTAACAAGAAAATTTGTTTTTTGCTTTTTTATTGATTACACTGAGATAAATAGATAGGATATGCATATGGATAAAAAAAAACGCAAGAAGGCTGAGATATAGGTACAGATATAGGTACAGATATGTTGTTGGATAAGTATATGATTATGATGTTGGATGGTATATGATGATCGTGTATGGATTTTGAAGTTGATAAAGGTGTAGTAAGGAAGCTTTTTATTTGTAGATCAGAGGGCATCTGTTTTCGATTAAAAGCTGGATCAGTGATGAGATGAGGAACCGAACTTCATTGATTAGGTGAATGTGGTGTTGTGGGAATTCGTTGCATGCAATTTTTTTTCTTTTCCTTTTTTTTTTGCATATAGGTATGAGCGTAGAGGATTTCGTATGGTGATGGACAAACAGATTAATGTGGAGTCGAGTTCATAGGGACGTGTGGTTTTATAGGGTGCTCTTTTGTAGCTAGTTGCTCAAAATGTTTTTTTTTTCTGTTTTTTTCACAATAAGCAGGTTTTTGCGGCGTTTTCACGGATCTGAGGGAAAGCGTGCAGTTCGAAAGCTTAGATGGATTTTTTTTTTTTTTGGTCTATGGGCAGCAATTTTGGGTGTGTCAATTAGCCGCGTGATGGTGCGATTTTCACTGGGATAAAAAGGGGCAGATTGCACTTGATTTGGATGTTTATAGCGTGCACAAATTCACTTTAATTTTGCACTCGGCGCGTTCACGAGGATTAAGTTATCTTTCTTTATATATAAATTTAATTTTTACGTGAAGCGACTATTTTATGTAGCTAATTTTATTTTTATAGCTTAGGTTTTCTTCAAAATTTAGTTTGTCTTTTTTTATTTATAGACTGTTTGGCCATATGAAACGGTCGCTTACCATTTTCACTGTTGCTCGAGCGCCGGGGTGTGCCATGTTATGTACGCTGTTAGGTCGTTTGTTATATTTGTTGATTTGTTGACGGATATTTTTTGTTGATGTGCCGCAGTAGATGGTTTTCATGTTGTCATGACCAGGAACCTCGAACTAATTCAGTATCAAAGAACTCGATATGATATCGATGAAATTTTTGATTTCTTCATCAGATACTTGTGACCTCGCGAGAAGATTACAGTCGATGGTGTCGTAATGATGTTGATGCGTGAAAGCGTGTCTGCTACTATATTTTCGCTTCCTGGCAGGTATCGCACATCACTTGTAAATTGGCTTATGTACACCAGCTGCATTCGTTGCCCTGGTGAAGCCTTTTCTGCTTTTTGTACGAAAGCAAAGGTAAGCGGCTAGTGATCTGTAAAGATAGCAAAACTACGGCCTTCAAGCATATGTTGAAAATACTTTACCCCTGAGTAAGCAGCAAAAAGTTATCGGTCGTAGGTGATGTACCGACCTTGGGCAGGTGTTAGCTTACAAGAAAAGAATCCAATTGGACGCCAAGACTTTCCTTCGAACTGCTGCAATACAGCGCCAATAGCAATATCGGAAGCATCGACCATCAATACGAGTTGATCTGATGCGCTGGGGTGTGCCAATGTGGTGGCTTCTGACAATGACTGCCCACAATTTTTAAATGCTGCTGAGGTCCATTCGTTCTTTTTGTTGCCTTTCATCAGCGTTTGGAGAATGGCTTGTAATTCAACTGCATGCGGTATAAAGCGACGACAAAAATTGACCATGACGAGAAATCGGCGAAGCTCACAGACTTGTTTTGGGCGAGAAAATTGTTTGATTGAATTTACCTTGTCTAACAACGGCATGTTAACCTCATCGCTGATAGTATGACCAAGGAAATTTACTTCAGGCTGTTGATCACCAGATCATAATGTTGCAAGCAGTCAAATAACAACATGAGATCGTCGATATATGCACGTGCAAATGGAAAGACTCTCAAGATGTTCTGCGGAGTCTAAAGGGCATGCAAAGGAACTCATATAGCCAAAAAAGGGTGATGACGGCAGTCTTTTTGAAGTCGCATTCTTCCATAGGTGTTTGGTTATCTGCTCGTTGCAAATCCAAAGTTTACCACATTGCCGCCATTCACCGTTGGATTTGTGTACCATATGCAACGGGCTGGCTTTTTGATGTGCGACAAATACCTTGCTCTATCATTAGTTGGGATTCGGCTTTCGCAATTTGGAGCATTTTCGGGAATAATCGTCTAGGATTCGAGTGCGTTGGCGGTCCTTTCGTAAGAATGTGATGAGTGACTTTCGATGCAATCGCAGTAGAAATTTTATATGGCGCTGTTCGTGTAATCTGATTGAACTCTTAAAGAATTGAATGATAAGGATTACTACACAAAATATTTGTTATGTTACGAGAACTTTTGTTAGTCAAAGTACCCCAAGATTTTAATGATGTTTGGTTATCGATTAAACGTTTATTTTTTATATCTACCAGTATGTCGTGGAAATTTAAAAATCCGCACCAATAATAGGACGACCTACGTCAGCAACAACAAATGTCCATTTTAAATTTTGTCGCAGACCAAGAGATAAATTAATGTTTTTTTCTCCAGGTATTTATTTTCGTATTGTTTGCTGCGTAGAGATGATTAACCAAATAACTGTTTTGTCGTTTTTGTTGTCTGGTTGGTGGGATAACATATATATCGGCTCCTGTGTCGATGAGATACTGCATGTGTAAAGTGGGATCTGTAATGAAAAGACGGTGGTTAGATAGGCTGTTGTCACTTGCCGCATCAAGTGACAAGCCCGTTAGTTTTCCTTTTTTTCAATGATTTGTTGAAAGAGCATGGAGAACGGCATTTTCTCGCTCTGTCTCCATGTGTGTTGTGAAACCAGCAATAATCTGGATTATTGTTTCTGTAGTTTTCACGATGAGACATATGTCGATGTTTCGATAATGAGCGGTATGCTAGAATCTGATGGGGATTTACTACGGACACATTATATCTCATTTCTTCGATTTGTTTGGTTATTTGAGCAATTTGTGATTCGAGAGATGAAGTAGGTTTGAAACTTATTGCGGGTACTTCTGAATTTCCACTCACTTCAGATATCTTGTCAGCAAGCAAAGCAAGTTCTGAAAGATTGCCTTTGCTAACCATGATGATGCTTTTTATGTGATGTGGTAGTCGCCAGCCACGTCCTTCAGTTCTCTCAGTAAGTCAGATGTGTTTTTTTTTGTCTCCAAGCTCAATTTCTTGGAGTAGTTTGCGAAGTCGTATTTTTTCCGAATTTGCGTATTGTGTAACCAGTGTGTTCTTCGACTTCTCATACAGGTTTTCTTTTGGCGGATTGAGGATTATGTTGCTTGCCTGAGCTAGAAAAGAACTTTCGATTGCTGCAACAATAGTGTGGTATTTGGTTATATCGTTCTTAATACCGGACGTGAAAAATTGAGACTCGACCTGCTTAAACCAGAGTTCTGGCCGAACCTTCCAGAATGCGGGAATTTTCGTTGAAATTTTTCAAACTTCAATTTTTCTCGGTTGAGGTTGAGGTGAAGCGCCATCTTCTCCCTCTTGTTTCATTTGTATTAAATCATTTTCGTTGTCGGACATATTGGTAGCGAAATTTATGTTCGATCTTTAGCTTCGTCGGGGTCAATGTGGAGGCTAGTCGAGGTCAATTCTTACTAAAATCCATTTTATTTATTTTGTCTTTGCAATAATTAAACAACGGCATATACAGTAAACTTTCTATACAAAATACATAGTACAGTCAAAGGAGTATATAAGAATACAACTTAACAAAAGTGGTATAATGATTGATGACATCACGTTAAATTTGTCAATACAGGGTGTTCCATAACGTTTTTCCAGAAAACTTTTGGATTTTTATATTTTATTGCATTTTATGTTATGTAGTTCTCATAAGTTGTCCGTAATAATTGGTTAAATAATTTTCTATATTAAGAAAAAAGGTTATAGAAATGTATGCTATGAGTTCATTTGCATTTTTTAGGAAAACCATTTTTAGGTTCCGTAAACGTCTGAGGTCTTTGTTTAACCAATTAATTGATACTAAACCAGGTTTTCTTAAATAAACAGTTACACAATTATGAAGACAATTATATAAAATAACATAGAATTTTTTGACACATATATTAACGTCATTAGTATTAAACACATTTCACCATTAGTCATTAAGCATTCAAATGTCTCACTTTACGTGGACGTGGACGATACCAAATTTTTAAAACCATTTCTTCAACTCTTAACCCTTCTCTTATTCAAGATAATTTCTCAATTCGGTGCCTTAAAACATGCTTGGAATTAAATTTTTCTAAATGCCATTCAATCACCTTTTCTCGAAAACGCTGCAAGTCTATTCCATGTATCTACCTTCTTCATAATCAGCCCATATCTATAGTTGAATCTATTCACGACCTCGGCATATTATGTGATCAGGAGCTAAACTTTCTCTCACATATCGACGAGATTATCCTTAAAGCGAATTCTACGCTCGGGTTCGTGAAAGGATGTTCCAAAGAATTATCGGATCCCTACGTAACCTGTTCTCTCTACACAACATTTGTTCGTCCCCTGCTTGAATACGCCTCATAAGTGTGGTCCCCTTATCAAAATGTCCACATTTCTAGAAGCGAAAGTGTTCGACGATGTTTAAATTTTTAAACCACTGATTTCCATAGCTAATCTCTCAAAATCAGTAGGTTAAAAATCACTATTTATACAGAAAAAAATCAAAATTGAAATCAGACCGCTTAGTACGGAGATACTGTCAATCAAAACAGCATACTTAAAGGCGCTTGGAAAAAGGCTGAAGCTCAAAATGCGTTTGAAAAAAAAAACAACCAAACATAACATCTCGACCTGTGTCGTCAGTGGTCAAAAGTGGTGGAATGCGTATTACATACGACTTCGAAGACTTAGCAAATCTGATAAGGTGTGGGTTCCAATCTCATGATGTGCATTGTGCATGACGAGTAGAAAGTTTTTCATTATAAAATTGGATTAAAGCTCGGCACTATTAATAAGGAGGCTGATGATAGGAATCGGCACTACTTGAAATAGCTATATCTCCAACCAAAAATAAAAACGAATAGTAAAATTCGTAAAAACGAATAAATAAAATTCGTTTAAAAATTGGTGGTAGCACCTTTAAGTTGTTGTTGTTGTTCAAACATTTTTTTTAAATGGTGGCAAACGACCCTGATTTGGACCATGTGACCAATTTGTTTTAATACAACTAGAAGTGTTAAACAAAGACCCATGACAAAACTGACTGGAAACGTGACATAGGCCAGTGCCTAGACTATAAGAAAAACTCCGATATATTATTTTCATTAAAAATAAATTTCCAATTAAAAATAAATAAAACTCATTGGTGTTTTTAATTTCTGTTTAAGGTAATAAATATTTCGTACACACATCTTTCTACTGTCAATGTTAACCTGGTAAAACATGTTCGAAATTTAAAAATACTTGACTTACGATTCAACAAACTAAAATATATGGAAGCCCCATTAATTCTTCCAAAAAAGTTTCAACAACTGTTTTTAAGCGGTTAGATTTTCGGTACATTTATTGTTCAATATACATATTAACTAATTGTTTTTTTTAACAGATAATAATTGGAACTGCTCACAAAGTTTAAGTTGGGTTTTGGATTTGGAAAAAACTAGTACGTTGGTGGACACAAATATTTTAGCATGTTCGGACCCTAAGTTTCAGGGGCGGAACCTTGCAACCGTTGCATATTACAAAAGAGTGAGTAGATGTTTTGTGGAGGAAAAATAAATTCCCACTTAATAAATATAAATTAAAAAACAAGGTTTCCGAGGTGGAATGCCTATCTCATTTGGAATTGAGAAATTGCAGCTGTTTAGTACATTATATAATAAAAAGTGAAGACGGAAAATCACTTACTCCTATTTATGCAATAAACTGTTCGAGCTTAAACTTGTATAATCTTCCATCATATATACCGCAAAACACAACTATAGTATACGCAACCAACAACAAGGTAAGATCAAATATGTATCAAAAAAGAAAGCAATTTTAATAAAATGTTTGTTTAAAATATAATACAGATATCAGATGTAAGCCCATTGCGGGATAACGATCTTTACAGGAATGTGATTGATGTTTATTTGGATAACAACAACATTAATAGTATCGATGTTTTAGAAGCTGGGTATTGGCTAAGACATTTTCGTGTTTTCAGTTTAAGAAATAATCAAATACAAAAGGTACCTACATACAAAATATAATCGATCGACTTAAATTTTTTAAGCATGTAATATAATAACTTTTTAAATCAATTTTCTTTGCTTTTTATATTAAAATTTGTATTGGAGGTGGGAATTTTCTCTTTTAATTTGTTTTTTAATATAAACATAATATTATTACATATGTATGTAGTTGTAGTTTAGTTAGATTATTTTTCCTTTTTTTTTCTTTTAAATCACTTTACTTACCTTTCTCTTATAAAGCGTTAAGGCCCTTAGATTTGTGCTACTTTTTTCTCCCTTCTTTAATTTTTTGATTGCTGAGCAGGGTTTATTAGTGGAAGTGGTAAGAACCCTCCCCCTTTTCGTCGAGTTCCTCGACCATAACTATGTACCGTCAAGCGTTCTGCCGCAACTACTACTGATCCATATCCGACCGTATGTGCTTGAATTGTTCATCCTATATGTAACATCTTTTGGTCTGCAGAAAACAACGGCTTTCATTTCATTCTTATTGGTGTTTGTATCATAAACGCATCGGTTAAATTCATCCCATTCATTCAGCCCATGGTCCGGTAAACGCTTTCTTCATGGATTAATCTTAGAATTGTGCACCAGGAAGATATTTGCAAATATCTAGTTGCGTTATTTGGGATGGACACATTGCTTTTCTCTTTCTGCAAAATAAAACTGAACTAGTCTGTTTTAAATTTTAAAACACTCATATTGTGGACCAATTAGCCACTCTGCATTTGGCTGCGACGACACATATTGTGACCCAAAAATCGTTCTGTGTTTGATTATAGCCACGCAGATTGTGATCATAATCCATTCTGCATTTGGTTGGGGTCACGCGGCGCAGGGACATAAGTCCCAAATTTATTGTTTGGGACTTATGTCCCACAACGTCGGTTGGCAGATAAAATGGGCTGTATATTTCTTAAACTGGAAACCCGATAGCCATCTTCAAAGTAACCAATGTTAAATTCGCTTGAATTCCTATGTTGATCGTTAGCCAATAACTTGTAGTTCTTTTCTAATCTTCATATTATTTCTCAGACATTTTTTTATACATCATTTTAACTATATCTCTTATGGTATCACACCAGACATGGAAAATGAATCTTATGAAGTTTATCGACAGTTAAAATAAAAGTGTATCGAATTTTACTTTTTCATTTTTCAAAAGCAGTTTTTTTTTGTCCTCTTAGTTTTAAATTTTGGTTTATTTTTTTAATTTTTTAAAAGAAGTTTATAATTGTTTATAACAGTTTGAACTTTAAAAATGCTTCTACATGAAATTTGAAAAATGTACTTATATATGTATACCATTTTGCCACCTGACCACACAATTAACAAATGTGTAGTTGTTTAGTACAAAGGGCTAGTTCTTGTTCTTCGAAAAACAAAACCAGAATTGACTCCAATAGTTCTTCTTGTTCAAGAGAAAAAGTATAATTTTGAACATTTTGAGCCAATTTCTTTTTATGTAGAAACTTAAACAACAGTTAGTTATTATTAATTCAATTTTGTTTTAGATTAATGCTGAGAAAGTCTCAGTTTGTAGACGACTTGTACATTAAGACACAGTTTTTCAGTTTGAGATTATACCAGGGTTAGATAAACCCAGAGTTAACTGTGATGAAAACAGGGTTTTCAGTTAGTATTGAGGTCCGAAGTAAACTCAAAATTAATACAGCTATATTGGTGAGTTAATTCTGAGTGAATTCGGGATCTCAAGCTGGCTTAAAACCGTGTTTCCATCACCGATAACTCGAGGTTAATCTAACTCTGAAATAAACTCGCACTGAAAAACAAGGCCTAATTCTTACATTTGCTGCCGCAATAGTTGTATAGATATGATAAACATTTATAAAACAAGAACAACCACCAGATTTTAGTTTTGATTTGCAATAACACAACTTTAGACAGAGTCACAAAATCGTGAACACAATTAATGAAAGAAATACCAGTTCAATACAGTTTTAAAAGGGCCAATAAACTTAAGTCATATTTTGTTCCAAATAAATTTTAAAGGCGTTTTAAAAATGAAAGACAAAGATAACGTTGACATTTACAGGCACATAGTTAAAGTCTTATTATTATTATTATTATATGGGGTACTACGACACATTCGAAGCTCAGGCCTGTAAGGAGCGGTTTATCCGTCTCTCCGCTCCTGAACCTATCTAAGAGTCTGGTTCTCGAGGATGGGGTTTGTACCACGGAAAATAATTTGCGGTTTCAAAAAACCAACAAGCCTCGGATACGGATGATGTAAATGTTGACAACCCCAGCAAGCAAAACAACGAATTTCGGATCTGGACTTGGAATGTACTGTCGTTGTACAGACCACGTGCAGCCGAACAATTGGTGGAGACTCTAGAAAGGCTGATATGACAGCTAAGCTATCTAGGAAGTGCGATGATTTGGAGAGGGAATATGAAGGATGACATAATGTGACATCTACCACGGACCGTGCTATAAGGAACAGGGTCAGCTGCTATTTGGGTGCGGTTTTGTAATACGAGGAAGGCTAAGGCAAAAAGTCTGAGGCTTTCGCAGTTTGAGCGAGCGATTGATCACAATCTAAATTTAAAAACATAACTCTGATCTGTGTTCACGCCCCCCACGATAAGAAGCATAAGCCAACAAGGGCGAGTTGTACGTCCTTCTAGAGAGCACGTACGATATGTGCTCGAAGTATGACGTCAAAATCATTTTACTTACTTACTTATGCTGGCTCAACTAGAGTGTTGTCCTCCTAGGCCTCCTTTAATATGCCGTCTCCAATTTTGCACTCCCAGTAGTCGGAGATCTCCCTTTACCTGGTCGCTCCATCGAAGATGAGGTCTACCTTGGCTTCTGACTCACTCTGGTTTGGCGTTGAAGACTTTACGTGCTGGAGCGTTGATGTCCATTCGCTCTACATGGCCAAGCCATCTTAGTCGTTGTTGACGAATCTTTCTGACTAGGCTTATGTCGCTGTACAGCCCGTATAGTTCGTCGTTGTATCTTCTTCGCCAAACGTTGCTTTCTCTGTTTACGCGGACAGGACCATAAATCGTACGCAGGACTTTTCTCTCGAAAACTCCAAGTGACTTTTCATCCGATTGGGAGAGGGTCCATGCTTCTGTACCATACAGCAGGACCGGGATGATGAGTGTTCTGTATAGTGTCTCCTTGGTTTTTCTCAATAGGGCTTTATTCCTCAATTGCTTATTCAGGCCAAAAAAACAGCGATTAGCAAGAGTTATTCTACGTTTGATTTCAGCGCTGATGTTATTGCCTGAGTTTACAGCAGTGCCCAGGTAGACAAATTCACTAACTACCTCGAAGTTATACCTATCAATGGTTACATTTTGACCAAGTCGGTGGTGGGATTGGACTTTCGTTGATGAGAGCATATACTTCGTCTTATCCTCGTTTATTTTCAGTCCCATTCTGTTTGCTGCTGACTCCATAGACGTGAAAGCACCGGTTACTGCTCTTTTTGTTCGTCCTATCACGTCAATGTCGTCCGCAAACCCAAGTAGTTGTGTCGATTTATTAAAGATGGTGCCCGATGAACTGGCCTGGGTATTCCGTATTACATTTTCGAGCACAATATTAAAACAGCTGCATGACAGTGCATCTCCTTGTCTTAACCCTCTGGTGGCGTCGAAGGTTTCAGTAGAGCCCCTACCAATTTTGAGGGAGCAGCGAGCATTTTCTAACGTCATCCTGATTAGTCGTATCAGTCTGGCAGGAATTCTAAAGTTGAACATGGCACGATAAAGTTCAGTTCTGTCAACGCTGTCGTAGGCTGCCTTAAAATCGACGAACAGGTGGTGAGTATCGATGTTAAATTCTTGGGTTTTCTCCAGGATCTGGCGTAGAGTGAAGATTTGGTCGGTCGTAGATTTTCCAGGTCTGAAACCGCATTGGTAAGGACCTATTAGATCATAAGCAAACGGCTTCAGACGTTCACACAAAACGCTGGACAGGATCTTATAAGCGATGTTTAAAAGGCTTATGCCTCTATAGTTGGCGCAGAGTAGGCGGTCTCCTTTTTTGTGGATCGGGCTGATGGTACTGAGATTCCACTCATCGGGCATACTTCCCTCCGATCATATTTTGCAGATGAGTTGGTGTATGCTCCTGACCACGTCATCTCCAGCGAATTTAAAAAGTTCCGCTTGTAGACCATCGGATCCAGGTGTTTTTCTCCTTTTTAGTCTGTCGATGGCTACTTTAATTTCATTTTGGCCGGGCGGATCTATCTGATGGTTGTCATCCAGATTAACAAGTACAAGTTGGTTCTGGGCGGGATCTTGTCTGTCATCTGCATTTAACAACTGGTTAAAGTAGTCTCTCCAAATGGCTAACATCGCCTGTGTTTCTACTATGATGTTTCCATCCTCATCTTTGCAGGGGCCGGGCGAGTTGATATAGCTGCCATTGGTCTTCCGGGTTCATATCAACAGTTGAAGGATTTCTCGCAAGCTCATGAGATATGTGGTCGGCATAGGCAGCGCCGGTCTCTTCCGATTGAAGTCGTCCAACATTAAATTTCCTCGGCGTAGTTGACGTTCGCCTTAGAGCCTCCATGGATATCCGTACTCTAAATTTGGCACCAACTAGGTAATGGTCCGAGTCGATGTTGGCTGCTCGGAATGTATGGACATTCAGAATGCTAGAGGAGTGTCTTCCGTCAATCGCAATATGGTCGATTTGGTTGCAAGTTCGACCATCTGGAGATAGCCATGTGCCCTTGTGGATGTCTGGACGAAGGAATCGTGTGCTGCTCACTACCTTGTTTTTTCCCGCTGCAAAATCTATGAGCCTGAGTCCGTTATCGGATGTGGTGTCGTGCAGGCTCTGTTTTCCGATTGTTGCACCAAAGATGTCCTCTCTCCCAATTTTGGCGTTAAAATCTCCCAGGAGGATTTTAATGTCGTGTTAGGGGCATTGCTCGTAGGTCTTGACGAGGAGCTCGTCAAGACCTACTTTGGTGTCATCGTCTTTCTCTTCTGTAGGGGCATGGGCGCTTATGAGGCTTAGGTGGTGGAATTTAGCCTTAATACGGATCGTTGTCACTCTCTCGCTGACTTCACGAAAGCTCAAGACGTTTTGCCTCAGTCTTCCTCTGACAGTGAATCTGCACCCAAACAAGCGAAATTTCCCATCGAGGTGGCAACTTCCATGGTAGAAATTACAGTTCTCTGTTTTTCTCAGGCCCGCTCCATCCCATCGCATCTCCTGGAGGGCTGTTATATCAGCTTGGAACTTGGCAAGCTGCTCAGCTTTGCGTGGCCCTTTTAGCGTGCGCACATTCCACGTGCATACGCGTAAATCATTGTCCGTTTTTCGTTTGCGGGGGGGGGTCGTCAACATTTTTGGTTTGTTCATCCGAGGCTAATATTTTTAGTTTCATCACAATGTTTTCCCATTTTTGGTTTGTTCATCCGAGGCTAATATTTTTAGTTTCATCACAATGTTTTCCCTTTCTGACCGGCTTGTGAGGCCTGAGCAGACGTGTATAGATCATGTTGGGGTTGGATACTCAGAGCGTGTTTTCTCCTGCTCCTAGTTCCTGAGAAGTTAACTCAGGTATCTACAACCCATGGATCCGATGGATCCAACGTTCGTCGTTAGTTCACCTTTCGGCTATCCAGCGGGCACCACATGGAGGTGAACTTAGCTGAGAAAATCATTTTGGGTGACTTTAATTCCAGGTTCGGAAAGGAGGGCAATTTTGGTTCAACCGTCGGAGGAAACCGCCTGCACCATGACACTTCCGTTAACGGATACAGGATGGTAGACTTCGCGGTGGGGGTAAATGTCATCATATCGAGCACCTATTTCCCGCACCTTGATATAAACAAGGGTACTTGGCGGAGCATTGATTAAAAGACCATCAACCAAATTGATCACATTGCGATAGACGCCAGACATGCTTCTAGTATCCTTGATGTTGGGACATTCCGTGGGGCAATCATAGACTCTGACTACTGCTTGGTTTTTGTTAGTATCAGTATTGAATCGGAGGTGGCAAAGATGGGATTAGCTGTTAATGAAGACAATGAGACGAAAGAAACAACAAAGAAATCTCAACATCGTCGACTCGGGCAAAACATTACGATGGATAGATATAATTTTGAAGTAGCCAAGGGCTTTTTCTACATGGGATCCACTATTACAACGCAAAACGAAATCAGTGCAGACATCGTACGAAGAATTACTCTTGCCAATCGCTGTTTCTTCGCTCTGAGAAAGCATTTAAGGAGAAGTTATATAGGCCCTTGGACCTAGTTTGACATTTTTGGAAAAAATAATTATTTTCAATATTTTTTTTAAATACTTAAAAAAAAAATTGCAAATTTGGAGAACTAGTGTTGAGTCTTAGCTTAAAAGTAAATTTCATATTTAGTTTTCTAAATATGAATTAACAAAAAACTATCATTATTTACTTCTGAGACTTTAAAACATTGATGCGTATCTGAATATCGCGATTGTATTATTCAATTTATAAAAAAAAGTTTGCTTTTTACCCTCTTTGATTCAGAAATCATTCCTTCCGATGGTGGCACAATTTAAGGTTTAAAATGAAAACTATGCTGCATTTTGATCATGCAGAAAACTGTTTTATCGCACTTTGCAGTATTTTCATTCATATATATTCAAAGTGATAAAATTATTGATTTTCAAAGTTACAGAACCTCATTGAAGCGATAAAATAAGTGTCGTTCTAATTTTCATCGTTTCTCGATGCGATAGTTACAGAACGGGAGCTGGTCAAAATTCTGGTTTCAAAATTCTGCTTTTTTCATTCTGGTTGACAAAATTCTGCTTTTCAAAATTGTGGCTAAAAATTCAGCTTTTTGTTTTTTATTCAATTCTTTTATTTACAAAACAACCAATTAATTATGGTTAACAAAATATAATCAAATATTTGTTATTTTTACTTATTACAAAAAAAGTAAGCTTTATTCGGATTAAACTCTTACGGCCATATTATTCACTCGTTAAATCCAGATGTAAAATTAAACCCAAAAATTAATTATTTACTTTACTCATTTCTCAGCTAAGTTTAATATTGTTTGTTCACAGAAAATAACATATATATAAGAAACAAAGATATCTAAAGGAAAAAAACCAACAGAAAAAATAGTTTTTATATGAAAATAAGCGAAAACAAGAATAATTTTAATCCGGATTTAAGTTTTAAAATACTGAATAATATGGCCGTTAGTTAGGAGAACGCTCTGATTATAAACATTCTGCAAATAATTATCAAAATTCAGCAAGCAAAAATTAACGGTTCAAAAATAAAGACACAACAACACAACAATTTATTTAATGAAAAGACCTGTTTATCGATTGAAAGATGACAAACGAATGAAAATAATAATAATGAGAAATAATAAATGCATGATAATTTAAATCAGAATATGTGATTTAAAATATCAATGCACAGTTAAAATTAAGCTAAGCTAACTGCCGCTAGCTTATACATACGATTCCTGCTTCACATCTTTATAATGAAGACATTTTGAAACTTGAAGACAAAGGTGTATCCAAAACTCTTGGCATTCAATGGAATGCAAAACTGGATTCCTTTCAGTTCTTTTTTAAGAACAGTGAAAAAGACCTGGATGTCACTAAGAGGTTAGTTCTTTCTGTGATCGCACTTTTGTTTGACCCAGCTGGTTGGTTAGCTCCAGTCATTATATTTGCTAAAAAACTCTTGCAGTAAGTCTGGAGTGATGGGACATCCTGGGACCAGCAGATTAAGCCCATAAGGAGTCACCGCTGGCAATCATTTCTTGCAAACCTTCCACTGATTCAAAGCATTCAAATTCCTCAATGGATACAATATCATCCATTAAATGAATTTCAAATTCACGGATTTTGTGACGCATCTGAGAGTGCATACGCAGCTTCCTTTTCTTTAAGCGTTCAAATCAGAGAAAATTGTTGGTCATCTCATTTAATATGCTGCAAAAGCAAATTCGCATCAGTCAAACAAATTTCTTAACCAAGACTAGAACTTTGTGGTGCGGTTCTTTTGGCAAAACTTTTTGATAAAGTTATAACATAACTCAAATGCTCCAATCAAGAGTTGTATCTCTGGACGGATAGTTCCATAGTTCTGGCATGGCTAGATAAACCAGCTTCTATATAAAAAACTTTCGTGGCTAATAGGGTTTCCAAAATCCAAACTTGTGTCCCCAATACTAAATGGAGACATGTCCGGTCAGACGATAATCCTGCTGATTTGCCCACTAGAGGGATTTTACCAATAGAACTCAAAACTAATAGTTTATGGTGGAATGGTCCTTCCTGGCTTCGCCAAAACCAGTTTCTTTTAAAAACTGCAGGCGAAGATAACTTGGAGAGGCGACCAATTAAAACATTCAGTAATACAATTTCAACTAATATTGAAACGATCATTTGTAGATTTTCATCCTGGTCAAAAATGCTACAAGTAATGTGTTATATATTATGCGCTTTTTTAAACGAATGAATCATTCGAAAATGCTTATAACTCGTCTGACTCAAAATCTCTATTACCAACCCGAATATATAAGACTTTCCTTTATTGAACTTAAACCCATTTTGCTCTCAGATGGAAAACTTTCCTGCTTTACTCTGACTTATAGAGAAAAATATCCAATTTTAATTCCTTATGAAGCCCACATTTCAACTCTTTTCGCTAATTTCTTGCACGATCTAGCAATGCACGGTGGAAACCAACTTGATATCCGAATGATTCGATGACTTGATATCCGAATGATTCGAAGGCTAAGAATTTGGTAAAAAAATGTATCCATTTGTGCAAGCCTTGCATGTTACTGAAAAAGAAAACTCAAACACAAATTATGGGTGCATTGCCTCTCGAACGAACAGTTATTTCGTCTCCGTTCACTAATACGGGCCTAGACTTTGCGGGACCATTTTCGATAAAAAGCTTTGCAGGTAAGCATTGCCGTGTGACGAAAGGATACGTGTGCCTTTTCGAATGTTTTGCAACGAAAGCGATACACCTGGAAGCTACTAGTGATTTAAGGACTGAAACCTTTTTTAGCAGCCCTTAATAGATTTATTGCCCGCCGTGGCATGCCCAGGACTCTTTTTTCTGATAACGGACTAACTTTGTTGGCGCAAACAAAATTATTTCAAACAATTATAATCAGAAAGATACAAAGATCGAAATATGGAATGGAAATTCATTCAACCCGGGGCACCACATACGGGTGGTCTTTGGGAAGCTGGAGTTAAGAGCTTCAAGCTTCACTTCCGAAAAGTAGCAGGTGGAATTATTATTATGAATTATTTTTCGAAGAATTTTCCACTCTTCTCGCTAGAATCGAAGCTTGCCTTAACTCCAGGCCCATTTCTCCAATATCTGAAAATTCAAACGACATTCCTTCTCTAACCCCTGGACATTTTCTTCACGGTGGACCTTTGCTCGCGCCTTTAAGACCTTCCATTGACGAAAATTCTCCAACCTGCATTAAGAGATGGGAAAAAGTCAAAGTTTTGCATCATCAATTTAGTCGTCGATGGAAAGTTGAATATCTTACAGAACTTCATAAAAGATACAAATGGAAACATCCACAAAATGACATCGCTCTTTATGATTTAGTGGTTATCAGAGATGAGAATCTCCCCCCAAATGAATGGCGTCTTGACCGTATTTTTAAGGGGTATCCTGGGCCTGATAAAAGAATTCGCTTCAAGATGTAAAGACACAAAATGGTGTCTTTACATCTGGTATAAAGGCTTCCCCAAGCCGAAAAGGATGATGGCTTAAGAGCCGATCTGTATCCAACTATGTTTGTAAAAAGAAGACAGGCTGGAGAGACAAGTTGCCTTATTGAATTCCAAAATCGAAGTCGATTTATTTCTTCTTGCTTAGCCTATTTATACAATTCTGGCAAAATGTATAGGTATGAGATATGAACCGCATAGAGGACAGTAAATTCAAACAAATGCAATTGATCATGAAGGAAACGTGAAACCTTAAATGGCATTGAGAATTCTATGGCGAATGAATTTTAATGTAACAATAAGGCTAGCTATTGAAATCGGTGCTAATGACCTGAGATAAAAGGTACAATACGTAAGTGCTGTATTATATGAGCACTACACATTGTTTTCTTTTATATTATAGAGAGTAGGTAAATAACATTAATAATATTTTTAACTATGTGTTTGTAAGGCACATTGCCTTTTCAATGCAACAGGTAAAAGTAGACAGGTAAAGCAAGCACACTATCCAATGTACCATTGCCGCCCAGTTTTTTATATAAAATAAATGTTATAGGAAAACGAGTTTTTCAAAATTTTCTCGTTTAGTTTTAAGTAATATTGAATTTTAATTTAAGTTAGTTTTTACGCCGAAAGGCATTTTTAATATATAGTTATAGTATAATTTAGAGCGCCCGTATGGGGCCAGTAAGTTAGTTAAGTTAATATGTAAGCTAGTTGTTTAAGATTTTTTGTCTAGCATTAAGATAGATATAAGAAAATGGAAAAATAAAAAATGAATTAAAATGAAAATGACCATTGCCGCCCACAAAAAAAAAACTAAATTCAAAGTAAACTTCAATTTTTTAAAAGTTAATCGGTAACTTCCTTTTCTACTTTCAGCTTCCAGTTTATGCCATCGATGACATCCTGGAAAACAATTTGAATGCTGTTAAGCTACAACTGAGTCAGAATCCATGGGCTTGCGACTGTAAGTTTGTCATGCGTTTTCGAGAGATTCTTATGAAGTACCATACCATTATCAAAGACTCCTGGAATGTGACTTGTAATGTGACAACGTTAGATGACCAAGTTGTTGAAACTGCAATCCTTTCTATACAACGCATAGATGTTTGCAAGTTACCAGCAAATAATAGCAATTTTATTTTGGATCTTATGAACTGCGTTTTAGCAACTTTAATTTTATTTTTGATACTCAAAGTAGGATATGATTATTATTACTATAAGAACTATGGCCAGTTACCATGGATAATAACTCAAATACCATAAAAATTTTCTTTACTTTCTCTTCCATAAAAATGTAAAAAACACCGAAATAAATAGTTTGTTTTCATTCATTTGCTTATTAAGTGTTTCAATTTTTTTTTTTGATTTCAATGCATTTGTATGTATATAGTCCAGTAAAATTGTAGCCTTAGAGTATGGGGTGATGTGCATAAAATCCGATATTACTGATTTTTTGCAGACTTGATTATGATGTTGGCCTAATGCATAAGCCAAGTTTGTGACCTCGAGTGCCGAACGCAACTTTGTCAAAAATCGAGTAGTTTTCTTGTTTTGCCTCAAACTTTAATAAAAAAAAAACGTATATTATTTTAAAATACCATAAAGTTATTAATTAAATAAGTTGTATCTAAAAGAACTGTCGAGAGCCTAAGAATAAATTCGGGTTATTTTATGCGACAGCACTGACTTGAAATGTGAAAAGGGAGCGTATTGTGAGAATGTTCTCTGGAAAGTGGACATTAAAACGGACATTAAAGCGAACATTTTGGATTTTTGTTAAGACCTAACAACCCTATTAATAAAAAAAAAAACACTATTCGCTTAGCTCATGAGTTACTAAACACACTGGAGCAGTATTTCTCCTTTGGATAACTTTTCTCATTAATAATTAAATATTAACTTCCCGCTCTTTGTGACCTTATTCCTCTCTTTATTTGCCAAATCGTACTAAAATGCCTTATAAATTCGTGTTATTTTATGCGACACCACTGACTTGAAATGTGAAAAGAGAGCGTATTCTGAGAATGTTCTCTGGAAAGGGACATTGACTTTTACAAAAATTCATATCATGAAGTTATTCTGAAGTTATTATTATTAAAAATAATATTAATATATTTTGAAAATAATAATAAAATATTTTATTGTTTATGGTAATAGCTAGTCCCAGAAACAAAGTTTGTTAGCTGTATAGAAACATACAAAAATATTACATTTCGAACAAACGGCATCTGTTTTGGATCTGATTTTTCAGGGGTTACCCTTTTTCTTTTCGGTCGTTCTAACAACCCAAATTGGAAAATGATTATCACCTTCAGATCTTTTCACAGCGTTGGATGTGCCAGGAACTAGTAATATTGGTCACTCTAAATTTTGAGCCAATGATGGTCGTCCGACAAGTCCTTTTTTCTTGAAGGAAACAAATCCACAGCTATTAACACTGTTTTATCTCTTAAATTTTAATACTAAACATACAAAAAATATATAGTCTACTTAAATTATAATTTTGAGTCAGTTATTTTGATTCTAAGTGATATTTTAAAACAATTAAAAATTTACAAAATATAAATTTAATTTCCGATGATAATTCAATGATTTTTTTAATTTAATTGATGACAGCTCTCAAACGCCTGGTTGAAATGAAACGACAAAAGTATCAAAATGTGCAGAAAAGTGAACAAAAAAAAGTTTTTTCTGTTTTAAGGAAAAACAAATATTAAGTTTCAAGCTGGAACCAAAAAACTGAAGGCAGTCTTGCGGTGGTCTTACCTGTTAGAGGGTTAATATATACAATATTTAATTTTTTAAAAGAGAAAGCGCAAGAGATAAACAATTTGACAATCCCAGAACTTAACGCCCCTGATAAGGCATTAAAAAATAAACGGAAAGAATTACTTAAAAATAGTAAAAGCGTTCAATTAAAGTACCGAATAATTTAAAAAGGAATAGTTGCAATTTGATTTTCTCTCGCGATCGCTCGAAACAAATTAAACAAAAGAACGTAACGTTTATTGTGAAATTGATCCTATTAAAAGCACCATCAATTCAAGTGACCGCAAGAACCTTTTTTTGTTTGTTTGTTTGTTTGCTGACCGCGTTTCTACCAATATCTCAACGAGTCCGCCACCAACAGAGAACCAGTGCAGTGGAGACATTGGGTGTATGAAGAAAACGTACTTCTAGCAGGTACTCTATAGAAATCGGAGCAGGTACTTCAAGCTGAAGTACATACTCCAGTTTCATATGAATACAAATTAGCACCAACCTCAGAGCATCTCCTCCATCAAACGGAGTAGATGCTTTCTCACATCGAACCAACTTCTGTGTAGACGGCAATTTTCTTCGGTAAATTGATATGTATTTATGAACAAAAAAAATATAGCCGTTGGGGTTTTTAAATAAATAAATTTTTCGGAAAGTGGTTTGTATGATGACATACTCCAGTTAGGCTGCGTAGCTTGCGCTCCATAATTCAATTTACATTGAGAAGTGGTCAAGTTAGACAACAACAATGTAAATTCAATTATGGAGCGCAAGCTACGCAGCCTAAGGTAGAACTATAATGCGCATGAGCCAGCATGACCTACTTTCAAAATAAACGAACGGTTTCAACAACAACCTTTGTACACCAACACTATTTTATGCAGGAGTTATAGCTATTTCATGGCCGAAATTCATCAGACTCCATTTTGAATTATCACAAATTGAATTGAGGTAACAAATACCTGCAATGGTAGAATTGCGTAGTGCGATGACCATCTGTTGGGGAGGCACACAATGTAAATTCAATTATGGAGCGCAAGCTATACAGCCTAAAGGTAGAACTATAATGCGCATGAGCTAGCATGACCTACTGTCAAAACTAAACGAACTGTTTCGTCATGTTTATATAAACATGATGAATGCACATAATGAACGGAGTCTACGCAACCCAACTTGTTCCAACAGAACTTGCGTTAACCCGACTATCTTACCTGAACTTAGACGCAACTCGCTTTTGTCGCAACTGAACTTTGTCTCAAACTTAGTGTTTTAGAGAGTGTATTAGTGTATAATGTAGTTTTTAAGTTTTGCATGAGCCATTTTTTTATTGGTTGATAGTGGCGTGTGTATTTATTAGATTGTATTTAATGCAATGATGTATTGTAAAGATTATTTGTATTTAAATTAGGTTAATTGAAGAGAGGGAGGTCGGGAAAAGTTACTATGTGCGAATATTTTAATTCGATTGGTTTGGTTTTTTTGTTTGGAAATATTTGCTGTCAATTGAAAAGGTGTTTTGTGTTTTTTTATGGTGGATAGAATAAGATGTAGGCAATCAAGAAACTAACTTTCTACAAAAAAAAAAGATAATTGAAAGAAGAACATGAACTACAGCTACAAACTACCTAGGTACCTATATGCCAATCAACAAAACCAACCAACCGAATTAAATATTTCCAGCAAAAAACACCTTGTCATTACGCAATTTAAAGATTTTTCTAGCTCAGCTTACATGTGAACTATACCAGCAAGATCACGGTTGCAACGAGGTCTTATACAACGGGGCCAATATAAACAGGATAGATAACTTTTTAATTCGGGGTCACATTGCAAGAGCGATGACCTCAGCCAATGGACTTATTTTCGGGGCTTTCTACCCTAATGATGAATATAGTGAGAGCGTTCGTCTTAACGGTTTCATCCCGCCCGAGACATTCCTCTATTTAGACAGTCGGGGGCTGATACAAAATAGATTGGCGGTTCCGTTAATTTACCACGTCGGCCGTAGAACTGTGGATCGGCGACTCCTGTATGATCGAGACGTCGGCTCTGGGAACGGAGCAGAGCGTCTGCGGTTCAGTAGAGCTGTGCCCCTTCGGGACAGAAAGGACTTGGTTAAGCAAGTAAAACAATTCTGGTGGTTGGGGGACCACTTTGATATTGATGGTTGACCAAAGTTGTTGCCTAGGCCGACCTACGTATTTTTAGGTATCAATAGGTATGTTTTATGTAGAACAGTGGTGGCACCAATAAAATTATAAAAACAAAAAACTGCATTGCTCTTGTGCATATGTGCATTTCGCGCTACTACATATGTATATATATTCAAATATGCATATGTATAGGTGTGTGTGTGCATTTGCATACGCTGCTGCGAAAAAAAAATAATAATAATGCTGCTGGTGGCTGTTCTAGTTTTAAGTTATTTTAAGTAGTTTTAAGTTATTTACGTATATGTATTTATGACGTATATTTTAGTATATTTAGGTTAATTTATTTTATTTAGGTAAAGGGTAGTTTTAAGTTTTATATAAAAATGTCAAAGAAAAACGAGTTTTAAAGAATTTCTCGTTTAGTTTTAAATAATATGGAATTTTAATTTAAGTTAGTCTTTACGCCGAAATTCAATTTTTAATATAGTTATAGTATAATTTAGAGCGCCCGCATGGGGCCAGTAAGTTAGTTAAGTTATTCTGCAAGCTAGTTTTTAAGGTTTTTGTCTAGCATTTAAGTAGTTATAAGTTAAATTGAAAATAAAAATTGAATTTTCAAAAAAAAAATCACGGTTGCTATAATTTTCAACTGGGGGTGTTGTTTTTGTTTTTTCTCGTGGACAAGGCTAAGATATAACAAAGAAATAAAATAAATAATGATACAAATTCTATATATTAATATGAAAATTAATTTAAAAAGTTTACCTTTTTATATTAAGAACTAGCTGATCCGGCGAACTTCGTACCGCCTAATAGTCATTTAGTTTTTTATTTACATTTTTTAAATGAATACCAACAATTTACTTACTTAAATAGTTTATTAGAATAAATAAAAAATAATGATTTCAATTATTGAATTTCGTATTAGCAAGATATTTTCTGTATTTTTAAGTTTTTAATTTTGCTTCAGGTGTTGATTTCGTGTTGATTGTATTTATTCAAGCACCTTGTGATATACGACATTTTTAGTTTTGTTTTCAGGAAGAACATATAAAGCGGATGGTTTACCGACAAGTGAACATGCCACGTACAGTTGACCATGAGAAAAACATGGATTTTTTAAATTCAAACACTCAACGATTGACCTTGTGATCGTCATGGCGAACGCAAGATGAATTGGAAATTGAATTCTTTTATACTCAAAGGTTATATCTGTTGGGATCGTTGGAATCATCGGTATGAGAACTTCCTCGCCTTTGAATTTTCCCTTTAGTACTGTTGCGTAAATCACATTGATCATTAATTTTTTTAACTATTACCAAACGCCTTCCATTGCATAGCTTTGGCTGGTTAAGGTTTTGAAGCATTATGTTGTAAATTGTGCGGTGGTAACCCAGGAACATCCAATAAGTTCAGAAATTCTGTTGGATAACTTGTTGCTTTGTCCTCATTTGTCACACAGTCAATAGACTTAAATGAATGCAGAGGTCTTTTTATTTTATTCTGAATAATGAAGTTTATGTCATCTACATCTTTGTTCTTAGCCGCCAAAATTGCTCGATCACTCAATCATTTGTTATTTTTGTGGTTAGCAATTATGTTCGGGAATACTTTATTTATAAGTTCATCTTTTGATGGAACTAAATAACAAAAATTCTGAAGAAATGAAATCAATTCGCTTAATTCGTCGACTGGAATATGGCCATTACCTATAGTCAGCTATTGCCATAGATATGATGATTTCAGGCAAGAGTTCAATATAAATGATTTATAATCACGAATAGGCAATAGATTCTCACAAAGAAAATGAACATATATACTCATAGATTACCTTAAATGTTGGAGTAAATCCATTTTCTTTGGTATCGTCTGCCTCAAAAGAAATCATTTGAAAACAGGCACATTATTTTTGGGTGTTTGCTAGAAAATGCCGTAATTCGGTTGTTTCACCACGAAGCATTGAATGCAAGGGCTCAGGTGGCGGATTCAATAACTGCAATTTCACTTTGCCATCAAGACAACACAATTCAGGTGCTTCTCCAACAAACTTCAATGCAACTTAATGCTCGCAAACAACGTCCATTTGACCAATGTGAACAAAAGGATGCGAGCTGTAAGCTATTGTACAATCGTATTGAAACAGTGCTCGGTTTAAATCAACACTTAAATTATTTCTTCTTGCGCATCGAAGATTATCCCTTTGTTCATTTGTCTGGTAATCTCGACGGTTTTTCATTTGAAATCGAGCTGTTTCACGGGCTGCTTCTCGCTGATCTTGTCTCTCAGAAGCACGAAGGCGTGCCATACTGATGCGACGCTGTTCTCGTGTGACTTATCGTTGTTCTTCATTCGATTGATTTGCAATGTTTCGAAGCCTTATTGCATTATGGCTTTGTTGAGAGATATCTATTGTATAATCGTATTGAAACAGTGCTCGATTTAAATCAACACTTAAATTATTTCTTCTTGCGCGTCGAAGATTATCCCTTTGTTCATTTGTCTGGTAAGCTCGACGATTTTTCATTTGAAATCGAGCTGTTTCACGGGCTGCTTCTTGCTGATCTTGTCTCTCAGAAGCACGAAGGCGTGCCATACTGATGCGACGCTGTTCTCGTGCGACTTCTCGTTGTTCTTCATTCGATTGATTTGCAATGATCCGAAGCCTTATTGCATTATGGCTTTGTTGAGAGATATTTGATCTTCTTGGTCGTATCATTTTTATTAATATGTAATAGCACTATAAGATTTTAAAATAATTACACTCACACAAAACAAACAAATTGAATACTTACCTTAACATACATATTATTTTGTTTAAAAACTGAATGTTGATTAAATGAAATCTAAGACTTTTCAAAACAAACCGAATGTTGATTTAATGAAATGAAACACAAATTTTATTTTATTTTATTTGAAAGCATAATTCACTTTTTATTCGATTTAAAAAATATAAGGTGTATAAAATTTTTTAAACACAAATTATAATAATATCAACTTTATCCTTATGTTGCTACTTCTTGGATTGGTTGTTACCAATCCTCAAAAAATATCATACAACTCACCAAAGTTTTTTTTAGAAAATATCATGCAAAAAAAATGCATTTTCTAACCATCTGATTCCAATCAAACCACCTTAAAATATATAACAGTAATGTAACGCACATTTTACAAAAGTGTCTTACTAGTCTGATAAATGGTTCAGGAATGCAGAAAAATGCATTATCTTACCTTCTGATTTTATGATATTTTATTAGTTATAGCTTTGTTGAGATATTTGATCTTCTTGGTCGTGGCATTTTTATTAATATGTAATAGCACTATACGATTTTTAAATAATTACACTCACACAAAACAAACAAATTGAATAGTTACATACCTTAACATACATATTATTTTGTTTAAAAACTGAATGTTGATTAAATGAAATCTAAGACTTTTCAAAACAAACCGAATGTTGATTTAATGAAATGAAACACAAATTTTATTTTATTTTATTTGAAAGCATAATTCACTTTTTATTCGATTTAAAAAATATAAGGTGTATAGAATTTTTTAAACACAAATTATAATAATATCAACTTTATCCTTATGTTGTTACTTCTTGGATTGGTTGTTAACAATCCTCAAAAAATATCATACAACTCACCAAAGTTTTATTAGAAAATATCATGCAAAAAAATGCATTTTCTAACTATCTAATTCCAATCAAACCACCTTAATATATATAAGTTATGTAACGCACATTTCACAAAAGTGTCTTACTAGTCTGATAAATGGTTCAGGAATGCAGAAAAATGCATTATCTTACCTTCTGATTTTATGATATTTTATTAGTTATAGGGGTGGAGATGAATCCAAAAAATAAGTGATTATTAAATATGTTCAGCCGTTATTGAATCTGAATCGAAACTGAATTTTTATATATCATGCAAAAAAAATGCATTTTCTAACCATCTGATTCCAATCAAACCACCTCAAAATATATAATAGTAATGGATCGCACATTTCACAAAAGTTTGATATTAGTTGGATAAATGGTTCATGACTGCAGAAAAATGCATTATCTTACCATCTGATTTTCTGATATTTTAATGGTTATTCTGCTATTCGGGGTGGATACGAATCCAACAAATAAGAGGTCATTGAAATCGTTTTATGTATGTATATAGAAGAGAAGATATTCAACCAAGTAGAACCTAGCATCAGTTTATTTTAAATGGACTTTTCTGAATTATTTTTCAAAATTATAGCGTTTAGCGGCCTGCAGTCCAAGAAAACATTGCGTTTCGCCTGGTGCTAGCTTGTTGGGCTCGTCAGATGACGTCCAGCAAAAAGCGATTTGTCACTTTTTTGACAGAAAGCTAATGTGAACTATACCAGCAAGATCACGGTGCAATAATTTTCAACTGGGGTGGTGTTCTTGTTTTGCCTCGTGGCCAAGGCTAAGATATAACAAAGAAATAAAATAAATAATGATACAAATTCTATATACTAATATGAAAATTAATTTAAAAAGTTTATTTTTTATATTAAGAATATTCAACCAAGTAGAAGACTTAGCATCAGTTTATTTTAAGTGGACTTTTCTGAATTATTATTCAAAATTAAAGCATTTAGCGGCCTACAGTCCAAGAAAACATTGCGTTTTGACCGGTGCCAGCTTGTTGGGTTCGTCAGATTGACGTCCAGCATAAAGTTTCAGACATGGATCTAGTATCTACGAGAATTTCAAAGCTTAAGGAACGTTATTATGCGTCCTGTATTTCGTCCGAAAACTGTTTGATATCAAAACCTGTTTCATAACATAGTTGTTAAATGTTATATATTCTAATCACTTTTAGTTATTTATGTATTTATTGGCTTAATATTTATTTTTGTAAAGTCTCATATGTTGATAATTAGTTTATACAAAAAGACTGACTCCGGTGATATTTATTATTTATTTATTATTATTTATTATTTATTATTTATTATTTATTATTTATTATTTATTATTTATTATTTATTATTTATTATTTATTATTTATTATTTATTATTTATTATTTATTATTTATTATTTATTATTTATTATTTATTATTTATTATTTATTATTTATTATTTATTATTTATTATTTATTATTTATTATTAATTATTTATTATTTATTATTTATTATTTATTATTTATTATTTATTATTTATTATTTATTATTTATTATTTATTATTTATTATTTATTATTTATTATTTATTACTTATTATTTATTATTTATTATTTATTATTTATTATTTATTATTTATTATTTATTATTTATTATTTATTATTTATTATTTATTATTTATTATTTATTATTTATTATTTATTATTTATTATTTATTATTTATTAATTATTATTTAATATTAATTATTTAATATTTATTATTTATTATTTATTATTTATTATTTATTATTTATTATTTATTATTTATTATTTATTATTTATTATTTATTATTTATTATTTATTATTTATTATTTATTATTTATTATTTATTATTTATTATTTATTATTTATTATTTATTATTTATTATTTATTATTTATTATTTATTATTTATTATTTATTATTTATTATTTATTATTTATTATTTATTATTTATTATTTATTATTTATTATTTATTATTTATTATTTATTATTTATTATTTATTATTTATTATTTATTATTTATTATTTATTATTTATTATTTGTATTTATTTATTATTTATTATTTATTATTTATTATTTATTATTTATTATTTATTATTTATTATTTATTATTTATTATTTATTATTTATTATTTATTATTTATTATTTATTATTTATTATTTATTATTTATTATTTATTATTTATTATTTATTATTTATTATTTATTATTTATTATTTATTATTTATTATTTATTATTTATTATTTATTATTTATTATTTATTATTTATTATTTATTATTTATTATTTATTATTTATTATTTATTATTTATTATTTATTATTTATTATTTATTATTTATTATTTATTATTTATTATTTATTATTTATTATTTATTATTTATTATTTATTATTTATTATTTATTATTTATTATTTATTATTTATTATTTATTATTTATTATTTATTATTTATTATTTATTATTTATTATTTATTATTTATTATTTATTATTTATTATTTATTATTTATTATTTATTAT